>JAJJHQ010009197.1:22527-42345 GCA_021223825.1 Drosophila ironensis | reverse complement strand
GTGTGTGGCAGAAACCCGCAGAGAGGAAAGGACACGAACAAAAATGAGAACGAGAACGAGAACGAAATCATCATGAATGGCGAACGTGACACAAATGACAAAATATCAAGCAGACCAAAGGCAATGGCAACTCTCCTCCTGTCCTCCTGTCCGCCTGTGAAACCAACACCGACCACCGACCACCGACACCCCTTTTCCCCCTGCCACGTTTGACCAGCCCCCTTCAATCCGCAAACCCCAAATCCCATTCCCCAGCCCCTGAACCCCTGGCAGAGAGCTCTGGAAAAGCTCGATCCCCTCCCTTTTGGACGCCCTTTCATTTCTGAGGGCACTTGGGGATTTGTGCGATTCACAGATCCAAAACGAAGGCCACACAAGCCTAGTGGAGCCTTCGGGAGGGGACTCCACGGGGGCGAGGGGGTAGGGCAGGCCGTAGAGAAGTGCGGATTGCCTGTCAGAGGGTTTTTGTCTCTCGGAACCGTCTCTGTTTCTGCCTCTTTCAGTGCCACGCCCCCCGCCCCCCGTAACCCAAAATCGGGAGTGTGTCGGTTTCGGTTTTAAGTGGCAACTCCACTCACATGGGTGTGTGCAGTGTTAGCATTGAATGGAATCAGCCCGCTCCGCACCCACTCAACCAAATCCGACCACATCCAGGCCCGGAAGATGATATTTTCCATATTACCAGCACTCAAAGCCATAGAGTCCTGGGAATGCCCGAAGAAAATATGAAATCCATCGAGATATTTTCATAGATCAAATGGATCCAATGATTTTTATCCAAAAACTCTTGCATTTCTCTATCAAGCAATCGGGGAATAATTATACCACGTACCTCAGGAACGAATGGTATGTCCGTTTGTCCCTCTATATGTTTAAACACATCGTTCTCTGAAGTGGTAAGATCTACAGACATAATTCATTTTGTTTTAGGTGCTTTCAGTATATATGCAGAATAGGTTTTTATAGAATTTAAGCCATGCCCTTTACCGCCTTAGAAATTTTTAAAGATCTTTATGTTCTCCTCTATATGTTCTTGTTTATATCTCCGAAATGGTTAAAGCCAGACATTAAAATCCTGCTGCTTAAAGTTAAAAATTTAAATATCAAGTCATGTGGCAAGTTTTATAAGAATCGGACAATAAATATTGAGGATATGGCCTTTGCCAGTGTCAATGCCTGGTGAAAATAGAACCATGGTATCTTGTTGTGTAGTAATCTCGACTACATCGTTTCTACTTGTTTTAAAGGAAGGTTTGTCAAACAAACTCGAGGCAACCGCAAGGGTATTGGAATATTTTTAGGCACACAAGTCCATAGACAAGTGTTCGGGACAAAAGCCACAGATAGCCAAGCTGACAAACTATTTCTGTTTGCGGGCCTCCGGCTGCCAGGACTTAAAACTGCATTTCAGTGCAAATTTTTTTGGCGCTTGTGGCTTTCCGTGTGCACCGTGGTATTAGCTGACCCTAAAATGGAGGAAAACGATATTCCCAACAAAATTACGTATACGCAATTTAGTGAGTCGGAAGACATGTTACGTATACCACACGTTGCCCCTACGACGGTTGGGTTTTCCGTTGAGAAAACTGCGTAACCTAAACTATTTGTATTACGACTGTAACTAAATATGTCTTGTGAAACGGATACCTTCGGAAACATCGAATTGAAAATAGTACTACAACATTTTGGGGTAATTTTACAACAATTTAAGGTTTACTTATATTTTCTAGATTTTTTGTTTTTGGTGCTCAAGTCTTATTACTTTGCGGGGGCACTGGCGGCTCCGCCCCGCACTTTTCGGGCCTCGCTGGCTCTCCTGGCTCTGGTGGTTCTGGTGGCTCTGGTGGCTCTGGTGGCTCAGTGAGGCTTTTATGGGATTTGATTTCTAATAAGCGGCAAGCGAGGCACGTACCACGCACGCCCACGCAGGCGGAGGGGGAGTGGCACTGCCGGCACTGCAGTCCATTTATAGTCAAAAGAATTCTCCCAGCTTTTCGGAGGCTCTTGTTTTCCTATTTTTCCCCTGCTGGGGGGTAGCGGGGCCGGGGGCGGGGGCTGGGGTTGGGGCTGGGAGACAAAGGAGAGCAGGTCCGTTGACAGGAGGCTTTATTGTGGTTGCTGCTGTTGTTGTGATTCACATGCGAGCAGTTCCAAGTGGATTTTTCTCGACAGAGGTTGGGGGGGAAAAATGGGAAAAATTCCCTATTCGCTTCATTTTTTCCTGCGTCTTTCGCTCTCTGGGGTCCCACCCATCTCCTCGTCTTTCCTTTCTTCGCAGTAGATTCTCCTTCCTTCTTTTTTTTTTGCTTTTCTTTTTACTTTTTTCCTATGTGTGAAGGTTGCAAAAGCCAAATTGAGTTTTCCCAACAACAACAGCCACGACCAACGAGGCTGCAGGGAAAACAAAACATTTGTGTGCAACTTAGGAGCGTTTTGTTTGGCAAATATTTTTATATAAAATCATATATCCGAGATTCTTGAGGGGGTCGGCGAAGGGAAGCCCGGCAGCTGTCCTGTTGCAATGGTAGGCGCTTTTTTGCCAGTGTACTGGCATGTGTGTGCGAAAGAGATAAAAGTGGAAAAAGCTGAAACTGCGATGGCAACGCGTACGTGTTTATGGCCACGAAAAGTTGCCAAACAAAAACGGAACACAGCACAAAAATCCGGCACTATCAAAAAATACAAAAAAAAAGGAAAGTCGGATCCCAAAACGAACTAGAAGAAAGATAAGAAAAATCGCTGAAAAAATCGCAGGAAAATTTTGTGTGGAAGCGCATATAAAAGTGAACAGAGAGCTTTGCCAATAGAAGATTCTCAGGGATATAAATTAGAGTTGTCTAAGGATAATATAACCGGGAGCTTTTCCCAAAAGTTCAAGGCGTATTTTAATTTCTTAAGAATATTCTCAGGGATATAATTTAGAGTTGTCTAAGGATAATATAACCGGGAGCTTTTCCCATAAGTTCAAGGCTTATTTTGAATTGATAAAACTAATGTTAAATGCAAAATGCCCAAGGAAGATGCCGCTAAAAGCTCTAAATTACAGGGTATTCGAGCCACCAGGACCCTCGCTAACACATGCTTCAGCAGGCTGGGAGTGGAAGTGAGACGGAAAAAGTGTTTACTTTGTGCTGCGGGGCATAAAGTCGAATGCATGGACACATCGACCATGCCCCCTGCCTCCCTGCCTGCCTGCCACGCCACCTTCCATGCCCCATCTTGCTTGTGGAACATATGGATATTGTTGTTTCTGCTGGTCCCTGCCATTTTGTCCCCCTACCCGTTCTGCATTTATTTATTTACTTGTCTTGAACTTTAACAAGTTTTTATGAAAATTATTTATGGAAAAATCTGGCAGGGAGTGCAAAAAAAAAATGGGGGAATGGCGAGTGGAAGATACATCTGTATCTGTCAGAGTTGGGTTTTCGGGTTTTCGGTTTTTCGGTTTATCTGGGGGCCTTAGTTTTTGGTTTCCTGCATTTGGGTTTTGCATATGCCACTTATTTTTCTCATGGAAGGCATTCGGCAGCGATTAGCAGCAGGGGAAGCGCATCAGCAGCACATCACGGCAAGCATACGCCCCGTTGGCCGACGGCGCACAAGTGAAAGCACTTTGGGTATCCAAATATAATTAAATATTTAAGGCTGCTCGGCAACGGTCTCTTGATAATGTTTTAATGCGTTTGACAAAATTCAAGGGCGGACAGCGCTCATTAAATGCAGCAGCAGCAGCAACAGCAGCAACAGCAGCAGCATCAACAAGACCAACAAACAAGTTTCCAGGACAAAGGATTCGGGCATTTTCGGGTGGTTTGCCCCACGAATTGGGGATGCTCTGGCAAAAGGCAAGCAAGGCAAACGCTAAAGTTTTCCTATTAGCGATAAATTTTCCAACTTGTTATGATAATTTTTGTATAGGTCATAATCCCGAGTCTTATTTGTCGAGGGACCTTTGGGAGGGTATTCAGCAGAGCAGAGAGCGAGCTTTAAGTGCCGAAAAGTGCAATTGAAGTTGGGGGCAAGCGGCCCGAAAGGACGGCAGGATTTTTGTGGACTCAAAGGAAGCACAACTCCGGGGCTGTGTGTTTGCGAAAAGTCCAGTGGAACAATGCAAACGCACACAGGATCCGCATGGAAGGCCGAAAGCCGAAACATGACAGAAAATTACCTGGAGGAAATTTTATGAGTATCGTAGAGCGGCACTTGAAAGTTAAACAGACGCTTCCATGCCCCGAAGGGGTTGCCTGCGTTGTGTATCTGGCTATGTGCATGTCCTGTGTATCCTTGTGCTAATTGTGTATGCAACTTGTTGCACTTAACCACTCGCTCTCCGCTCCCTGCTCCCTGCTCCCTGCTACCCGTTGCCCGCTCTTTTCCCGCTTCTCGGTTTTCAAGTTACATTGTAAATGTTAGTTTTGTAATTAGAAAATTTTGCTTACCACTGAAACGGAGCTCGCAGGAGATGCAGTGGCCGAGCGTGCCGGTTGGGAAAGCTCAAGTTTATGCTGACATTTATTGGCTGCAACTTTTTCTATAAATCAAGCGGCTAACCATTTGCAGTGTGTGACCAACGAAAACGCTTATATTACTCGTATGCAGCGAAAAACGTGGTGTCAATAAACGGTGAAGTGTCAATAAAAATCTCGGCAAGTCTATAAAATGTAAGGATTGCAAAAGGGGTCCACTTAAACGCTGTTTTGTCTGGAATATATCGACTTAAAGCTGCGGAAAGTAACTTCAGCAGGCCTTCCTTTGGAAGCACCTTAGCAGGTACTTTGCCCTTTTACTCAACGCTACTCAATTTGCATCCGCTGCTGCAGCCCCATGGAATCTATTTCTGCGGTAATTGCTTTTCCATTCACGGCTGCCTTTTCCTTTCTTCGCGACCTGAGAATCGAAAAAAGGGTATCGAAGCAGCAACAGCCGCAGCGGCCGCAACAGCAACTGCTACTGCCACTGCCACTGCCACTGAAACTGCAAACTGCCTCTAGAGATTCCGATTGCAATTCCTGGGGAGGCACAAAGGCCACAAAGAGGCTGCGAAGAGCTCGCAGCTTTGGCCATAATTCATCAACGTGGCCTGACGAGCAGCAGCAGCAGCAGCAGCAGAAGCCGCCTTGCCTGCCTACGTGTGATTGACTGCCGGTGAATCGCTATCTACTACCTCGCTCCTGCCTCCTGCCTACTGCCTCCTGCCTACTGCCTCCTGCCTGTCCCTTTATGGCAACACCCATGCACCCGGCCCAGGAGGCTGCTGAGGTGCTGCAACTGAAACCGAATCCGTATCCGTATCCGATCCGCATTTCCCACTGCAGCACACAACTGAAAAACTGAAACACCGAAAATCCAAGCATGCCTGCCAATGAATGTCCGCCTCTGTCTATCTGCGCCTTTGTGCAGTGAGAAAAATGCGATGTTTCTAATCATCACAGGGATCAGACAATCATCCTACCCATTTTTATAGTCAGTTCTTTAAAGCGACAAAGGTATATTGCATTCCTACTACTGCATGTGGCAGGGAGAAGTTAGCTTTTCTTGATCAGCAACAACAGCCGCGTTGATCTAGCCTTGTCCGTCTGTCCGTTCGTCCGTTCGTGCCTCTGAACGTTTAGATTTGGGATACCATAATAGA
Source organism: Drosophila ironensis (assembly GCA_021223825.1). Taxonomy (NCBI): domain Eukaryota; kingdom Metazoa; phylum Arthropoda; class Insecta; order Diptera; family Drosophilidae; genus Drosophila; species Drosophila ironensis. The sequence continues at coordinate 36,713 of JAJJHQ010009197.1, read as the reverse complement.
TGGAGAAAAACTTATTGCACATTCCGAATCTTGAGATACCAGTGCAGCATAGGCTTGTCTAATAAATGGGATACCTCCCCCCGCACCCCCGCAAACCGCGAAATTCTGTGGCGTCCACAATGTTAGCTCTAGAGACCCTAAATTTGGATAGTATATTGGTAGAGGCAGTATTTATCTGCCCAAAATTTCAATGCTCTTAAAGTCAGGTGGAAACTGAGAACCTGGTATTTATAGTCCAGACCCGCGACTACAATCGTTCTAACTTGCTATATTTGAGCTTTATGTTAGGGATGCCTCATCCAAATAGTTCTGATGGCATCGCATTTTTGCCGAGTGCATCATCCAGCAGCTGCACAGCTGCAGCAATTTAACGGAAGTTGCAATTTGCATTTCAACTTGACCAAAAGCTGCGCTGCAATCCCTCGGTCACGTGCGATGTGATGTGATGTGCGATGTGCAATGTGCAATGTGCAATGGCCCAGACCCCCTTGAACCAACCCCCAGCCCAGACCCAGACCCCGAAACCGAAACCGACCCCGACCCCGACCCCGATCGGGATCCCGACCCCGTTGCCACCGCCGACAGCTGCTTTTGTGTCCGACTGGCGCCATTTGCGATTTGATGCCGACGCGTCGTCGTGTCGGCCCAATAGCAAAGCAAAAACAGCAGCAAAGCAAAGGCAGCAGCAGCAAAAGCGGCAAAAGCACAAGCACAAGCACAAGCAGAAGCACAAGCACAGGCGAAAAGCAACAACAGAAGCCAAAGCGGGAGCAGAAGCAACAGCCACCGTGGCGTATGCGTAATGAGCGAACAACAATGGGAAAAACCAACTTGATTGGGCGGGCGGGGAAGCATAAGAATGTCGGGTAGAGATGTTCAACAAAAGGCGCCACCAATCAATTGGCAAGAATGCATTCTTTATATTCCAAATATAGGGAAGCTTGTTATTAGTTTGGCAGAAGCCAAGAGTGCCCGGGCCCGACTGCTTGGCATTTAATGATGGAAACCCTCCGCTTCTACTGTCGATCGCCCGTGGGCTTTTCAATTTTCCCCCAATGCAGCGTGCCCACTGTGGAGTCTTTGGTTTGCATAGTTTTTATTTTTATTTGCTGTGGCTTGTTGCTGTTTTGTTGTGCGGTGTTCCTGTCGCATTTGGCGGCAACGTTTTGCGTAATGCGCTCCACTGGCTACCGTTTTTATGGGCCATTTCAGAGCGTTTTGGCCATTTCTGATTTGTAATTAGAGTTTCGGCCAGCTAACCAGCAGTCAGTCCAGCGGCTGGCAGATGCCGTGCACCTGCAAAAACAAGTTGCAAAAAATGCCAATTTGTGGAAAATTCGCGACTCCTTGAATATATATTCGATGCGGAGGTCGGTGGATTTTTTCCGCTGTGCAATTACGCAACAAAGTGCTCGACGACGCCACGGGACACCTCGTAAATGAGGCACTAACAATTGAAAATTCATTAGACGACCGGCAGCCGCCAAGAAATGGAAACACAAAGGGGGCTGCTGCTACAGGAAAAAAGGAAAAAAGTAAAAAAGGGTTTAAAAAAAGCGAAACAGCGTTTGCAACCTGCCAAATGGCGCACGCACCGAAAAGCTAATTAGGCAAAGCCCCGAACGCCAGCAGTCGCTCCGCTTGAAAAGAGTGCCCCCCGGGCGGTTTCCACAGGTTAACACCGGACCAGAAGCCCCTAGGATGTCTCCTGCAGACCCCCTTGTATTCGCATCGCATAATGGCCCGAAAAAAAAAAAAACATAAAACATAAAAAGCCGAAGCGGACAAATTGCAGGCCTTTTAGCGCACAATGAGAACTTTTTCGCCGGCCCAGTCGGGGCAGCCTGATCCACAGGTGTTGACAGAGCCCAAAGTGTAGGCTGTGTCGGGGAGGTGAGGTGGCAAACGGCAGCTCCAAAGCGTTCGTTCAATTGTTTGGGAAATATGTGAAAAGCTGCCCCCGGCAGGGCAGGGCAGGGCAGGGCAGGGACGGTCGGGCAATAGAAAACAAACTTGCAGAAGTTATTCAGCTCGCATGACGATAAACGCCCATCGTTTTATTTTTGCGTTTCTCCCCCTTGTCATGGGTTAAGTGGGTCGAAGGCAGGTAATCGTACATAGGGGCGGGTATATGGTATATAGTTTATATGCTGCTGGGCTTGTCAGATATGAAATTATGTTTATGGCTGCTGCTGCCGCTGCTGCTGTTGCAGCCTCCTCAATGGGAGGGGCATTTGAATTGCACTTCTTCTATCCGCCGCCACAAAGTTGCAATTGCTGCTGCAGTTGTTATTCCTGTTTCATGGCTTCCACAGCCATCTGCAGGCTCGTTCCTCCCTCCGAGGGTATGCTGGGGGCTATGCGGAGTCGCCTTCGCCGGCGCAAATGGACTGCCTCGGCGAGCGATTGGCTGGAAAAGCTGCCGCCAAGAGGGTAGCACTCGGCGAGGCCCAGAGCTTCTTCTTTTGGCCAGTTCGGCCTGCTTGGCTTGCCTTTTTTCCCTATTTCTTTTTTTTTTTTTGCTGAGCTTTTGAGCGTTCAGGTGTAACCGCAACTGCCGACCGCCCGTTCCTGCCTGTTTCCCTGTTTTTCTGCTGCCTCGGTGTGGTTTTCTTTGGCCTGCTCGGTAATCACACCGCGTGCGATGCTCACGTAGCAGCGCGGTTGCCTTTGCGTTGGTCTTGCCTTTTGGTTTTTAGGGTTAGCAAGAGGTCGGCGGCGGCTCCCGGCTCCCGGCAACCGGCAACTGGCAACCGGGTCTCGGAGCCGCGCACCGCGCATCTCCCATCTCCCATCTGCCATCTGCCATCTCCCGTGTCCAGGCCCAGGCCAAGGCCCGGTCCCAGTACCAATCCCGAGCAATGCAATGCAATCGAATCCGTGGGCAGTGGCAGGAGACCGAGCACGTTGCAAGTTGCAGCTCCATTTTATTTAGTGGCCCACATACCCTGCCCCCACCGAGCCTCATAAAATATCATTTGGGACATAAATTCAGCAAACAGGGCCATCGTTTCGGGGCATTTGAATAACTAACTTGATTTAGTTGTGTGTTATTGTGTCTTAGAAATAGTAGGGACCTGCTGCAGAGTATCTGTGCTTTCGATTTGCCAGGCATCTCTTTGTTTCAATGAGGACATTCCGCGCACGTTGCACTTCAGTTTGGCTCACTTCGGTTTTCAGTTTTTCAGTTTTCAGTTTCGGGTTTTCAGTTTGCAGCTTTGCCGGGAATTGGGTGCTGTTGTTGGTGCTGTTGTGATTATCATTATATCTGCAAGATTACCAATTATTTGTTGTTGGCAGCAGCAGCAGAGGCAGCAGCAGAGGCAACAGCAGCAGAGGCAACAGCAGCAGCGGCAGCGGCAGCTTGCTGGCAACTCCGCGCCGCTTCGTTTCCAAGTTATTTTTTATAATTCACGTTAATTTTTCTTTTTAAAGCGAAATTGCAATGGAGAAGCAGGCAGGCAGGCAGGCAGGCAGGCTGGCTGGCAGGAGGAACAGGAGCAGGTACCTCGAGGTACTCCTGCTCGTTGTCTCGATTATGTCAGTGGAGTGTGTTGCCTCCTCTTCGATGTCCATGTCCATGTCGATGTCGATGTCGATGGCGTTGTCCATGTCGAAGCGCAGCAAGAGGCGCAGCAAAACGGCAGCGGAATAAACACAATAAGTGCCGGGCACACAGAAACGAGATATCTTGAAAGCCGAACATGATCCATTCATTCATAATGCCCTGCCTGCCTCTGCCTCTCATGAAGGAAGTCAAACGCCATTTGGCCAAATCGATCGATCGCAATGAATCCAAATTGTCCGCCACAAACCTGATATGTTTGGCAAGCTCTTTTCCAGCGAAAATACATTTTAATACTCACAAATGTTGGCTAGTCCACGCGCTCGAACATAGCCAAATCAATCAACTTTGACCCGCACCCGGACGGAGCCCGGACGGATCCCGGACGAATCCCGGACGAATCCCGGACGAATCCCGGACGGATGGGATGGACAAAAAGCTCGTCAAACGTAAATGATTGCAATAATTTGGCGCGTGTTTACATTTTTCCTATAAAATATTTGCATTTGCCCATATCCGCTGGCCATGTTGATTATATGCAATATTTATTATCCCTACACACGCCAGGCGCTCCACAAAACCTATCCAATCCATATTTTCAACAATTTCAATTTTTTCCCGCCCTTCGTTTTTTTGCTCTTTGTGTTTTATTTGTAATTCCTGTTGATGGGCAAAAGTATATTTTGTCATTATGGCCATAAAAAAAAAGAATGAAGCTGGCCCGGCGGAAGAGTGTATGGGAAAATATTTGAATTAACGACAACTGGTGACAATGGACAACTCGTTGCCGTTGTTGCTGCTGCTGATGGTGACGACAACAACAACAACAACAACAATTATTATAATAATAATGGAAAAAAAGAACCGGGGGAAAATACATTGGCAAACAAAAACATATTTATGCATGTTACATGTTCCTGCCATGTTTTTTTGCCGTCGCTACAAACGGGCCTGGCGAATAGATTTAGATTGAAAATGCAACTTGAAAAGTCAGTCAGTAATCGGGAAATTCGAGTGCACAAAGCCTTTAAAGTGAAGTATACAAAGTTTGCGAGCCTTTTTCAATTATTTGCATTCAATTTTTCGCCATGCCCGCGTGCCGCCGGCCTGCACATTTACAATAATAATAATAATCATTTTGCGCTGCGCCTGGCTCAGTAAATATTTGGATTTTTAAGCATATGCCCACACACACGCTATATATGAACATCGAATTTATTGCAATTCGCAATATTCATATTTTTTCCCACACACGAATTAAAGTGAAATGGCCGAAATCGCATAAAAACCTCGGGATTCGAGGCTCCAATGATCAGTGTTTCGGTGGAAGCTTAAATCCCATGTAAAATGCATCTCGTCCTGTGATTTTCGGCTTCTATTTACTGTCTGATGATAATGGGATGCAATTCTATATTCTGCAATTCCTGTAATGCAAATGCACAAAAGAAACGAGTGAAAACGACTGTAAATACCCGGTTCTCAGTATCCAACTGATGAATTTAGGCTATTTTCGCAACACAGATGGATATTGGCTCTACCAATGCCCTACCCAAATTTAGGGCTTCTAGAGTTAAAATTATGGACGCCACAGAGCTTCGCGGTTTGCGGGGGTGTGGGGGGAGGTAGGCGATATTTTAGACAAACTTGGGATGAAATGTTATCCTATAATTCTGAATATACAATTAGTTTTTCTGTATCTGTTATAGTCTCCAATATCTAGGCGTTCATGTGGACGAACGGACAAACGGACAAACGGACAAGGCTAGATCGACTCGGCTGTTTATGAGGTCGAAAGGCCCCCTGCTCCCTGTTACACACATTCGTGCAAATTCAATATATGTACCTGTTCTTGTTCTTTTCAAGAATCGGGTATAAAAAGCGTCGCATATGCTGGCGGGCAGGGGTTGTGGGTGTGGGTGTGGGTGTGGGTGGGGCCTATGTACATTTATATCCGCTTGATATGCAAAATATGTAAATGTAATATGCTGCTCACAGCATACTGCACAGCCAATGCAATTATATAAATATGTGCCGGGTATACTGGTATACATAGAAGGATAAGTGCACATAGGGCAACGGACGGCGTCTATGCGTCCGTTTGCATTGGTAGCTCGAACGTTTGGGATTAAATTGTAATTACTTTATTACTTAATAACAAAACCATTCATGCTGCCAAAGCTATTAAGTGTTTTTTTGCATGCCGCGCCGCCAGCCAGCCAACCAGCCAGCCTCACTTTAATTCCAATATGATTTTTCATATTTAAATTATGCGATCAGGCGAAGCGTGAATTGTCGCCAGCGGTGACATTACAGCTTTGTCAATTGCACTGATCAATTAAACATACGCAGGTAGGTGCTGCGCTCTGCCTGCCGGCTGCCGGCTGCCGGTTGCTGTGCACGCAGCAGCCCATTGATTTGTTTAATTGTTTCAATGCAATCGAGTTGGGAAACCTTAGGTAGGCTGCTTGATTGATGTTTGGCCAGGCAAAGTTGCATGGATTTTGCAAATAAATGCCGTAATTGTGTGTAACAAATGGCTGTTCGGCTCTGCAGCGCTCTGTCAATTAGCTGCCAGCGATAAACGCTTCAAAATCCATTCTGACATAATGGCCGCAATTAATCGATGGCCGATCGATTTGCCTGAAATGTTCATAAATTACACGCCTAAGCAACAAAAACTAAGCCAAAAACCGAACCCAAAACCGAATCCAAAACCGAATCCAAAACCGAAACCGAAACCGAAACTTAGGCCAAAGTAAATGGAGGCCATTTAAAATGCAATAATTTACGAGATTTATGACTTTTGCATTTTAATTGAATAGATTTCGGATAGGGGCACTGCCGAGGGGCGTGGCAGGTGTACCCACTACATGCATACATACTCGCATGCATAACATATTTACGACAGTGCAATCAGTTAATGGAATCTAATAAACGTGCGCATATCTCTCGAATGCATCTAATCGCTGCGGCACGCGAGCGATGCCAAGATGCTTGCCCTTGCTTGGAGAAAGGGCAGGGAAAAGGTGAAAAAGGGGGCAGAGAGGGGAAACCGTGGCAAGGTTAACCTGTAATTAAATGCCAAAAGGCAGTGCGAGACACACAAAAACCAGGCCCAGACGAAGACGCACAACCAGAAACCCGCTGCAGCGTCGGCAACCGCAACGAGATTGAGTAACAACAAAACAGAAGCCAGCTGCCAACTGGTCAGCGGCATAAAGGGGGCGTGGTCGCCGTGAAATATGTCAAGTTGCAAAAACAAAAAAAGGCCCCAAAAAAAACGATTTTGATCGTTGAAAATGGCAGCAATCTCCGCTGAAGCTGAATCGGTCCATTGAGGGGGAAATAAACCAGCACACCACCTGAAATATCAAAATTCCAGGTCGTAAGACTCAATCACAAGCAAATATTCAATTTAATTATTTTTCAATATTTTCAAAACTTCAGGTATTCAAGTGGAAATAAGCCGGCAAAGCTCTTGACGCCTGCAAATCACTTGAAATACCAAAATTTCAGGTCCTTAAACTCAATCCCAATCAAGCAACCAACTCAATTATTTTTCAATATTTTCAAAACTTCCGATAGTTGAAAATGGCAGCAATCTTTACTGAATCGGTGACTTGTAGAGGAAATAAACCGGCATAGCACCTGAAATATCAAAACTCCAGGTCGTAAGCCTGAATCACAAGCAAATATTCAACTTAATTATTTTTCAATATTTTCAAAACTTCAGATCGCTGAAAATTACACCATCTTAACTGAATCGGTGACTTGTAGAGGAAATAAACCAGCACACCACCTGAAATATCAAAATTCCAGGCCATAAGACTCAATCACAAGCAAATTTTCAACTCAATTACTTTTCAATATTTTCAAAACTTCCGATAGTTGAAAATGGCAGTAATCTCCGCTGAAAATCACCAATATTGAAGTGGAAATAAGCCGGCAAAGTGCTTGACCAGTTGAAGTATCAAAATTTCAGGCCTTAAGACTCAATCCCAATCAAGGAAGCAACTCAATTATTATTCAATATTTTGGAAACTTTCGAGGCAAGTTGGAATGTTTGCATTTCGGTTTTGGGGGCTACTGTCAAATTAGTTTCGTTGTCGGCCTCGCTTTTTTCGGGGGCTCGATGTTAATTAGGCTGCCGAAAACGGCAACGAGAGAAAGGAAATTCAATTTTCCACAGAAAACTGAGCAAACGAGATATACGAGTACTGAGCTCTGGAAAATTACAAATGAGTTTTGTCTTCTTTTCCGTTTTTTTTTTTTTTTTTGNAGGGGGGGCGGTGTGTGTGTGTGGGAGGGGGGACTTGACTTTTGGTTTGAATTTGATGTTGATGAGTTTTTCCGCTTCATTTTCCCGCTGCTCTCATATCTCTGTGGCATTTCCCATTTTCCAACGCTGCCACCGCTGTTGGTGTCGTTTGAAGTGTCAGTTTAGTTTCGTGTCCGTGTCACTCAAGCCGCTGCCACATATTTCGTATTTCGTGCGCTTTATTTTCTCTTCTGTGTTTTTTTCCAGCTCCTTCAAAGGAGGAGGGACAGAGGGAGGGAGGGAGGGAGGGGGCCGGCAATTGGGGATTGCGATCTGAAATTCCGCAGGACCCTGGGGTGGAGTGTGGTCCTGGGACAAACAAACAAATCAGCGAGCAAACAAACAGGACCAACTGACAAACTATGGCCGTGGCATAACCGCTGACACTCCAGCTCCAACTCCAACTCCAACTCCAACTCCGGCTCCTGCTCCTGCCCCGGCTCCGGCTCTTCAGCCAGCCAACCAACCGAACTAACTAACTGACTGTCGCCCAGTCCCCGTGTCCTTTGACTATCCCGTGTTAGAGTCTGTCTGACATTTGTTTGCCTGCCTGTCCATCTTTTTGTCACGAGCCCTGCCTGCCTGGCACGCCCACAATGTCGCGAAATTGGTTTCGCCATGAACAGTGGGCCCGCCCAATCGAAAAAGTTGCCACAACTCGATGTAGAACATGGTATAATACTTTTGAACAAATTTATGTAACGGGAGAATCAATAGCCGAGTCGATCTAGCCTTGTCCGTCTGTCCGTTTGTCCGTCTGTATGTATAATCATGTCGTTCTTCGAGATTGTAAGAGCTATAGACGTAATTCCTTTTGCTTTGGGTCCAGTATATGTGTACGCAGGTTAGAGTTATTTACAATTTTTGCCACGCCCCTTTTAGTCCTTGAAATTCTCAAAAAACTGTGTTGGCTACTGCAGATTGGTCTATTTCTACGCAATAGTTAGACCAAGAGATATAAATTATATAGCTTATAGCTGAATTTTGTAATATCCAGTCATTTGCCAAGTGTTACAAAGATCGACTACAGGTTTCCCACTTGTTTGTATTCAATTGGAATTAAGAATATTTGGTCCCTTGCAACCTACTTGATTTTAGTCATATAGGCAATACTTCTAGGCAACCGGATTTTGATATAATTGGCAAGTAATTGTGATCTTTCTAAGCCTAGCAAGCCCTTGGCTTAGCAGTTTTAGTAGCTCACCTTTGCAAGCTGAATATTCTTCGAAAAAAGCCTCCTTTGGACCACTGTTGCTGCGTACGTTTGTATTTCGTGTATTTCGTTTGGTTGTTAATTGGCCTTGGCAACGTGCAACCAGCCAAAAACAGCAAAAGAATCAACAACAACAACAACAACAATTGTATAGCATATAAAAATCCAGAGATACCAACGAAAATCTATTCCACATTTTGCTGTTGTTTTTGCGGCCGTCCGTCCGGTTGCTTTGCCGCATTTGCTTTGTAAACTTTAAGATGCAAAAAGGCGATAAAAAGCCGAAGGAGGCAACTCATCGTCATCATCATCAACACGCACACACCAATACACCAATAACCCGGGAAGGTCCGTCCGTTGGGATGGGATCGGACGGGACGGGACGGGCAGGGACGGGAAGGGACGGAGTGAAATGGTTAGGGGTCACAGGTCACCCGGCTTATCGGGGACGAGACCATCTCAATGACTTACTTAATCACATAGGGCAAATCTGGTTACAGGATATCCGCCCAATGCAAGGATCTCAGGAAAATGCCCGAAACCGAGAGGCAGGGAAGCCTACACTGGGCCAAAATGCTAGCTAGATTGGCCAGGCAAAAAATTAACTCGTTGTGAATGAAAAGAAACATTTTAAAGCTTCCAAGCAGAGCCACACGAGGTGTTCAGGTTTTCAAGGTGCCTTGCGTATGCATGGTTGTTGCAGTTTTCCCGGCATCATTTTCCGACTGCGACGGCATTGTTGCAGTGCATGCCGGGCAGGACGGTGGATGGGCGGTCACAAATTGAAGCTCATCTACTTAACGCGCTTGCTCGCGGCTGGCAACATCGTCGAGCTGTCGTCGTTGTCGTTGTCCTGTCGCTTATATCCTTATATCCTGCGGCACAACAGTCACCGCCCTCGCACCTCTCACCTCTCACCTCGCCGCTCTCCGTGCGGCCGTCTCTCTCGGTGCGTGTGGGTCTAAGGATAATCTTTGGCATAATTATTACAATGTCACCATGTTTCGCCCCTCGTCCTGCCTCTCTGTTGTTGTCCTGCCGCTCTGTGGCAATTTTTCTGCTGCTCCTCGTCGTCGTCGTCATCGTCTCATTTATTGCTTGCGGTGTTTGGCACGTTCCCTTGTGGTTTACAGCGTGAAATAAGATTTTCCTAGAGCCGGCAGCCGACGACATACATACACAGGCCAACGCACAGGATGCTCGGGGAAAGCTCCCCGGGTCCTTTATTATGATTACTCGTGCTCGTGTGCGTGGCCATCGCCATTTCGGTTGCCATGGTCAGCATCTAAGCCCTCGCCATCCCCCCCTTTTGTCAATTCCAATCCCGAAATGGCAGCCAGCCGTCCCCACTCCCACCCCCCGCGTGACAAGCCAGTGGGCGGTGACCTGTAACATCACCGGGAGACAGATACAGTAACAGATACAAAGATACATTTGCACAGACGCCCTGCAAACAGGAGCCAAAGGAGCAACCGTTGCACTGCCACCACTCAAGTTCACATAATACTTAATTTTTTTAGCCATAATACTTTTAGTTTCATTAGATGTTTCAAAGGCATCGGTATAACAAGGCATTGGTATATAAACCATCCTTTTACTAGGTAGTTTTTGCTTTAAAAGCAGCTGCTAGAGGATTTTCTGCGAGTGCACTCTCCCATCGGGTTGGGGCCTCAGGTCCCAGGGCTTGGGTCTCGGGGTTCAGGGTTCAGGACGCCTTCGCCTGCGCTCTCTGTCGCTCCTCCAGCGGGGTTAACACTTGCGTCCGTCAGACGTCGACACTTGACACTCGACTCGACTCGACTCGACTCGACACACACGCCCCGCAAACAGATACCCTCCCAGACACCGAGGGCGAAGGATGTCCTGTCTCAAGTGCGTTGGTGTGTGCTCGCTTCATCCTGCGGCCAGGGTGGTGGGGGTCTCGATAGTCTCCGTATCTCGCAAATACACCTCCGATTTCGACTCCAAGGATACGACGCTGCCACGGAGATACTGGCTGCGGGCGACAAATCTGGGGGGAGCAGAGATTAGCTCGGGCATCATTGCGCCATATGGAATATTCCAAATGTGATTAACTTTTCAGAGCCCCGGGATTTCCGGCTCTCCAAGTGCAGTGTCCTGCCCAAAGGCAGAGCCATCAGGCGATGGCTTCAGTGACTTTTAACGATTCCCGAGATTGATACCTTTAGGACGAAGTTATGAATTAATGCTAGGATACCCAATGTCCTCAAGGAATCAAGCGTTTCCCGCTCGGGCAGCAGGTAGAGCTCTCATTGAAATCGGGCACGTGGTGACCCGGGAATTAGTCAGCCCCTTTTGGAAATTGGGCGAAAACAAAAGTCGCACTAAGCTCGCATGCAAATAAGCCAAAGCTGCAGATGAAGTGCGAGAATGAACCCAAACATACAATATACTCGAAGGGGAATATATATAGAGGGAGGGATCTATCTGCGGCCGCTGAATGCCGCTGTGGATTTGGTGGCAAAGCCGACAGCTTAGTGGGAGGTGCAGCTGTTGTGCATCCGCATCTGCATCTGCACCTCTACCTGTTCCTCGTTGCAGTGGCAGGCAGTGCAAAAACGAAGCATTCAACATTGTTTAATTGTAACCATGCCCTGAGTGCCTGTGCAAAGAGTTTTTCCACACATTCTTGACCTCTGAAAATGATTCATGCATGTTGTCACCCCTTGATAGTCCTCGAAAGGGGTAGGTGCACTCTTGCGCAGCGATAATGTCCCCGGATTGCATTCCACAAAGTGTGTGCGGGTTGTCACTCCATCACTTCGTCACTCGGCAGTCTCATTTCATTATTATCCCCGAGCCGGACTCCGACCTGGCGTGATTTTTACCTGCGCCCTGATCCTCTGGCTGACTTATTGTTGGTCATTTGTTCGGCGAGGCCCCAAAAAACAGCGCTGCCCCAAAGGGATCAGCGAAAGATGGATTACCGCATCACAAAGGCTTGCGAGACTTGGTCTTGGGGCTTCCAGGTTTATTTATGTTTTAGACAATCATTCGTGTTAATTCGCTTGTAAAACCATTCGATTGCTAGCCTATTTTTATTTCAATTTCCTGTAAACACACACACGTTCCACGCTGCCAATCCTCGATTTGTGTTTGAGCCGAGAAAAACAGTCCCGGTGGCGGGGTTTTTCTGTATTTCAAACGCTGTGCACACACAGCACGCAGAAATTATTTTAATTTTCAATAAAAATGCAAATATTTTATTTATAAATTTGCGCAAAAAAAAGCGAAAAATGAGCGCACGGGGCGCGGGAATAGGTATTTATGTTTTCTGCTTTTTTGCCCCCGATAACCCGGATAACCGGGATAACCCAGAGAGCTTTTTGCGATTGGAAAGCCATTGTCCAGATGGAGGAAGCGCCGCAGGAAAATGCGTGCTGTGTTGGCGCAGTCATGTGTCTGATGCGGCGACAATTTGGCGGCTGCCGTAGTGGGAAAAATTAACAACAACTAAAAAACAAATATATGCGCAGGTTGGGGGCGGGCGAACAAAGAGATTGGAATTGGAGGAGTTGACTGACAGGCCGTCAAAATGCCAGACTGACAAACTGACAATCTGACGAAACAGAAGCCCTGCCGGCACAGCCTTGTTAAGCATATTTCCCCTGTCACCTGGGGGTCAGGCTTCTGATTCTGCACTCGATATTGAATCCGATTTCCGGATTCAATGCCTTTGACGAGCGAGAGGGAATTTTGCCCCGAAAGCTACAGGGTCCCCCTGCTGCAATGCAGCATCTACGGCATGTCTATGGTCTGGTCTGGAAATGATGATTAAATGCATATTATTGCAACCATTTCGGCAAATACTAAAACCCTGCCCGGCCAGCATTCTGAGAGTTTGGGGCAACTGCTTTTTATGTGCATTTGACGTGCATATTTTATGTTATTTGCATTCGCACAAGTGAGTATTTATTTTTGAGTGCTCAGGGCTTTGGGGGGCGATTGTGAAAATTTTTACGCGCACTAAGCTGTCAACTGCAGCAGCCTGGTGCGCCGGGTGTGCCGGGTGTGCCGGGTTTCGCTTTCAGCGACACACACTCGGGAAATTATCAAAATGCATTTTTCAATTAAATGCAAAGTGAAACAATTAAACAATTCAAACGCCAGTAGTGCGCATAAAACTAGCACCAAGCATTCGGCGACAAAAAACATCAATGGCAAGCACAAAAACTGTGAATATTTGAGAACATAAATTCAGAAGCAATTATATTTTGCATTGCCCAGTGACTCGCGGGCCCAATCCGCATTAAACAAACTGTCAAAGGCATTTACAATCACCGGCCTACTCGGGGCAATCGAAAGCGTTTAACGAGTTTTCAATTGAAGCAATAAAAGTGTCCTTCCTCGACTCGACACGACACGACACGCTTGTGGATTTGAAACAATAACTTAGGCACGCTTCAATTGTGCGCGGCAAAGGCTAATAAAAACGCACTTGACATTGGATGGGCTCCATCCGGAATGGATGCGATCCTTTCCCATCAACACATTCTCATGGACCTTTCAGTTGGCCCAGCAGGATGGCGAAGGAATAACTAGCGACCGTGAAAACGAGAAACCGAAGGCAACAACGCGTTACTCTTGACTTTTTTGATTAATTTTGAATAAATGCAAATATGAGCTTGGTTCTGGGACTGCGGCTGGCCCAAGGTTATATCGCATCTGACAGATGCATAATGGCACTGAGGCGATCCCGAATGTGAGTGGGATTTCGAATGCGAGTCCGCCGTCCGCCGTCCGAGTTTCCATTTCCTTACGCCTGTCGCTTTTGATAAATTTGATGGTTTTTTGCCAGAACTGAGCTGAGCTGAGCTGAGCTGGTGCGACTGAAAAATAACTTGTTGTGATAATTTCGCTGGCGAATTTGTTGCGCAAATATCAAAATAAAATTAATTTCTTTTTGCCCGGCATCCTTTTGCCTTTGCGGCCGCGCGATCCTTTCAGTCCAAAACGATTCGATGCCGATCCTTTTTTATGAATGAAATCGGCAACATCGAGCTGCGAACTGGTCATTGGGGATACTGGGACCTGGGAACTGCAAACTGGGCCTGCTCCTCGTCGTCGTC
>JAJJHQ010009197.1:0-15200 GCA_021223825.1 Drosophila ironensis | reverse complement strand
GGGGGCGGCATCCAGCGACACAAGAGGCAAATGCATTGTTCGATTTAACTTTCTCTGATTGCCCCGTTGACAATGCGGCCGTCCCCTGAGGCAGACATGGCTGATGCTGCTCGTGTTTGAGTGTTCGGGTGTTTGAGTGTTCGTGTGTTGCAAGGTGTAGGTCGCACATACGTGCACCGAGAGAAAAGCCAAAGCCAAGTGCTCCTTGCAGGCCCCTGCTGGCTCAGTGTTTTCTTCCAGTGCAGCACGCATGCTCATGTGGGACAAATGATTAGCAAGTACAGACAGCGATACTGCGAAATTCCATTTACTTTCTATATGGAAATCCATTTGCACCGACAGAAATGGCAAAAAGAGAGCCATCTCGCGCCGGTAGGTGTTTCTCTAGGTCGGAGGGGTAAAAATAAAAATTAAAATAAATCTCGGGTCCGGAGAGCTTAGAAAGTTAACACCAAAAGAGGCAAAAAAGGTAACACAATCATTCTGCAGAGGCGACAACTAATTTGAGGAATTATTTTTTATGGCGTGCGGAAGTTTTGGCCGAGCTTTTTTCCATCTTGCTTTTGTTTCTAATTAAGTGATTGTTTTTGGGTCTGAGGGCTGGGCCCCAGAAAGTTTGGATGGGTTAACAAAGGTTTATACCCACTTAAGAGGCAAAATTGGGGAGAAAATGAATACAGATCTCCGGCGAAATTCATCAATGGTTTCCGCTGTCAGCGGTGCAGTTTTTTATTGAAAAAATACAAATAAATTTCCAGCCATATTGTGGTAATCACTTAACTCTGTGCACATTATGCTGACATATGCAAATTCATCGTTTAATCGATAGCCACCTGTTTTGTAGTTACTTTTTTGTTCAACAGGTGTACAACATTATCAAACACAAATCCCAGGTTTTCGACACGCGAGCCAGGCAGTTTATTATCGTCAAAAAAACAAGTTATATTACATCTGACGAAATTGCAGCTAATGAAATATTAGATGCAATAGGCAATAAGCTAGGGAGTTCCTTTTTATACCATGTACCTTAAGGTACAAATGGTATATTAAGATTGTGAAAATGTATGTTACAGGGAGAAGGAGACCCAAAAAAAGGTTATATATGAACACGGCGTTCCCCGAGACAGTAAGAGCTACAGGTGTAATTCTTTTTACTTTTGGTCCGCTATAATTATAAGTTGATCAAGTTTATTTCAGATTTTTGCCACGCCCCTAGCCGTCTTTGCAATTTGCATAAAAAGTTATATCTTAGATATGATATAAGACGTTTATGGTATCTCGACTACAGCGTTTCCACTTGTTAATTGTACAAATTCGTTTTAAAAAGACGTAATTTGTTCTGCCTCCCATAACCACCAAAATATCGGTCTTGGAAACCTCTTGGGGCTTGACCCCCCTCCAAGCTTCCTGGATGTTTGCAGAAATGAGGGCCAATGATGAATACGCTCGCGTTTTTCATACATATAGTAGGTTTTGTAGGGCCTAAGGGCCCGCAGCTTTTTGGTTTGGTTTGGTTTGGTTTTGGTTTCGGTTTCTGTTGGCGTTCACAACAAATCCAATTAATTGAAGGTGAACGGAAATGTGCGCTAATTTTTCCATGATTAATGGTGCTTTGCGAGCCCGTGCGCCGCTGTGCAGGCCGAAATGTGATTTACTTTAATTAATTAAATGCCAAAGCAAATGCCAAACGATCAGCAGGCCGGCCGCATTGATCGCGCGCGTCGCGGCGTTTTCAAGTTTCTTGACCTTCACGGCGTGGTTTTCTTTTCGTTTTTTTTTTGCCAAGTTGCCCCCCAACGGCAAACACAACACAAACTGAAAACTGAAAACTGAAAACGGCTGGAAACAAACAAAATGCAAACATCAAGAGCGGCGACAACCAATTCATAACTCACGACTTTCGCGACAATTTTCACCTATAACTCATCCGAATGATAACGAAAAACCCGGCAAATGCGCGACCAGTTTGCAGTACTCTCTGGGGGGTGATCACAAGCTGCAAATTTGCTTGGGAAATAAACTTAAATTTCAATTAAGCTCGTTTGGGTGGGGATGTGCAAGCATTAGCCAAATCGGAGCTTGTTTCAGAATATTTATTAGCCTAATAATGTTCGTAGAAACTACAGAGTGGGCTGCAGAGGCCCACCCGGCGTATGGGTGATTTCCTAAGATTTTTCAAAGAAAGCAGGCAAAAAGTCACCTTTGGGGGACCACACAGGTGGTGGATGACGTTGAACTCGCCGGGCAGGAGCAGAAAATGAGATCTCGCCTGCATTTTCACTTTTATTTATGTTTCGCGCCGCAAAATCGATTGTTAATTTGCATTTAATTTATTTCGGATGCCTGGCCGGGGAGGCAACAACAAAAAAAGAAGCCTGTTCAGGTGCTCGAAAGCTCAGGTGATCAGGTGCCCCTCGTAAATTTTCTGCTGCTACCGTGGCCGCTGGGCAGCCTGGGTCTGGGTATCGTCTCGAACTCTCTCCCTGGATACCAGCCACTCGCCCCCATGCACTGCGAGAATATCTGCGTGGCTGCAATAGACCTGGGCACATTAAAGCTAAACCAAAGGAGAGTGCTTTTGTCTCAGTGCTTTTTTCTGGCAAGGCTCGTTCGGGCCGCATCAAATCGATTTGGGCTGCGATTTTTTCAGCATTTCTGGCGGTTTTCGGGGTCGGTGGCTCTCGCTCTGGCTTGTTAAGAGAAAGGCTCACACAAAACCAGTAACAATGCCAACAAAAACAACAACAGCTCAGCACCAAAAACCACTGCAACCGGCAGCAGTAACAACAACCACGTCACATGTACAATTCACTTTCTAATGATCGAACGAAGCCCGAAACCGAATATCCGAATATCCGAAAACCGAAAAAAACAAAAAAACGAAAAAAACCAAAAAACCGAATAATAAGAAATCGCGAAAAAATAAAGACGGGCATAAAATATGGGCAAGCCGCAAAAATCTGTTTTTCATTTGCAATAACTTTTGGTGGTCGATGCCAAAGGCGCCTCCGAAAACGGGTAATAATCGCAAAAAACGCGTCCTGCCATAAACCCACTGAATTTATTTGCCCATTTCGAATGCAAAATTGAATATTATGGTCAATTGTACAATTAATTATTCATATTTATGGACTGGGGGTACAAAAATAATTTATATTGCAAGGAAGAAACGGAAAGGATCGCGAAACGAAAGTGTTGAAGCGGAAGGCTGTGGATTTGTAGCAGTTTTTCTCTTTAATTGAGATATCTTGGAAATCCTTTCTCCCCCAGAAGGCAACCACAAGAAGGGGACCTTTTTGCAATATATCAATCGCATCTCGCTGCCACGTTTTATGTCATTAAACGATCGGAAAAGGTTGGGGTTTTGTTGCCTGAAAGCGAAACCCGTTTCGTACTGCAAGTGCCTGCAAAGTGGCAAGCGAAAACTTGGCAAAATGAAAACGAAACCGATCTGGTCGGTCCTGTTCGCTTTTTTCCCAGATCTTGGTCTCTTCTGGGGTCAACTAGTTCGCCCTAAACGCGTTTGCCTCCAAGCTGACCGCCAAAACGGGGGAACAAAAGCCGAGCCGGGGAAAAACAAAAAACAAAGACAATGCGAAATAATACTCGTAATAACGATACCAGTCCAGTAACGAGACAGAGATTAATGTCGCATGACAATCACGACGGAAATCTCAAAACTGAACACCGAAAACTGAAAACCGAAAACCGAAAACTGAAAACTGTCCGTCCGTCCGCGGGTTATGGTTTCTTCAAGAAAGTGAAAAGTCGTTGCTGTCGCCGGCGAGTCGCAAAAACTTACAGCACTTTCAATTGTCGCCCAGCGGTCTTAATTTAATAAAAAAACAAAAGTGAAACACACCCAAAAGTACCAGAAGCGCACCACTGGGCGACCAGAAACCGAAAGTGGCCGACATTAAAACATAATTAAGGCATAAGGTTGGCAGCATTGCTGGGATATATCTGCGAGTAGGTAGGTAGGTGCAGGGTACACGTTTATTTATTTGGTCTTTGCCACGAGCACTTGGCACTTTGAGTGGGCAGCTTTAAAGTGGGCCTTACAGGTGGCATTTGAATTAATGCCCTAGCCTGCGAGTTGATATATTTATAAGGCAAAGTTGGCAGGTTTCTTGCCATTTATTGGATTTGAACCCGGCATATTCATGACACATTTCCCAGCAGCTTTTCCTGGGCCCCAAAAGCTGTTTTCCTTTTTGCGTTTTTGCACACAATCATCACGCTTTTCCCACGCAATAATCCGCTCCACTTGATGTCAGAATGAATCCCACATCCAAGATGCAATTGGGTGACTCTTGTGCTCAGAATGATCATTTTTCAAAGTGTCAAAGAGAAAACTCGAGGGCGGCCTTGCCAGCCACCCAGTCATTTGTTTGAATCAATTTCCATAAGAGGCCGCGCTTGTTGTGGAAATTAAAAATGATTTGGGCCCCAGCCATGATGCGTAATTATTCTTTTCATTTACTATAGCAGCGACCTCCAACGATCGATGGATGGACCGGCTTTGTCTTGATCTCGGATTGTTTTCGGATTGTTTTTGAGTGATTTGTATGCCGAGTTTTTCGATCTTTGGGGCCACGGCGTGTCAGAAATGCTGGACTCATTGTTCGATGCTCTTTGCCATTCCAACAGCTTACCAATGACCCACTGGCGCGGTTGTTTATACTGTTTTTTCCTCGTCTACTCGTATTTGTGATTGTGTTTTGGCGGAAAACCAAAGTGCACGATTGAAACTTGATTTTGCATTCGGCATGCTCCATATTGCAGCCAAGCCAGAGCAGAAATAAGACCAACCCAAAGCCATCAATAATTGTCATATGTAGTTGCTTTTTCAATGCTTGATTTCCTACTTCCGCAATTTAAAATCTATGGAAAATTTCAGCGCTGGCCAGAGCCGAAAGCGCCATGATTCATGTTGTCGAAATATTTAATAATCGTGATTAGCTTTTATTTCTGGTTTGCGTTGTTTTGTTTTTATATACCATGTAGCTTAAGGTACGAATGGTATATTAAGTTTGTGCAAATGCTTGTAACAGGGAGAAGGAGGAGGCGATTCCGATCAGCATCAACAGACGTCTGTATGTTTGAACACTTTGTTCTCCGAGATGGTAAGAGCTAGAGATGTAATTCTTTTTGCCTTAGGTTCGTTATATGTGTATGTAGATTGATTTTATATCTAATGTTTGCCACTCCCCTTACCGCTATCGCAATTTGCATATATCTTCGAGAATAAATATGGTGTCTCGCTGTCGATTCTACTTGTTATTATCCAACGCCAGTGCCTGCAAAAGAGCCTACAAAACCGATATCGAGTGGAGTACAAAGTAAATAGCGGATGCTTTGGGATGAAATCCTTAATTATTTGGAATCTTGATTAATCTTGCTGGGCCACACGATTGTTAAACACTCAAGATACCCGAACATAGCTCCCCTTATGGCAAAAATACTTGCCGTATAATTATGATTTAAGGAACCAGTTGTCGCGGGTTTTTTGTTTATTAACTGTATACCCAAACACACGCTTTTTAAACTTACGCGTGCCTTTTGGTTGGGGGAACCTTGGCAGGCCGCGCAATCGAAAAGTTCCCAGAGAAACCCGCCGAAAAAATAATGATGCCAGGCATTAAAATCATTTCCCGTTTCGAATGCATTTCCAAGGCGAAACCTTTCAATGCCTTCCAAAGGGTGCACAGCAAAACGTCGAATATATTTTGTCAAGCAGCCCCCAAGGTCGCCGAGACTCGTTGAGATTTAAGTGCGGACCCAACAAAAAAAAGAAACATTTATAAATTAAAACGAGCCCGATAAATAAGTGAAATAGGCGTGCAAGTTGGCCCAGAAAAGACCGAAACAACACAGTGAAGACCCCTTAACAATGACAGATACAAATGCCCCGGCATTACGATGGTAATCACTCCTCAAAAGACGGCTCTTGACAAATCACTCAAAGCAATTCAACATTTTGCTGCCACAAAACTAATGTGGCAATATGCGCGTGTTGAAAGTACAAGCAATGCTATTTATTTTAATTTGCCGACTGCTTGTGCTGCCCAGCGCTTCTGCCTTGGGGTCGATCAACTTTAAAGTTTAAACTTTAAACCGATTAAAACCGAAAGTCCTAGCGGATGATTGGGGCACTTATCCAGGCATTCATTAGGCTTGCAAATGAAATAGCTCGCTCTGCTCTAGCAGGAAGCGAAAAGCAAAAGTGTGACATAATAAAAAGCATTGGCTGGGCAAACACACGCACTGGGCGAATAATAATCCATGGGCTCCGTAGCGGTTGAATGCAGCCACTAATGCCAGACAATTATGGCATTACCTGTATCTGGTGGATACCTGCTACCTGGCTATCGATTACGAGCACTTCCCCCTTTTTTTGTGCCCTTGCCGCGGTGGGTATGCGAGGTTTTTGCGATCGCTGGCAAAGCTGGGAAGCTTCAGACTGTTTGCCCATGACTATGGACAATCTCTGGCCCAAGCCAACGCTTTCTACAAGCGATTCTACTTGAAAAATCAATCGTTTTGCGAGCCAAGAGCATTTTATCGCCGACTAGCTAAGCCCTCAGCCTCAGTCACTGCATAGGTTGGGATCTTGAGGTGCTCGTACAGAGTACGATATGATATGATGGCATTTGATATGCAACGAAGCGCGGCGGCAAAGCCTTAATTGCAATCCTCCACAATCGTCGAACGCCAAGTCGAACGCCAAGTCAAGCAGATCCGCAGGCCCAGTCATCACTCGACTACTACGGGTAGGTACTCTCGAATCCACTCGATCCCTCGCTCACCCATTCAGTCAGTCAGTAGTCAGTCGCTCGGTTCCAGTTGCTCCAAGCTCATGGCTATCACATGACTCCATTGAAGCGTTTCCCATTTGGGCGTGCAACCCTCGGCAGCGGTGGCAGCGTTGGCAGCGGCAAAAAGGTAGAAGGGAAAAAGTGGAAAAGTGGAAAAGCAGCGGCAAAAAGGTGTCGAGACCCATTGTCTTTTGTGGGTCTTCGATTATAATGATGCGATGATGCAACGCAATCAACGTTCCCGCCGCCCCTTTTATTTATTTTATTTTCCGTCTGTGTGTGCTTCTCTGCCAGAGCCACGTAATCATTATCCAAACCCGAACCACCGGCGACTCTCTGCTTTGCTTAATTTGTATCGCAGCGCAGATCGCTTCCTTTGATTTTTGCCCAACTTTGTGTCGAGGGGGCAAGGCAGGCCAAGCGGCCAAGTGGCCAAGTGGCCAGGCGGGCCATAAAACGTCTATGGAAAAGCACTTTGGACTAACGAGCCTCGCATGTGCTGGACAAATCAATTTGCTAACGAAAAATACGATTGCCAAATTGCGCAAAAGGAAAATGTTTACTTTGCATGCACTTTTCCAAACACTTTCCAAACGAAACGGCTCTGATTTGAGTCCAATTTATTGGCTGTGTGTGATGCAAGCGGCGCAAGGGATGTTTCCTTATGTTGGCAATTTAATTTTCGGGGAAAAAGTGCCCGTAAAAAACTTGTCGCCCGATGGCACTGGGTTGGTTACCCAATCGAATTAGTGCTGCCTGGAAGTGGCCCTGACAAATTAGCACTTGGCTTTTAATTGGTGCAAAAATGTGCCTGCTGCGGCTATGACATCGGGCTTCGAAGAAAGCGTGACTGGGCCAACAAAAAGGCCAATAAGAAAGAAGCTGGCCGGCCAGTGGCCACTATAAAGAGATTTCACTTCGGCTCCCCCACTCGGCGATTTCATAATCAATGTCATAATCAAATGATTTTGTCTATGAACAACAAATTTCTGTTTGTTTCGCTGATGAATAAAAACCACGGCGGCGACCACTGACACACATTTCAGAGGCGTTGTTTAATTTGACGAAGGGGGCGTGGCCCTGGTTTTATTTCGTGCTGTTTTTTTGTTTTTTTTTTGTTTTTCGGGCTCTCCTCGGTTTTCTGGCGGCGCTGTGTTGGTTTTTTACCCACGCCACCGAGTAAACAAAAGACTTAGGAAACGAACTTGCCCCCAAGACAAGTGATGTAAAGAGAGTTGGATGGAGTTGGATGGCAAAAACCGCCTCAGACTCATACTCAGATGTGGCACAGCAGCAGCGGCAACAACAACAACAACAGCGACAACTGGGTGAATTAGTTGCTCGCATTTTTGTTGGTTGTTGTTTTGTTGTTTTGTTGTTTGCCAGTTGTTACAGAACAAACCGCTCATTAGGCCCATTAAATTGCAACTGTGAATTTCGTGTGTGCCCAGGCCTGCGAGTATCTCTTAGTTAGTTGGCGATGTAATTACCTGAGAAGGGGCAACTTTAATGTTAACACAAATTCCCTGACAACAGGCAGCAACACCAAAAGAGGGCGGCCACTGAAGTTCTTCCCCAGCCAAAATTCAGTAAAATAACATATAAATTCCTCGTTCAATTTTCCTATCGAAAGATAGTCACAGAACCCCGAAATTCTCGTATAATCAAGCTCCTCCAACTTCACAGAAGCAACTATAATTGGCTTTTAATTGAGTGCCCAGGTTTGAGGTTTAATTGACCGAAAGCCGGAGCCAAATTAATCATCCCAAAGTTTCCTGTTGCAGTTCGTTAAGTCCAGCTAATTGCCAGCCGTTGAGTGAAGTTCTAAGCCAGCGGTGCGCACTCCATAGCTTATTTGGATCCCAAAATTGTCTCGATCAAAAGGAAATCGACAACCGAATTTGACGGTGAAAAGGGAATGTGTGAAGCGAAGGTCTCGAACAAAAGGGAATCGACAGTTGACGGAGGACTTGTGTGGCCGGCGCCCAAGTTAAAAATCTGTGCCCACCGCTGTTCTAATTTTGACCCGTAGAATCGTAGTAGCTCCGGTCGGCGTTTGCGAACTTTTCTACCTGCCCCTGCGAGGCAGCAACTCGTCGCTGTGGGAGACTGTGTCAACGGTGGCTGGAAAATAAGCCCCGATGGTTGCGGATTCCGGTGCATCTGCCAGAGGTGGGTGTGTTTTTGGGTAAAAGTGCAGTTGCAGTTGCAGTTGCAGTTGCCATCTCGGTGCATCTTCCCTCATTGTGTGTCCCACAAGCGTTGGGGGCGTGCGGGAGGCAGCATTGTCAGAGACCTGACATGAGAATTAGGCACCCAGGCGCACTCGAGTCGGAAGAGCAAAGTCTGCCGGTTTGGGAAAAATAAAAAAATAAAATGAGACAAAAAAGTCTGGAGCTGCAATCTCCTGCACCCAAATGCAGGATAACCCAAATGCTGTTTTGATCAATTTCAGTAATAGAATATGACTCAAATTGATTTAAATTAGGAAGTTTCCCAAGTTTCCTTTGCGAATTGACTGTTTATACGCTTAATATGTGGTGTAAATCCCCCGCTTTTGTGCAGTGTAAGACTCGGCTTGCCATTCGCGATTCGCGAGCCTCAAAATGTGTATTGGGGTAACGTTCATCACGTTTGTCGATGCAATTTCACAGATAACTGTTTCTCCATGTTTGCCACCGCTTGTGGCGGGGCATGTGGCAAGGTGGCAGGGAGGCAGGGAGGCCAGTGGGGGGAGGGGAAGCTGGCTGCAGTTGCATAATCCGCACACCAGTTCGGAAACAATGCCAGCGCTTTTAAAATGCCGCAATTATCCACAGCAAGCCGAGAAAAAGAGACACGGCGAGAAGAAGCTTTTTGCGTTTTTTGGCGGTTTGGTTTTTCTATTTTTTGTGGGTCACCGCAGTCTGAGAATTTAAATGTGCTTGCCGAGGGTTGAATGGGTCATTTTTGATGGCATTCTTTGGAATCTATCGGTATGCCTTCCAATATTTTCTATATTTTGCATTACAACCATTTCCTTTTAGACCAAAGAGGCTAGGGTATCCATGTACCTTTGGATTCTGTCGGTATCCTTCCAATCCATTGATAGTAAGGACATCGGACCTCCAAGTAGTACCTATTAGCAGTACAATCTTTTCTTTGTCAGAGAATTTCAGACCCAAAATGCTAGGGTATCCCCAGTGGCAGTGCCAAAAAACGTTGTGAAAAGCCCGACTCTACATTTTTGTCGTTGCCATTTAGCTGTGCCATTTCAATTGCAACTTTGTTTTTATTTGTTTTTGGCTGTCATTTTGTTTTGGCTTATGCATTCTGTTTTTTAACGTTTTGTGGGCTTGTTATGACATTTTTTGGAGTGCCATTTGAGCGATTGCCTGGCATTTAGCCTGTCTGCCGGCCTTTTGTTTGGCTATTACTTACAAATTACGATTTTCATTGCAGAAACCCAGCGGAGTCGCTTGACCTCTCGTCATTTTGCATATCGCTGCGATGGCTGTAAGTATTAATTGTATCTATCCTAAGGTTGCGCAACATATTCATTTCCATTTGGGTAACACATGACCCCTCCTCGAGTTCGTTCAACGAAAGTAAATATTTTAAATGTCATGGAAAAAACACAAAAGACCACAAACAAAACCAAACTGAGACAAGGCGACAAAAAGAAACTACAAATATTTATATGCATTTAACATAAATTGTGCCATTGTCATGGTGGCCGCTCGGAGTTCCCACAAAATGCATTTGACAAATGCAGCACAACGCGAGTATAGGTTTTATTTCACAACAAAAGATCGCATTGGAAAGCACGTACAAGATATTTTGGACGTTAATTTGCCGCCAGTAGAAAGCTAAATGTTAATGAACCACAACACACCAATGTCCGCTAAGTGAATATCAAGGGGAGACAAAATAATGCCATAAGATAATGCACTTTGCATTTGAATGCCGTATTAAGCATACATTTTGAGACCAAAGATATTTCAGCTTGGTCAGCCTTTCAATAAATTATAAGCATTTTTATACCATTTGTACCTTAAGGTACAAATTAATAGTATATTAACTTTGTACAAATGTATTTAACAGGGTGAAGGAGCCATTTCCGACCGGGACACGTTGTTCTCCAAGATGATAAGAGCTTGAGACGTAATTCCTTTTGTTTTAGGTGCCTTTATTATATATGCAGAATATGTCTATATTGAATTTAAGCCACGCCCCCTTTCGCCTCTAAAATTTTCAAAAAACTATATCTCTCTGAAATGGTTAAAGCAAGAGATATAAATCTTTCTGCATATAGTAATTAAGCCAAATATCGGGCCACTTGGCAAGTTTTATAAAGATCGGTCAGTAAATAATGACTTTGCCAGTGTCAATGCCTGGTGTGTGCCTAGGGAAAATAGGTATCTGGTTGTCGAGTCTCGGCTACAGCGTTTCTACTTGTTATATCTAAGCTTAAGTACAAATCTTGCTCACAAGGGCCGCGAAGTAGGTCTGCAATGTTTACCGAGAGAGGAGCACTGGTAAATTGGCCATAATTGAAATCACTTTCATAGCCATTAAGCCCCAAACGTGATTGCCCTTCGACGAACTAGCCCAAATAATGAGGCTAATTTATTAGGCAAATTGCGACAAGTGTACGTACGGGCAAGTTGCCAGCAGCTGGGGCGGCAAAAAGGCGAAATACTCGTACAAAAGGTATTGCCAACGGAGAACCCCGGCGATTGTGTGTCAGCAGCCTCTTTAACTTTCCTCTCATGTCGGCTCAATTATTTGTGTTTCTTTCCATTCAATTGCAGTTTAACCTTCAGCATTTCTCAATTTCTCAATGAAATCACACACAAACGCGGCTAGCTGCAAATAAAGCGCCAAGACGGCCCAAAAGATACTCGGTACCTGTCCGGAGCGGCTCTGTGGATGGCATTTTTGATTGACATCGGTTGGCTCGCCGCTTTTGGTCTGGGAGTCTCTTCAGATTTTCATTTCGCTCGTTTTTGCCCCTTGCGATGGCGATGGTGATGGCGATGGCGATGGCATTGGTGAAAGTTGTTGCCTGTCACGTTAGGCATTTGAATGTTTAATTGTTAATTGTGCTCCCTCCCCTCACTCTCTGCCCGCTCCCCCGCAAAGCCCCTGCTGGCGTCAACCTCTGACCTTCTGGGCAAACGTCCTTCGGCTGTTTATTTTTTTTGGGGATGTGTGCCAGTCGGGTGGGAAAGTCTCTGCGAGCAGGTGAGCCGCTGTCGCAGCCCCTTCGGGCCTTTCTCCTTGCGATGCTCGATGCTCGATGCTCGATGCTCGATGGCCTTTGTTGTCGCGTTTTTTGGCATGATTATGCGAACATGCGAGCTGTGACTTTCGACGGTCCCCGCTGCACCGCTGCGGGTCAAAATCGAGGGGCTCCCCCCCCCGGAAAACCAGACGCTCGAGACGCTTGAGACGCTCGCCAATTTCACTTTTCATTGTTTTGTCAACCGACGACCAAACACAACCTTTTTTGCTCCTGATTGGACACTTTTTGGCCACCTTTTAAGGCAATCGCTTTCCAATATTCGCGGCCCAAAGGTGTCCCAGCATCAGCTCAAAGGAAAAACCTCATAACCAAGTAAATTCCATACAAATATTCACAATTTCAATACTGCGGCTTTGTATAAACGATTACGATTGACCGGGCAGTGCCAAACGCCTCGACTTAGCCCAGTTAACACGGCCGGGAGGGCTTGAAAATAGTTTGCCGGCCAAATTAGAGCCGTTCGGCTGCGGCTCGTGGGCGAGCTGAGGGTACAAATAAATAAACAAACTGTTCGTGACCGTTAGCGATTGTCTGGGATCGCATATCGCTTGGGCCAGCCAGCCAGCCAGCCAGCCAGCTTATTGTTTTGTGACTGCCGCTCGGTTTTTTACCATTTTTCCCCCATTTACCATTACAGTTAGCTGGCGTCGAGTGCTGCGCTCAATGCAAATTGGAAATGCGTGCATGACAGCGAATTTGTGGCCCGATTGATTGACCGGCTGGAGTGGGAAAAGGTGTGCGCATGCGCACTCGCACTCGCGCCAGAAAATCCAACAACAGCCGGGCGGGGAGGGCTTTGACTGTTAACCTTGATTTGCGAGCGGGCCAATGAGCAACAAAAGGCACAACCATATAGTATATAGTATATACAGATAGGCGCCGGAGCAGGGCAGTGCGAGAGTCGTGCAAATGAAGTCATTTGGAGTGCGAGTACTTAGGTACGAGTACTTCGGATACTTCACAATCGAGGGCAGAGCTACCCAAGGGGCTAGACCCCTTGCAGGTGCCCCAATTAGCAGGAAAACCAAGGAGCTCTAGATCGCGGCGGAAATGGGAAACCACTATTTGGGTTGGAAAACAGTTCGAGTTCCAAGTAGAACACAATTTAGAATATTTCAGCAGAAAAGAGTTGATCATTCTGAGCTTAGGGTGCCCTGCCGCACTAAAATACATCTTATAGAGCCCATTAATTTCTTTGCACGTAGAATCCGCCAGTCATGACTTCATGACAATCGCATTCCATTTAAACTTTCCAGCTTTATTGAAAAACGTGCAATTTAATTCTGTACATTATGTGCGTTTATTTTTAAATCGCTGACCTCAATTTAACGCATTTTGTTATGCCCGCAGATATTTTAATTGCCCCGGCAAGAGGCAAATTGAAAACCTGCTCGAAATGCTGTCATGACATCAGCCATCCGGCGTCCGGACCATCATCATCACTTGGCTATCGCTTGTCGAAGTTCTAAGCAAGAATACTCGAAGCCGCGCATTCGAAGATACCAAATTAAATACACGCTTTCAATTTGGTGAATGCCGCGGGCTAGGGAATCTTTCGGTTCGCTGTCAGCAAATCGTCTTAATTATACCATGTACCTTGGGGTGCAAGTGGTATATTAGGTTTGTGCTAACGTTTCCGACCCTATAGAGTCGATCGTCCGTCTGGATGTATGAACACGTCGTTCTCGGAGATGGTAAGGGGTTGGAACATAATTCTTTTGCTTTTGGCGTGTTTAACAGATACGCAGATTATGTCATTTTTCAAATTTAGTCACTCCCCTTTCCGCTCTTGAAATTTGGAAAAAAGATACATGGTATCTCGTGGTCGAGAAGTCTCCACCAAGAGCGATTTTAGTTGTTTTCGATGGTCTCTTGGGGGCGATGGTCGATCCACCGAAGCTGAAGCTAATGATTAGCAATAAAAGTCTATAGACATCTAATACTTGCTGTAGCTTTAGGGGTGACCGATCATGTAACTCTGTAAATAAAATCGGGTACTGCCTCCCGAGAGATTGCTTTGGGGCCTTGGATTCTTGGGAGTCCCTCTTTGGGCACCCCTTCTATGGTCCAGAAGGGGACAGAAACTTGACCCCCGGTGGAGATTTCCTTCACCTAGCCGCCAGAAGTGTTCTTGCCACATGCGAGCAGCACCTCGGCATCGGGGAGTCGAGAGCCCGAAACTGCCCAAGTGGCTACCCATGGTCTTGGCTGGCGTATCATCTCCATTGTTGCGGCCACTTCCCACTGTCGCTTCCTCGTCGCCAGGCTCTTTCTTTTCTTTTTTACACGCTCTTTGCCGCTTAGGGCCGCTATCTTCTGCTGGGATGAGGGTATCCGGAGGCGAAGTCGGACTCGGAGTCGGTGTCGGAGCTGGGGCTTTTGTCAATTCATTGTCAACAAGTCAGTGAACTTGTGTGTGCCGAGGTGAGAAAAAAGCAGAAGCGGAAAAAACGAAGAAAACACCATGCCATGCCCTCCCTGCTCGTATACAAAGCGAAGAGAGCAGACAGCGCAACCCAGCAACCCAAAACCTCCGAGAAACCAAGCGGGTTACATGTGGCTTTTTCTTTTAGAAATAATTAACATAAATTAATAGGAAATGAGTAGAAGCAGCGCATGACGCGACTGAAAAAACCGCTACAATCAAATGCAGGTCTGATCGAGAGGCAGCGACTTTGAAAAACTTTCAGTCAGAGCTTCTATCAAACTCAAGGGAATTTATTTATAAAACTATACGTAGTTTCAATAAACAGCTTATTAGTTTCCTGCTTTAGTAGTGTGGTAAAGTTCTACAATGTCTTGAGACCATCTCATGAAGTAAGATAATCCCCAGAAAATGAATCTGGCATTCAAAAGAGGTTCTTGTCTTTAGTCCTTTGTCTAGCTCGATTTTTTCAACTGCCTTCAGACATACCAGACGAACAGTGACGCGCAAAAGGTGTAACAACAGAATCTGAGTAACTATGCCAGACATGGAGAAGTTAAAGGTTCCCTCCATTTAGGATCTGTTTACTCCCTCTGTTACTCCGAACCGAAAAACCAGGCGCACAGGAACGAATAGAAAGCAGACACTCCCTCCAAATTCTACCTTTGAC
>JAJJHQ010009169.1:0-20378 GCA_021223825.1 Drosophila ironensis | reverse complement strand
GTTTCTGCTGCATGTGCTGCATAGTTTGTGCGCTCGAAAAAAGCATGAAAAATGTGGAGAGGGGAAATGAAAATATTGCGAAATTTCAGCCCGGAGTAAACAGGCAAAACTAATTTTTAATGTCCCTGAAAGGATACAAAAAAGTGGTGGAGGACGCGCAACTTTTCCACCGATTGCGATGCAAAATGTTGTCACTTTGTTCCATGACAGAAAGGATCATCAATCGCAGAAACGCTGCATTCGCTCATCCTTCTCTCTTGTCAAGGATCCTTTAAAGAAAATATAGGATGGATGGGGAAAACTGTATTACAACTTTTTCTGCTTCCAATAAATTTTCAATTTCCGTCTTGAAATTTGCAATTTGTTTCACAGAACCAAAGCTAATTCCTCCCTCCTGCCATGCTGCACCGTTTTGTAAGCCACTTTACGGGAGTTTTCCTTGTAGTTTCCACACAAGCTCCGCATAGTCCATCGAAGGGCACAACTGCGGCAGAAAATTGCATTGTCTGTCGGCAGAATTCAAGCCACTTTGGACAGTAAAAAGGTAAACAGTGCGAGGATTCCCTCCAATCGTTCGACTGCTAAAGTTTCCCTTCGAATCTCCTCCTTTTGTGATTCATAAATCTCGGCACTTCTGTCAGCAATTTGATTTGATTTGCAGAATCTGCGGAAATATTTCGTAAATATTTACCACCAGTTTTCCCAGAGTTTTCAACAATTTTTTCTGACACAAGGCCCCCCTCGAATTACCCTTTTTTATCGCAAAGCTAACATTTCCAACTGCGAAAATATTTTCCACGTTTCCGTTTGTTTTGCTTTCCTACTTTGTAGTGCAAATATTTTCGCACTTTTCTCCACCGTTTTTGCACTTCATTTGCCTGGGAGGGCGTGCCTGAAAAGGGGGCGTGGCCGTGACCATTTGCCTTTCTTTGATGTTTTAAATTGCATTCGAAATGAGATTTGATCTGCTTGAAATCGTGAGAAGGATATAGGTGGGAATCAGTGCTACACAAAGATTCTTCGGTTTGCAAACCAGCGCGATAATCTCAAACCCTTTGGGAGCATTTCCACTTGGTTTTAACGACTTGCGAGCAAAGTTTCCCCGCGGGCACATCGGGTATTCCCTTCCAACTGAAACATTTTACTTGCTTTAGCGCAGAAGTGTGAGGAACAGCAGCGACGAAAGTCTGACAGGATAATGGCCCAACAAGACAAGACAGCAATAAGCAGAAACATTTTCAATAACCCCAGAAAAGAGGTTAAAGTGCGACATTTCGATTGCTTTCGTATTGCTTTCAGTGGCGCATTAAAAACAATTTTCCTATGCCCCTTGTCAGGGATTTTCTTGGTCGTAGGATATTTCAGGCCTGAATCACTTTGACTTTGCTTAACCGAATCAAAACTTTGGGACAGGAAGTGAGAGAAAGTGGCTCAAATGGTGTTAAAATATGTTCTGACTCCTCCCCAGTTTTTCTTTTTCCTCCAAATCTAATTTGTCTAATTAACTCGTTTCGGGTCACCCCTTTCCATTATCCCTCGTATTTGCTTTATCCACCCCTCTTTCCATTTCCCTTCGCCCAATTTCGGCTTTAGAGTCCTTTGAATCCCCGACTTTCTTTGCAGCCCCTAATTATGCGAGCAGGGCAAAAATGCAAAAAGCGTTGCCTAATTTTAGGCGACTACCTCCAAGGCGGCTTACGTGGCGTATGCGTAACTTTTTTCTTTTTGATTTTCCGCTAGGTGCGTGCTTTTGCTTTTTCGCGCCTTATTTAAAATTAAATCACGCACGTTTCGGTAGGATAACGAGACGAGTTAGGTGGAACTTGTAAAAAGCAGGAGGCGGAGGAGCAGCGTTTTCTTTGACTTCCAAGGTCGACCGTTTGACGCTTCTATACTTTGTTTAATCGGTGATTTAGGGCGAGCGTCTGCTTAATAATTCCGAGACACAAAGGAATTAGGAGAAACACAGGATGCCCCACCGAAAAATTGTCCTCTTCCGCGCCCCAAATCCGAGTGGTTTTGAGGTTGCGGGGGAATTCTGGCTCCCAACGAATTTGAGCCGCAGTTGGAGACCATTTTGCGTTTAATTAAGCTCGAATTGCGAGTGGTTAAAGGCTCTTTCCTCCCTCGAAACCAGGTAAAAGGGAATGCAAAGAAGCAGTCTCTGAATATCCTCACTTTGCGATGCAAATGGGATGAGCCGCAGGATGTCCTTTCACCTGAACGGATTCTCAACTGACTGCCCTTCTGTGTGCATTACACTCTCTGTTCGTTTGTTGTGGTCAACAATGCAATTTAAAATTCAAACTACAATTGTTTCGAGAGCTGTGCTTACTAATTCTAATTGCAAATTGTGGAATTCTGGGGCGAAAGTCCTTGGAGCCCCCGCAAAGGACACCTCGAGCATGCCGCTCATCTGCTCTGAATGGTTAGGATCCTGCGGTTTGATTATGGATGGAATCTGCTCGAAAATCAACAACTCAACGCAAAGACTCTAGAGGGAAGGGAAAGTGCTGGAGCATTAATTGAAAAGCACTTGGCAAACCAAAATCAATTCAGAACTAACTCAAAGACACGACACAGGTAAGCACCCAGCTTATCGGATTATTTTGGACGGGAAAGTCACAAGTGACAACTTGTCGCATTTTGGTAAAAACAAACTTCAAGAGGTGGAAAAATCCGGGCGTAATGAAAATGGCATTTCCAGGTGACAGCTGCTAAAAGTTTACCGGGAAGCATAAATGCCAAACGGGGGAAAACAGAAAAGGGAGCTGCAGCCGAAAAGTGTTAACTTTGCAACAGTGTCAAAAACTGCAGGCGCGCAGGGAGAACAAGTTGAAACCATTCGAAAGTTTGTTGCGGCCATTCGGAGAGAACAGAAAAAGAAAACCCAAGTGAGCTGTTGGCAGAAAAAAGAGGCTTCGGGGAAAAATATAACGCACAACGTCAAGTTACAGACAGCAATTAGGACGACATAATGTAGGGTCCTTCATCGATTTGGATTCAACGATTTTCATCGCTTGACCAAATAGCACAGTAAATATCCAAGCCATTTTCTAGCCTGACATCTCTTAGCAGTTGATTGAGACATCAAACTTGTCGATTGGGCCACTAATTGAATGAAATTTCATTTGCCAAAGCTGGAGAGATTTTCAGAGCCAACTGGCCTTGTCAGTTAAGAAGGACTCTCGGGGAAAATTCCCTGGATTTTTCTCAAGACTCTCCAGATGTGGAGTGGATAATTCCCACTTGATGCCTAAATTGCACTGACAGCCTGCGCCCGAAGATAAATATTTCCCACAGCCTTCATTTGCTCCCTTTTTGGGCCTCTACAAATTATTTTTATAGGCTGGCCATCAGGGGTGACCCGAGTGCTGGCAACTGGACTTCAACTGCATGTCCATCCAATTAATTAAACGATTTAATCGCAGCAAATGTTGCTCGCATTATGAGCACAAAGCACTCGTTGCCCCTCCCAAATTGCCTCTGACACCAGCCAGCAAGTTTTGGAATGGCACAACTTTGGCTGAGGAGTTTGGCCATCAAATGGTGGGTTTATTTGCTGGCCACTATAATTAATCCCTTCTTCGGGGCATTCAGCCGTCCGTCCCTGTTGTGCCTTCGGTCAGGCATTTCCATTCACATTTGTGGCAGAGTCTTCAAACCGGAATGTTCCGCCCCAGCGGCAGTGGCTTCCGCCAAAAGTTGGTGGGCTTCGTTCTGAGGGCCGCCTTGTACGGCTCCTGGGTCCTGGGCATATTCCCCTTCACCTTCGACAGCTGGACCCGGAAATTACATCGTTCCAAGTGGTTAATTGCCTATGGCATCGTGGTGAATGCCGGACTCGTGGCCCTAGTGATTCTCAATGACACGGAGGCTGAAACGCCGGCCAAAATGGAGGTGTTCCACCGGAATCCTCTCGCCGAGCAGGTTAACCAAATCCATGACATCCAGAGCCTCACGATGGTGGCGTTCATCCTGCTGCGCGCCTATTGGGAGAGCGGGAATATCGAGAGGATTCTGAATGAGCTGATGGACCTGCACCGCCGACACTTCCGGCATTATTCACTGGAGGAGTGCAGTGGCTTTGACTCGTTTGTCCTTAAAAAGGGTCTCTCGATTGGAATGGAGGTTGTGTCCATGCTGATCCTGGAACTGGGAATGTCGCCGAACTTCAGCCGGCAGCTTTGGGTCGGCGTCACCAGCTTGTGTGTGATGCTAGTGGGAGTCCTTCTGGGAGCCTCACACTTTCACCTGGCCACCGTTTTTGTCTACCGATACGTTTGGATCGTCAACAGGGAGCTGTTGCGACTGGTAAACCAGCTGGACAGGGGCCAAGCAGTCGATGCCACGAGGGTCGACTACCTATTGAATTTGTATAGCCGCCTCCTGGAACTGAACAGTAAAATCTCGCGAATCTACGACTATCAAATGATCCTGGTCATTGTCAGTTTTCTGGTTGCCAACATTCTGGCCATTTACTTCTTCATCATTTTCACGATCAGCCTGAAAAAGGACTTGGATCTGAGGCTGCTGATTGTGATACCACAGGGGTTTATAATCAACATGTTCGACTTCTGCCTGAGCATTGCAGTTTGTGAAATGGCGGAGCGAGCCGGCAGACAGACCTCGACCATTCTTAAATTATTCAACGACATCGAGCACCTGGACGAGAAGGTCGAGAGGAGTGTAAGCACATTGCAGTTGGCTCCTAATAGTCGGTAGTATATTGTTTTCCTCCCAAGATTTCAGAGTTTGCATTGTTCTGCTGCCATCGAAGACTGAGGTTCCGGCACTG
Organism: Drosophila ironensis; assembly: GCA_021223825.1. NCBI lineage: Eukaryota > Metazoa > Arthropoda > Insecta > Diptera > Drosophilidae > Drosophila > Drosophila ironensis. Next base: position 15,580 of record JAJJHQ010009169.1, on the reverse strand, counting down.
CGGATTGTTTTACGTTAACTGCGCAATGGGCTTTCGCATGGCCCTGACCAGTTTCCAGTACCTCCTGTTTCTCATTCAGTTTGATTATTGGAACCTGTGAAGAATGCCTATTAAAAAAGAGTCCTGTGGAGTAGAGTGCCCTCTAATTGGTTCGCACCTTGTCTGGGGTGGAAAGAGTAAGAGTAGGGAAAAAACGAAAGGGGACCTGCAGGATAACAGGCGACAACTCAAGATGTCACGGGCTGTGTTTCCGAGAAGATGGAATATTCCGGCTCCTCTAGAAGTCATGTGGAAGTCACGCAAGGAGTCATCGTGTCTAAGTGAACGCCTTGTTGACTTTTCAGAAAGGCAGGCTCCTGCCACTCGGCCGCAGGACATCAGCAGGAGAAGTGCAGCAATGAAAGGAAGCCGGAGCCAAAAGGAGAACACATGAACACACAAGGCAAATGAGTCTTTGGACTGGAGGAGCTGCGTGAAAAGCTGTGCAATTAAGGCCAACAAATGAACGAGTTTTGTACTCTCCTCACTTTTTGGCGGGTGAAAAGTACTGGCGGATTTTCCAGACGGCAATGAAAAGGGGTAGAAATACGGAGGGGAGTGGCTTAAAAGTAGCTTTTAGTGCATTTTCTTTGCTCAGCTCCGCTAATTTTCCACACTGCAATTTTTCCGGCTGGCTTCGTCTCTTGTTTGCATCCCGGTTTATTGTGTAAGCCAAGCCAACATTGGTCTGGATTTTAATATTAATGCGGCCTTGTTTGTGGCACTGAATTAATATGCGGATTTATGGTGAAATTTAATTAATACGATGCAGTGACAAGTACAGTATGTGGATTCATTTTTAATACGTCAGCTTTGTGACCGTTTCCGAAAGTTTAGTGCAGCTTATGGGTGTCCTTAAAGCTTTTCCAGGCCTCAAAAGTCGCCGTCTGGAACGCAACAATTAAGGTCTTTGGTGCCAGGAACAGGGCCGGCGAAAATAAATCGCCACTTGAGGCTGCGGATAAGCTGACTTATCCAGCCACTTATTGACAGAGGCCAACCGCTGTCACGACCAGGATACTGCCTCACGCTCCCCGAAACTGCCGCCGAAATCCTGATACCCATTAGCCTCGATTAGGTCCTTGGAAGGGCGGAAGACAATGCCAAAGGGGACATCAACAACACCGCCAGACGCCGGGGCAATAAAGGCAAAAGCAGCAGCCACAAAGCACACGTCGCTCACAGCAAAAGTGCGTAAATTGATTTTTATTATCCTGAATCCAGAGTCCCGAACCCTGGGTCCTTGGCCATCGCGCTGCGAAAAAGTTTTGGCCCCTCTCGCTCCGCCTTGTCTTTTGCCAATACATTTGATTTATTGGATTTATCCGCAGTGCGCGCAAATTGTTCATTGCTTTGTTTACACCATAAAAGTCCTGATGGACGCATTAGTTGGCCAAAATGTACCATTGCGTGCTTATGCGTTTGGATTCGCTCGTAAATTTCCTCGATAATTTCCCCCTCCTTCCCTCCTTCGATTCGGTTTTTGTCTGGCGAAATATTTATTTGCTCTGCCATTATTTTATGGCACTATAAAAATCACTCAACATTGCATACATTTGTTTTACGGCCCAAAAATTAAATCAGATTGGTTCCCAATTATCGTAACTTGTTGGGCCCTCATCTGAAAGGTATGGAACGTAAACTATGTTTGATAAGGGTCTCCACCTTATCACAAGAAAGTTTTCCACTTCTTCCTGCCCGAATTCACCTCAACTTCTAATTTGCTCTGCAAATTAATTAAAATTTGCCGCAAGCCTTTCCGAGAAATTGGCTGACTGTCCATTTATTGTAATTAGAGAGGTAGACGAGCTTTTTATTCGCCTTTCCTTTGTGCAAAGGACGTAGAATGACCCAAGGAATTGCCGAAAGGCTGCAAACGAAAGGTCGAAGTTTATCAGAAAATTTTAAATTTAAATTTATATGTTTTCCTTCAACCCCAAAATCGTTGTACAAATTTGATTGGATGCGGGCGAGGGGCTTGGATGAATTCTTGGAAATTCGGGCCCGCAGCCTTTCACCATGGTAATTACGATAAATGCCCGCCAATTGTTCCCATTGAATCGCGTCGCCTGGCCTAATTAGTTTGCCAATGCGTTATAATTTTTGGTCCTAGACTTCAATTTATTTAAGCCGATCGAGAAAGTGGTGGGAAGATTCGAAGCCAGAGCCCCGAAAGTTTCGCCACGACTGGGCGCTACAGAAAAGTTTGCGAAATAAAATAATTGCCAATTTGCTGGCAAGTTGCTGGCAGTTTAAACAACAATTCAGCGACGAGAAAATCGGATTTGTGTCTCCCGCCAAAATGGAACTAGGCAACCGATGCGGCGGGTAAAATAAAACCCAGAGGACGCTGGAAAGAAGCCAAGAAAAGCCGGGCAATTAGCGGAAAGTCTGACTAAATATTGAAACTATAGAGAATTTCGTTTGCCCAAACTTAAATTACACTTTGCTGACGGAGAAGTTGGGAATTATAATTAAAATTTCAGGGGGATGATACTTGGGCAGCAGCTCGGCGAAACTTTAAATTGTTTTCCGAAAAGTTGAAAAACAGATAGATTTCATTTTCCCTGCCGCAATTGACAACATATTTTAAGCACAATTAGAAACCAATCAACATATTATCAGGAAATAAATTCGCAAGCATTTCAATGAAGCCCACTCATTTCCTGTCTCTACTCATCCTGCATAAAAGTGTTTTTATGAAACAATAAAATATATCACCCAATAAGGATGAGTATTTCAGCATCCCCATTGGCGATAGGCAATATTTATTGGAAATATTTTTTCCGCTGACTGGACGAATCATCATAAAAGGAATGTAATTTTATGAATCCCCTCTGTCTGGCCGAAATGTGCTGTCCTCAGCCGAAGCGATAACCAGATGCTGTCATTTTAATAAAAATATATTGAAAGCGCTGGCCCAGCTCGAGATGAGCGAGTCGAATCGCCGGCAATCGGGGCCGAATTGTCAGCAAATGTTGACGACTCGCTAACGGCAGGAATGTTGACCTAATGCTGACTCTGGACGGCTGGAATTTTATTGTGCAAACAAAGGAGCGAAAAGTGGAAAAGCGGGAAAAGCTGGCAAAGGACGAGGGGCAGCAAGGGGGGCTTGCCGAAGCCACGTGGCGGACAACAATTGGCGGATGTCCTGGGCCCAGGCAATAAATCAAATGCTTGTGTACACTCGAGTTTATATTTTGTTTGCACGCCGTGCAGATGAGCAGGAAATTTGCCAGAAACTGAGGCATCACAGAGGCTCCAGGGGCACGCTGCGGGGGCCGACGGAGGCCGGCGGGGGCAAACCCTGCACAGGATAATAAAAATCAATTTGCGCGATTGTGTCGAGTGGCATCGACGGCGGTGGCTCGCTGCCTGTTATCGTTGCTGGCTTTGTGCTCTCGATAATCGAAGATAATGGGGCTCCCTCGGCGGAGGCGAAAAGGACCTGTGCCTGACAGCCAAGGCTGCCAAGGACCCGGCCATATGCATGCGCCCCGACATCCACATCGCACAAGGCTTGTGGGCCTGGCCTTTGTTTGACTTTTGTGGCCGCCCGGCATTGTTGGCCTAATTGTTGCCTGTCAGCCGTAGTTTTCTGCATTTACTTGGCCTAAATGTTGCAAACGCCGGACAGATAACAAAGGGACAGATAACGAAAAAAATAAACAATAAAACAGATGGGAGATAGAAGTTTTGGCATAAATCAAAAGCAGGTGTCTGCCCAACAAGGAAAATTAGCAATAGACTCACACAACAAAAGCCCAAGTGGCCCAAGGGTTGACCTGCTGCCAAAAATCATTTATTGTCTTTAACTTACTCATCCGCCATGTGGGACCAAATAGGAAATTTATAAAAATTTCAATCACTGATGCCTACTATGGCTTCTACCGTTGTATTTATCTTGTATATTTTTTAATAAAGTCCACTCTACTGCCAAAAGCGAAGCTTTGTGCCTTCCTGCATTCATTGTTCCCTAAAAAGTAGTCAAAAGGCGCAGGCTTACATTCTTTGCCGGCACAAAAGGCAGAATGCAAGCAGAGTGCGCCCAAACTCGTTCATTTACTGGCCTTAATTGCACTTCTTTTTAGAGCTACTCCTTTGAGTTCGGTGTCCAGGTGTGCTTTGTGTGGGATTTCCCCCTTCGGCCTTTGCATAGCCTCATTTTGGGCCAAAAGAGAGAGGCTTTCCTTTTATTGCTGCAGCTTTGCCGCTGCCCTTTCACCCCCGGGGCCTGCTGTTCCGATTTTCCCTATATTTTCGCAGCCAGGCCAGCCAGCAAGTCATCCTCTCAACACGACGAGTTCTGGGAGTGATTCGGCAGCTTTTATTGCCACGATGTCACCTGCTGAACATTACATCTCATCGCCTGCTCATCGGGCGTTTGCTTAAAGGGATTCAAGTTAATAGACAGCTTTGGGAGGATTTACAAGTTCATAAAATCAAACTGCACCAGGAAGAGCAAATAAAGAAAGCTTGTGACCAACATTTGAAACCCCATCTCTCGGTTCAGGTAAAACAGTCCACAGTGCTGAAACTTGAACTTGCGATGGCAGCAGAACAGCGAAAAACTCGAGATCTGCAAGAAAACTTAATGTTAGTAAAAGGGGGACGACTCGAATTTTCTAGCTTACAAGTCGCTCTACTCTCTTATCCAGGTCAGGGATGTCGTTGAACAATCGAAGTGTCCTGGAGGTCTCCCCGCCGGTTCTTTCTACCAAGTCGCAAACGGCAATCGTGAGCCAAAAGTCAAAGAAATTGTTGAGCAGCGCCAGGGGAAACATAATCAGCATTACGAAAAATGACATTTTTCCCAGGCTAATGCCGTAGACGATCATGTAGAAAACCACGTTGATGTTGGCAGCCAGAAAGACGATCATCATTAAGGCAGTTTGGTAGTCGTAGCAGTCTGACAGTTTTCCATAGAGATCCACCAACTGTTTGTGCACTTTCACGATCAATCTTAGACGCTGCACGCTTCCCGGGAGAGCAACACTCAAGGGGTTGGCCAAGTCCAGAAACTCTTGGTTGTTTAGGTACAAAAAGCGGTAGATGATGGCCACTCCGAGGTGAAAGTGAATGGCCATGAGAAAGGTGCCCAGCTTGAGAAACACTACAACAAGGGCATTCACCAGGGGCAACGGGTGATCGCTCATTCCAAAGTGTACCAGCAGCGTGGTACTCAATCCGCATGCAACCAGCAATCCCTTCCGTACCACGTAGCCATCGAAGACCGGACACTCCGCCGTAGAAGTGTCGAAATGTTCCAGTTCCAGGCGCAACAGCTCGTTGTATATGCTTTCCAGATCTCCACTTCGACGAAAGGTCCTCGCATACATGGTGATTATTGTTAAAATGCCCACAAATGCCAGAAGCAAACTAAGTTGCAGCAGCACGAAATTGCGTTGAAAGACCTCCTCCAAGGGGTCCTCTCCGTGGGCTGCTCCGTTTTGTTGCAATAATAAATGGAGCAGGCAGCTGCTCAGTCCGATCCCGTAGAGAACCAGCCATTTGGAGCGTCGCAATCTATGCGCTTTGGACTGGTAGACAAAGGGAAATGTTCCTAGCACCCAGGAGAATAGTAAAATAGCAGCCAGTATCGCGCATACCAACTTCTGCCGCAAGCCACATCGAGGTCGGAACATTGCTGAGCGACTGACTACGCAACATGCCCGGAAATTAATTAAAGCTAATAAAAGCCATCAATTATGAGCAAACAGAATGTAGGTGGGTCTATTTGATTTCGATTTCTTGAAGCACATCGTTTATAGAAAGCATTACAGGTTCATAAAGTCAAACTGAACTAGGTAAACTAGGTACAGGAAACTGGTTATGGTCATTTGGAAACCCATTTTGTAGTTGACCGTAAACATGCCGCACAAGCGAAAATGGAACTTGCGATGCGCGCAGAGCCAGGAAAATTCATTCACCTGCCGTATGAAAATCTAAATAAATCTGTTACATGTAATATCAAAACAAGCTACTTACACTTCTCTCGAAATGAATGTCCTGGTAGTCCAGGTCGGTGAAGAGTTTGAGGATGCGCGCGGTCTCCTGCCCGGCACTCTCGGTGAGATCGCACGCCACAATGCTCAACCAAAAGTCCCAGATATTGGCCAACAAGGATAATGGAAAGACAATTAAAACCGAGAATACCTGGCGTAGACTGACTCCATAAACAATGAAGAAGTAGGTGACCACAATGTTGCCAGCCAGCCCCGAGATGAGGATGAAAGTCATTTGGACATCGTAAGCCGACGCCACACCCTTGCTCAGGTCCAGGAGACGACCATACATGGTGACGAGGCAGCGAATCCTGGTGGAATATGCCGAAGGATTTAGTTTAGTTGGTCCAGCCAACTCCACGAGCTCTTCATTGATTAGCCAGACATGGCGGTAGACCAGCAGGATGCCCAGGTAACAATGCATCACCATCAGGTTGAGGCCCAACTGCCCCAGGCACAAGAGGCAAATGATCATCAAGCCCTTTCCACTGCCCCCCAATCCAAAGTGGACTATAATCAGGGTCAACATCAAGGAGACTAGGCTCAAACTCTTTTGGATAACCAATTGGTTGAACTTCGGACAGTTCTTTTTAGGACAGTTCCCACCGTACTGCAGATTCAGCATTTCGTTGGCCAGCGCCTGAACTTTTTGGCTTTCACTGCAGTTCATCACATGATTCACAATTGCACTTATCAGACTCATTAGGCCAATCAGCCAGTTAATGTTCTCCAACACCGGATTCCGCTTAAAGCCTTCAATGTTGCGCTGCTTATGCGCTATGAGACCAAAATATAAAATCAGGGATACGAGCAGCGTGTTGAAAATGACGCCATAGCACAGGAGGCGTCTGGAGCGCCTCAGTTGCTTTCTGCGGGCATCAAAGCTGAAGGGAAAGAGTCCCAGGATCCAGGATGTGTACAGCACCGCCTTTAGAACGTACCAAGCCACTTTTGGGCACAAACCGCGACGTGGCTGCAACATTCCAGTGTTTGGCCCCAAATAAAAGCCGGGAAAGCTTCTTCCGTGCGACTACTGCTGCCCCAATGTAAACAACAACACGAGCCACGAAAGTTAACCATCAATGAATTAGTAACCCTTTTAGGATTATTAAAACGGTGCCATAAATTATCGATTCTACAATGCATCGCTTCGGCCTACGAGTATATTATTCCTACGAGATACAATGCTTTTAAAAATTTATACAAATTAGAAGATAATCGATAGCTTTGATGTTAGTTTGTGTTTACAATACAAGCATAATTTTAAAGTCGATAAATTTAGTTGATAACCAAGGTTTAGCCTATTTACGTTTCAAATTCGCATAATCAATCTGAGCCAAAAACAAGACGAATAAAATATTTCTGATGATCAAGCGGAACCCCGTCTCATAGTTTACTTCATACGAACAAAAACAGCGAACTTTGATCCTCCGATGACTGCAGAGCAATGAAAACGCATCAATCTGAAATCATAGTACAATCATTAGCAATTAATCAAACTTTAAAAGGTAGTGAACCTACCACCCGCTCCATGTCCCTGTCCAAGGATCCGATATGAGCAAAAAGCTTTAGGATTGAAGCTGTTTTTCTGCCCTCAGTTTCCAGCGAGTGGCAAATGGCAATACCCTGCCACAGATCCCACGTGTTGATAATTAGTACGTGGCAAGCGATCAATATCATACTCCAAGTAGAGTGGACCATAGATATGATGAATTTGTGGGCTTCACTGATGTTGAAGATAAACATGATAGCCATCCCAAGAGTGATTTGAATGTCGTAGATGCTGGTCAAGCTGTTATTCAAAGTCACAAGGCGTTCATAAGTCCCCAGAAGTATTCCAACCTCATGGGGATCCACCCTGAGACCTCTGCTTAGGCGCCTCACTATCATTAAAAGACTTCGATTGAGGTACCACGTTATTCTCTGTATAAAGAGCAATACTAGATGGAACTGAGACTGCGTGAGTAAAGCTCCAAACCCCAGAAGAAGTGAAAATATGATCTCAGTTACATTTTCAGGTATTTGAAAGAGCGCACTAAATATCACTAACTCGGAACTTATCTCCATGAGAATCACTAAGCCCTCTTGGGCTACATACCGATCGAACTTACTGCAATTTATCAGCTTAAACTCTTTGGCGAATAGATTTTTTATGAGCCAAAGATCACTGAGAATATTCGATAGATTTATTCCTCTCCAGCAGGCTTGCAGATAGTTTACCGTAATTGCCAGCAAGACCACAACCTCAAGTAAGTTTGTTATTTGCTGCGCCATCATATTTTTCTCAAAAATTTCCAAATCCTTTGGTTCAAAATTCTTGGTGTACAAACACGCCGATATCAATCCAAAGCACACAAGGACCCCGTAAAGCTGCAGGCACCTGGATGGCCTCACCCTGCACATCCGATGGTCGATGGTGTAAGGAAACACACCCAAGATCCAGGATCCATACAGGATGGTCTTCATGATAAAATGGTTGTAAGCGGAAATGCGGTAAGCCATTGTTGCTTCTCAATAGTCACTGACAAGGGACACCAAGCCAATTCAAAGGGCTGACGGATGCAATGCCCCATCAGATATCCTTCATTAGGAAATTAAATGATTGTCCTTGGACATTAAAAGCCTACAATTTTAAATTAATTTAATGCAAAGAACACTTTAGACTAATTGAAAGATAAAAGAATGTACGCCAACAATCAAAATGAATATATAACGTATTACTGGCTTACTTTAATTATAAATATATCATCTAATTGCATTAAATGAAAATTAAAATATTGCAGCAAGTTAATTAGTTTTTTACATGGTCAAGAACTCCTCCGAAATCTCTATTTGAACTGCAAATTCATGTAATCGAATTGCACAAGAAAAACGACGTACAAAATAGTCGTGATGATCATTCGGTAACCCAGATTGTGATTGATGGAAAACAGTCCAAATGAGTTGCACCTCACCCTGCGATGCTTGCAAAAGATGCTGAATTCGTTTATCTGATGATAACCAATGGATTAATAATTACTTAACGAGTGTAGTTGGGGCTTACAGTTCTCTCCAGCTCTGCATCCAAGATTTTAAAGTCCGCAAACAGCTTCAAAACCGCAGCGGTTTCGCCTCCCTCCCGTTCCGCCAAATCGCAAACGGCAATGCCCATCCAAAAGTCCATGAATTTTACAATCAATACTGGCGGAATGTATATTATCACAGGAAGGTACGAGTTTTGATTTGAATTAATATAGAATATTATCACCATAAAGGCCATGGAAACGTTGACCGCCATTAGCGAGACATTGAATAGCATGACCTGGATGCCGTACGCAGAGTTGAGGCTCGAGTTCAAGTCCACTACGAGTCCGTAAAGTTGGCGAAGGGAGGCCACGCGATCGGGGTTCACGACCTCTCCCCTATTTAGTTTATTGGCCATCTTAAGCAACTGATTGTTGATGGCCCAAAGAAAGCGATACAAATGGAGTTCGGCCAGGTAAAAGTGCATAATCACCATAAAATTGGCCAACATTATTTGATACCAGCACACAAACTTGATGGCACTGGTGTGCAGGACCCGATACGCTGCGTAGTCTGTTATTATGGATGAGAGGACCTGCAGAAGCAACAGAAGTACCTTCAGCAAAAGGAACTTGTTAAATTGCTTGCATTTTCGAAGGGATATAGCATTAAAACTGGCTTCAACCCGAAGAATTTGATTTAGACTTTCCAACACTTTCTTGCTTTTTAAAAACGCTTGCAAATGAGTCGATATGGTGCAAAATACAAACAAAGATTGCACCCCATTTGCAATCGTCTGAAAAAAGGCATTTTTTTTGAAGATATATATTTCATCTGGGCAGTCCTGTGAGGGCATCTTGAAAATCCATAGCGCGCCCAGGTTTGAAACTAAACCAAATAGCTGCAGCAGATTGGAGTAAAACAATTTCCTGTTCACAAAGTCCGCCGTATAGGGAAACGTTCCGAGGAGCCAGGAAAGACAAAGAATGCATTTTAGGATGCCGTTCACCAAACTCCAGAGGAAGCGATTCGCGCGACCAACTTGCGACATTGTTCGAACCTAACTTCCAGAACGTTTGCCGAAGGCAACAATTTACTTTACCCTGAGGCAGGAACCCCCGATGAGAAACCCGATAAAAAAGCAATTAAATGAAATGCATTTGGAGCACGTTTCATAATAATTTCTCAATAAAATTTCTGTGCTTTTATTTGTATTTAAGATTCATGTAATCAAACTGAACTAAGAACAACACATACAAGATATTGCTGATCATTATGTTGAAGCCCATGGCATAGTTTATGGAAAACAAGTGGCATGAGCTGTATCTAAGTCTGCCGGGTCGACAAAACATGGTGAACTCGCTTATCTAAAGGAATAAATTAACATATTTTCTAGGAGACCCTCAATGCAACTCACTGTTCGCTCCAGTTCTGGATCCAAGTTGCTGAAGTCCGTAAAATGCTTCAAAATACATGAAGATCTTCTGGCTTCCCGCTCTGCCAGATCGCAGACGGAAATAGTCGCCCACAGATCGCACACGTTCACACACAAGGCTTGTGGAAAGACCGCAATCATGAAAGCCAACGATTCGCTTCTGATATTGATCCAGAATATAATAAGCACATAGGCCAATATAATGTTGGCGGATATTAAAGTGACCATGAAGGAGATTATTTGAATGTCATAAAGGGAAGTGACTTGGTTGTTCACAGCCAAGATGCGACTATAAATGCGGAGAAGGGATTGAAGTTTTTCGGGGTGCACAGGATTGCCATCCTTCAGTTGACTAACCGTCCTCAGAAGTGTTTCGTTTATATTCCAAACGAGGAGGTAAATATGGACCACTGCCAGGTAAAACTGCATCACTGCCATGAGGATGCCCAACTTGATGAAGTACCCACAAACAGCTTTGGAAACGTTGAAGGGAATGCTGCTGTTCCAAGAGATTCCCATATCAATCACCAGGCTAGAAACAATTTCCAGGACTACGAGAACTCCCTTTGTTATGACATACTTGTCAAATTGCTGGCAGTACTTGCAGACAAGTTGGGTTTTCAAGAGAATCATCTCGTTAAGGATGTCAATCAATTCGTAGCCATTCCAAAAACTTCGTATATGAGTGACTATTGAGGATGCGAAGGCCATGATCTCCACCAGATAGTCGATCTGCCTCACCAAGGGGTTCATCTTCTCAACTTCAATTTCGTCGTCGGGATCTAGTTTAAGATATATCCATAGAACAGCTGCATTTGCTATCAATCCGTAGACCAGCAAGCATTTGGAACATAGAAATTTCTTCGTTCCAGAGTCAAAAATACCCGGAAATAGTCCAATTGAACGGGAAGTATACAGGGTTCCCATTAAGGAGCAGTCTGTCGCTTTCCGTAAAAACTTACGAATTCCACCCGGGCGAGGCATTGTCACAAATAAACCTGCACAAGTCCGGGAATTGTGGCATGACAATCACTAGCTGGAACCAAGTAAATATTTTGAGATATTAGATCAAAGGCAAAAAAAAAACAATAACAGAAACGCATTAGAAATAAGTATAATTGGCTAACAAGTTCCCACTAGAACGCTTTATTTAAATTTCAAGTTCATGTAATCGAACTGAACCAAGAAAAGCACATACAGGATATTTGTGATGATGATGTGAAATCCCATTTCAAAGTTGATATAAAACAATCCGCAATGGCGATACCTCAGCCTGCGATGGCTAGTGAACAAAGCAAACTCGTCGATCTAATACAAAATAAATGAATTATAATTATTTCAAGAAATAGAGCATCTTATCTTACGCTGCTTTGCAACGTTTTGTCCGTGCTGCAGGCCATATCGTTGAATAGCTTCAGGATCGTTGAGGTTTTCCTGCCTGTGCTCTCCGCCAAGTCGCAGGTGGCGATTCCCTGGCACAGATCCCACAAATTGACGGCCAGCGCCTGGGGCAGGATCAAAATGATCCTTATTACGGCGTACCTCTTTATGTTGATCGCCAGGATAACCAGCACATGGGCCACAATAATGTTGGCGGACACCAAGGTGCCCATGAAGAGAATCATTTGGACGTCGTAAATGGATGCCAGGCGGTCGCTTAAATCCAGAACTCGCCCGTATAGTCCAAGCAGCTGGTGAATCCGGTCGGGATCCACTCGCTCAGACCTGCGAAGTTGATTGGCCACCTCGAGGAGCTGCCCATTAATGGTCCACACAAAGCGATAGATGTATAGGACCGCCATGTGGAAGTGCATCACCATCAGGAGCATCTGAAGCTGGACCAAGTAAATGGACATGGCCTCTTGGACCACAACCCGGCTCTCGGGTATGCCAAAGTAGATAACCAGCGAGGACGCGATCTCCAGGACTATTAAGAGTCCCTTCTGGATCACATGCCAATCGAATTGGTGGCAGTTTCCAAGGATTAGATGACGAAAGTGGTTCCTCTCCAGCAGCAGCAGCTCGTTTAGGATCTCCTTCAGATTCCCACTGTGCCAAACCGTGCGCACATGGGTCACCACTGTGGTCACCAAGCTGACTATCGCCACCAGAGACTCGAGGTGCTTGACCAGCGGATTCCGCTCGAACACTTCGACTTTGACGGCATCGTGGTCATCCGTATCCGACAGACAGGCCATAGTTAGAAGTCCGACGTTCAGAACCAGTCCATACGCCAGTAGGCGCTTGGAGCGCTTCAGCTGCCATTTGCGGGAGTCAAAGGTGAACGGGAACAGCCCGAGGGCCCACGACCCGTAGAGGGTTGCTTTCAGAATGAAGTGAGCCAACCGCCTGCGAACGCGGTCAACCAGACTCGGTTGTGACATCGCCGACGGTCAACTCGAAATAATTACTCGCAGGAAAATTACTGAAGAGAGTCCCAGCCATCACAGTCATGCAGGTGTCCACACAACGATTGTTGTCCTGATACAGAAATTAATAAAGCGGAGTACTTCCTTGAGTTCTGCAGCAGGAATCCCATTGATTTGAATTGGTAATGTTAATAAAGGACTATTGGAATCATCGACTTTTAAATTATTTAGTAAATGCACGAAAAACTATTTACCTATGCATTTACTTACCTCTAATCTTTAAGATTTTCTGCTTGCTTCTTTGCTTTTTCCAACTTCAAATGGCCGCAACAAACTTTTGAACGGTTTCAACTTGTTCTCTTGGCGTGCCTGCAGTTTTTGACACTGTTGCAAACTTAACACTTTCGGCTGCTGTTTCCTTTTCTGCTGCTCCCCGTTTGGCACTGATGCTTCCCGGTAAACTTTTAGCAGCTGTCACCTGGAAATGCCATTGCCTTTCTTCCCACTTTTCATTACGCCTGGCTATATCGCGGCCAGATCTCGACCAATTCTGCACCGAATACAGCGACCTGCACCTTTATCTCTTCGTGGGGAGTCCAGCTATCGATCCTAATCACTCCTTTTTTAATTCGCTACCGTATATTTTAGTTATGAGCTGGCAAATTTGAGCACAAATGAGGGAATTTGACTTCTTCCCGGCTTTCAAATTTCTCAAAAGATACGGCTCTGATATGTTTCTCCTGTGTTTCATTAGATGTGTAAGAAAATCCGCTTTTAATTGCGGTATTTCGCGTCATTCTGGGACTATTTTTGGAAAAGTTGTGAGATCACAAAGTTTAGACACATTGCCCTCATTGGGGGCGACAAGTTGTCTTGTGACTTTCCCGTCCAAAGAAATCCGATAAGCTGGGTGCTTACCTGTGTCGTGTCTTTGAGTTAGTTCTGAATTGATTTTGGTTTGCCAAGTGCTTTTCAATTAATGCTCCAGCACTTTCCCTTCCCTCTAGAGTCTTTGGGTTGAGTTGTTGATTTTCGAGCAGATTCCTTCCATAATCAAACCGCAGGATCCTAACCATTGAGAGCAGATGGGCGGCATGCTCGAGGTGTCCTTTGCGGGGGCTCCAAGGACTTTCGCCCCACAATTCCACAATTTGCAATTAGAATTAGTAAGCACAGCTCTCGAAACAATTGTAGTTTGAATTTTAAATTGCATTGTTGACCACAACAAACGAACAGAGAGTGTAATGCACACAGAGGGGCAGTCAGTTGAGAATCCCTTCAGGTGAAAGGACATCCTGCGGCTCATCCCATTTGCATCGCAAAGTGAGGATATTCAGAGACTGCTTCTTTGCATTCCCTTTCACCTGGTTTCGAGGGAGGAAAGAGCCTTTAACCACTCGCAATTCGAGCTTAATTAAACGCAAAATGGTCTCCAACTGCGGCTCAAATTCGTTGGGAGCCAGAATTCCCCCGCAACCTCAAAACCACTCGGATTTGGGGCGCGGAAGAGGACACTTTTGCGGTGGGGCATCCTGTGTTTCTCCTAATTCCTTTGTGTCTCGGAATTATTAAGCAGACGCTCGCCCTAAATCACCGATTAAACGAAGTATAGAAGCGTCAAACGGTCGACCTTGGAAGTCAAAGAAAACGCTGCTCCTCCGCCTCCTGATTTTTACAAGTTCCACCTAACTCGTCTCGTTATCCTACCGAAACGTGCGTGATTTAATTTTAAATAAGGCGCGAAAAAACAAAAGCACGCACCTAGCAGAAAATCAAAAAGAAAGAAAGTTACGCATACGCCACCTAAGCCGCCTTGGAGGTAGTCGCCTAAAATTAGGCAACGCTTTCTGCATTTTTTCCCTGCTCGCATAATTAGGGGCTGCAAAGAAAGTCGGGGATTCAAAGGACTCTAAAGCCGAAATTGGGCGAAGGGAAATGGAAAGAGGGGTGGATAAAGCAAATACGAGGGATAATGGAAAGGGGTGACCCGAAACGAGTTAATTAGACAAATTAGATTTGGAGGAAAAAGAAAAACTGGGGAGGAGTCAGAACATATTTTAACACCATTTGAGCCACTTTCTCTCACTTCCTGTCCCAAAGTTTTGATTCGGTTAAGCAAAGTCAAAGTGATTCAGGCCTGAAATATCCTATGACCCAAGAAAATCCCCGACAAAGGGCATGGGAAAATTATTTTTAATGCGCCACTGAAAACAATACGAAAGCAATCGAAATGTCGCACTTTAACCTCTTTTCTTGGGTTATTCAAAATGTTTCTGCTTATTGCTGTCTTGTCTTGTTGGGCCATTATCCTGTCAGACTTTCGTCGCTGCTGTTCCTCACACTTCTGCGCTAAAGCAAGTATAATGTTTCAGTTGGAAGGGAATACCCGATGTGCCCGCGGGGAAACTTTGCTCGCAAGTCGTTAAAACCAAGTGGAAATGCTCCCAAAGGGTTTGAGATTATCGCGCTGGTTTGAGAGTCGAGTATGCAAACCGAAGAATCTTTGTGTAGCACTGATTCCCACCTATATCCTTCTCACGATTTCAAGCAGATCAAATCTCATTTCGAATGCAATTTAAAACATCAAAGAAAGGCAAATGGTCACGGCCACGCCCCCTTTTCAGACACGCCCGCCCAGGCAAATGAAGTGCAAAAACGGTGGAGAAAAGTGTGAAAATATTTGCACTACAAAGTAGGAAAGCAAAACAAACGGAAACGTGGAAAATATT
>JAJJHQ010009132.1:0-30095 GCA_021223825.1 Drosophila ironensis | reverse complement strand
ATAAATATGTAAATTTTATAATTTTACTTCAAAATTTTACCATCTAAAGGCATGGAAAATACATTTAATAAATATAAATTTAGTATAAACTGACAATTACTTGTTATCCTTTTTACCTCACCCACAAATATACTTGAATTCTGGACTCCAAATATAAAATTCCCTTCAATTGTGAATATTTGAACTTATGATTTGTGGGCTTACTTTCTATTTTTCAACTGAAAATCAAGCTGCCACTAAGTACCGGGTATTCATAGCCGAGACTTTCTATTAAGCCCGTTCCTACTTGTTTTGATTTAATTCCTATAAAAGCTTATAAGCAGCAAGCTTATCTACTTATCTAAATAATAATATATTTAAGGTAACAGAATAAAATAGGAATTGGAATATAAACCAATATGTTAAGTGTACCAGGTACACCTGGCTTACAATTATACATTTTTATATAAGTACCTTGGACTACCAATCTTGGTTATACATACACTCAAATACATGCGTTATAAAAAAGCTAAGCTCGCTAATCTGTATAAAAATGTAAGGTCCAAAAAAGGAAACAAACAAACAGCTGCTAATTGAGGGAGCCATTATGCACGATTGACTTGGTAAACTAAGATTGAAAAGCTGCCTCGCACATCCTCGGAGCGTTTTGGAAGTCTAGTAAATAATTCGAGGGCCCTTTAGCTTTTCGTGGTGCTCTTTTCGGGTTCATTTTAGTTCATTTCAGTTCAGTTCCTGAGTTGCCTGAGAGTTCCGCTGCCGAGTTTCTTTAAAGCTTCCGGCTTCCATTAAACTCCATTAAAAATTAAGTATGCGCCCCAGCAGCCAAGGGGCGTCGGCGTTTTTCTCTGATTAGGGGGCGTGCCGGTGCTCAGTTCTATAAAGTGTATGTACACGGGGATATTTTTCCTTGGAACTATGTACCTTTTGAAGCGGGAAACCCTTTTCCAACTGACACGCATCAATTTACAGCTGTGCCAACGAAAAATGCTCAAGACTTTTAATGAGATGAAGGTGAAATTTCATTATGAAGTTTGCCGCACTAAGATGCCAAACCGTGGGTGTTGCTGTGTAGGCTGCGGGCGGGGCTAAAGGGGGGGTGGGGCCAGGGGCGGAGGAGGGGGCTGAGGAGGGGGTGTGGTTGTGAGCGGTAACCTCGTTAAGCTTAATTAATAGCAGCAATGTGATAAACACCCGGGCACGGGACCTCCCAAGACCAAAATGGTCGCACTAAGTCCGCCATTTTGAGCCAAAGTCTGTTAACGGGAAATACACTGGAAAATAAAGTTAAGTGCAGACCTTCTGAGGTTCTATGAAGAACTTAAAACATGCCTGATTTTCTGTTTTAATTTATCCCAATTGTTAGATCAGGCAAAACTCATGTGCCCTGCATTGTAAATGATTTCAAAAGCGCCCTCGCAGTTTTCTTATAAAATTCCAATGGTAAAACTTTGTAACATTATTTTCGTTTATATTCTGTCTTTGAGTGCAATATATTTTCTAAATTTAATTATTTTCTTAGAGGTTTACCCAAATAATGTTGTAATTTGTTTAAAAATGCTCTCTCAACATCTTTATTAGCTTATTTGATTAGCTTATTTCAGTCAATGTCATCATCCAAGTTTTATATTTCCCGTGGGTATTGTAAAAATCACATACTTTATATCAATATTTGATTTCTTATTTGCATGTTGCTTTTTGTAATGATTTGTATACTAATTTAATTCAATTCAGTTGAATATTTCTCGATGCTTTCAAGTTTTCCAAATGTTAATCGTGGACCTTATTATTTTTCTGCCTGCCTTCACAACAACTCTGAAAAGTTTTCGTCCAGGTGTCAACTACAGTCGCAAATGAAGGCAACAACAACAATAACAACGATACAACAACAATACAGCCAAGCAGCAACAACAATAAGCGCAAACACAAGTTCGTTTTTTAATGAGCCATCGTGAGCGCTGCTGCCACTGACATTTGACAGATTTCCTAGGAGCTGCCGCTTCAGATACATTTTCCCAGCGCGGAAAGTGGACAGAATTTTCTACTTATCTGGGCATTAAGTCGTAGCCAACCAACCGCCCCACCCTACTGTTTTTTAAGCCACCACCAGCACCCGCCACCACCCACTGGCCTCGGTTTTTGGCTTTTTAGGAATTTTTACAGGGATTCCTTAAGTTGCGGGGGTTTCTAAATGATAACCTCACTAAAATTTGTTTTAATTGCTGGCATACTTAATATTGGAGAGGCAATTTTCTTTCAATGATTTAATTTTCTTTATTGAATGTTCCTTTTTTGTACGAGTATCATATCCATTGAAAGAATCATTATTTTATTGAAAACACTCCCTCAAGGGAGGTTGAAACAAGGTTGAAACTATCTACATTAGCAGTTTAATTAATGTTTGCTAAGAATAAGTAAATAATTAAAAAAGGTTTAAGAATATATTTCTATGTAGATTTGTTGCTCTCAATTATATAAGCAAATTAAATTTAAGGGCAATAACTAAACTTATTGTTAGGTTATCCAATTCTTTCATTTTCCAAGTCTTGCACCATTTTTACACGTTTTATATTTCTTTCTTGAAATTCAACAAATTTAACAATTCGGTATCCCAGAAAACGTTAGTACTTGTATTACATGTAGCATATTTTATAATGAATATAAGGACAGAGACTTGCAAATGTGTTTACTTGATTGCTTATGGCTGATATGTATCGCAAATTGGATATGTCTATAATAGATACCAAGATACCTAATTATATCCTACCTATGTAGGTACATAGATATATCAAATGAAAGTAGAGTATAATATGCAAAAGAGTAGCATTTATTTTCTAAGAAAGCCACTGCAGATGTGATCACAAATCTTCACTTCTTGTTTTAGTTTAAGAATAAAAACCGAAGTAAATGTTCTATCATCACTTGCATTGATATCTGAGCTCGTACCTTGAGTTGTCCTGGCTTTTGTCCTGATTCTCCTATGGGATGTCCTTTGGGATTCCCGGTGTGGCGCCCTTTTTTGGTGGCGCAAATAAACAAGTTGGATTTTCGTTTGCCGCTTGTTTGTTTGCCCGCCTGTTGGTTTGTGTGCCCCACTGTTTGTTTGTTTGTTTGTTTGTTTGCCTGCCTGCTCATAATGTTTGTTTGCCCAGTTGGCTGGTGTGTAAGTTTGTGTGTGTGTGGGTCCTTGAATTCCTTNGAGTAGCATTTATTTTCTAAGAAAGCCACTGCAGATGTGATCACAAATTTCGCAGTTCTTGTTTTAGTTTAAGAATTAAAACCGAAGTAAATGTTCTATCATCACTTGCATTGATATCTGAGCTACCTTGAGTTGTCCTGGCTTTTGTCCTGATTCTCGCAGAACCTGTCCTTTGGGATTCCCGGTGTGGCGCCCTTTTTTGGTGGCGCAAATAAACAAGTTGGATTTTCGTTTGCCGCTTGTTTGTTTGCCCGCCTGTTGGTTTGTGTGCCCCACTGTTTGTTTGTTTGTTTGTTTGCCTGCCTGCTCATAATGTTTGTTTGCCCAGTTGGCTGGTGTGTAAGTTTGTGTGTGTGTGGGTCCTTGAATTCCTTGTCGCTAAAGCATTTTGGCCAGTTTCCACTCGCTTTTCAAACAAGTCAAAGGCGGTGGCGAGCGAGCGTTGCTGGCAAATATTTGCCGAGGGACAAGTATGCGCAATTAAAATTTGATTTAATACACACACTCTCAGACTCTCCGACTCTCCGACTCCCAGACACGCAGATACGCAGATACGAGATGCGGAGATGCGGATACAGAGTCACAGATACAGCGAGACATGTGCTGTGCACCAGCAGAGTATCCAATTTCGAAAATTACTTGCGCATCATCAGTTGGAAATTCCTTGAGTATCGAATGGAATTTAATTGAAGTCACGAAATTTTCACAAATTCAAGCAATTCCCAAACACCACCGCCCTCCCTCCCGCACATGTGCTGGCTGGGTCTTTGCATAAATAAATCGGAAAATCAGATAACACATTAACACTTCTTTATAGTACAAGTAGTATGCGGAAAAAATATGCTGCATGCGGGGGATGGTTGTTGGGGTTGCCTTACATTTTTCTTGCGTTTGATGTTGAATTTTTAATTTTCATTAAGCCGCCGCCCTTATGACAGGGGGAGGGAGGGCCGGGGAGTCGCCTTCGTCCTGTCGTCCCGTCGTCCTGGGGGTTGCTGGCTTCTGGTTGGCGCCGCACACACCTCCCACTCGCACACACTCGCCCGCCCGCCCGGTATTTGCTGTGTGCTTAATTGATATTTGTATAATGAAATGTGTCATAGGATTTTCTTGCCCGCATCATTTTGAGTGGCATGGGTGGTTTGCGGGGGCCGGGGACGAAGGACGAAGGTCCTGGGAAACGGCAGAGGAGTTGCCGAAATTCTGGTCACTGCCAGCGCAATTTCAAGGTGGTTTTCTTAATTCCTAATGCCATTGGAGGGCATCTTTGCCGGTTACCAATTCCTGCTGGCCCGCAATTGGTAACCTATCTTCTCCCTCCTGGTAACCTATTTTAGACATTATCCTGCCCATATCTTATCCTGTGACAGCCCTACAAATCGGTTTGGCCAACAGATTTACAAGCCCTACAATTCGATTGGAAAAATTCCCTCCGCTGACCGCAATCAATAAAATGCCTCGTGCACACAGACATATTATTTTGAAACATTTTTGTGCTCTTGGCGGGCAGTCGTTATTGTTTTTGCTGGATCTGGATGTTTAAAATGCGATAAATTAAATTAAATAGCTTGCGTGGGCGGGCCAAGGGCAGGGCCTTTATTTGGCTACTTACAGATTATGTGACATTTATTGTTCACGCTTAAATCTTGAAAATTGCAATTTAGCGGCCTCGGCTCGTCCTTTTGTGAATCACTTGAGTGGGCGGGTCGCCCGTTTGGGGTGTCCTGGGCGGCTGGCCTGGCCAACAGGACTGTGAATTAGGGCCGGGGTGGCTTATCAGCTGGCCCCAAGGACAGAATTATGTCCTTGTCGCCATCGCCATCGCCATTGCCATCGCCGTCGCCGTCGTCTTTGTCGCGTTTGTTTTCGCAGCTCCTGCTGGTTTTCTTGCACCGGGAAAAACTCTTCTAATTCTTGTAGTTGCCATGGGAAGAATAGTAGACTTAAGGAAAATATCCAGGAATTATTATTACGCTTTATTCCCTATAAAGAAGTTCTATGCTAAAACGCCAAGTTAAATCATTTGAATATCAAGATTGATGGAGGATCTATTCGTTGCATACACAATCATGTGCTTACGCATTCAATATTCAGGTTGTTCAACAGAAATTCCTCTCAAGTTTAGGATTTCTTCATGTTTATCCAATAAGTTTATAAATTAAAGGTATTTTGGTGTACTCCAATTCGTTGTATACAATATTGTGTGTTTAAATATTCTAAATTCAATAGTTATTCAATAGAAACACGTTTAAAGTTAATGTTTAAATGCTTTTTATTTAATTGTATTACAAATGCAAAATATTTTCATGACCAGATTCAATTATATTTTGTTTATTTCGTAAATTGTGGTAAGCCTTTTGAATGCTTATAAAATTAAACAGGTTTGAGTCTATTTGTATTAAATTAGCATTGTATTCAATTCTTTATATTGTAGCTTATACTATTTTGAAGGACAGAAAATATCTCTACTATGTTTTAAGACAACACTTTGATTTAAATATCATACTATATTTCCATATATAACAGTTTTTTAATTAAAAAAATACTTTGGTTGTAATATTGGCTTTAACCATCGGTGGGCAGTCCATGGCTCTTTCGGCTCCCAGTGCTTCCAAAAACAAAACTTTAAGCTTTAGTTTCGGGGCGTCCTACGAGTATTTATAGCACTTTAGCTTAGGCTTATAAGCTTGAAAATGTCTGGTTTTATTGGATTTTGTTGGTTTTGTTTGTCGGCTAAATACATTCTTTAAATGGCCCTTGAAAGCGGTTTTCTTTTTGTTTGGTAAAGATTTTTTCCTGTGGCATTCTCCGATTTTTTTTTGCCGATGTTGACGAAGCCGCCGCACAGTTGTCTCGAGTTTCCGTTTTAATAAACGTCGATTCCGGCTTCCTGTTTGGCATCGCTGCGTATCGCAGCCCACTGCCACGCCCCCGACCCCGGCCCCGGCCCCGGTCCCCCGATCCCATTTCGGGATCGGCACACATACATATACATGTACAATACATAGAAGCCACCCCCGCAAATGAGAAGTCGTAATTGCAGGGAGCGGCGTCTGGTCCTCGTCCTCGTCGTCCTCCTGCGTCTTGCGTCTTCATCGTCTCGTCTCATTTATTGGCAATATAATTTTTGACTTTGCTGGAAATTTAATTTCCTTTTTTCTCTCCACCGCCGTCGTCGCTTTTTGTTCGCCATGTGAGAAAGTTTTCCACAGTTTCCATCACCATCGCCATCATCATCAGCAGCAAGCAGCAGGAGCAGGAGCAGCAGGAGTAGCAGCAGGAGCAGGTCCTTCGCTATCATCCACAACTCAGAATGGCCCCGGGGCCATGTAATAGAAATCCACCATCAAACACAAAAAAGCGGATGTCAACACAGAAAAAGCGGAGCAGCCAAGAAGTTGCGCTAAAAAGGGTTACAATTTATGATTATTAAACCGAAACCGAAAACCGAAGCTGCAAGTGGAAAGCGGGAGGCATGGAAAATGGGAGGAATAAAAGGGGCCGCGGGCGGAGGAGAGGAAAGCCGGAAAAGCCGAAAAGACAGTCGGCAAATAAATATAATTATGGAAAAATATTAAAGAGGTTGCAGAAATAGATGGCCATTATTTAACCTGGGAAATCTGAAACAATTTAAGATAAAACTGTTGCAACCGCTCTAAAATTAGCTCTTCAAAAAGCGTATTAATCAAATGGTTGCCAATGGTTTAACAAGCATTTAAGCTATCAAAAAACATAAAAAATTAACACTATTTGTTTAATGATTACATGTCCGTTGTCCGTATGTCCGTCTCTCCGCCCGTACGTATGAACTCCTTGGTCTTGGGAATTATAATAGACACACAAAAAATAATGGCATTTTCTAGTTCTGGAGATACTAGTTCAGCGTTCAGCACAAGTTTGTTTTTAAAATATGCTACAACCTCCTGCAGGCCCGCAAATCGCAAAATTCTCTGGCGTATACAATTGTGATTTCAGAAACACTAAATTGGGATATGACATGGGTAGAACTCATATCCATTTGTGTTGCCAAAATCAAACAATTACAAAGCTCCAGGTGTTGCTTCTCCATTAAAAACATATCATATTTAAATTGCCTATAATTATCCGTGCCTTAAAAACAAGGCGGACACTCGAGACACACGACTTTAATCGTTCTTACTTGTTTCTAATCGAGAACTCACAACCAGACAAGGCAAATTTAAATTGCAACAATCAGCAAAGTGTGTGGCAAGTGCCTTTTCAACTTGCTTCCAAATCAGGAAGAAAAAGAACAAGAAGCCGAGAGGGCCAACCCCCAAAATGTGCCGGCTGCCTTGGCCTTTTTTTGGGGGCCATAAAATAAACATATGAATATTTATGGCCGGCAAGGATCTGCAGCGAGTATCCCCGGGCCTCTGGGGAGTCGAAAAATGAAGTCTCCATGCAAATAAACTCACCGACCGGTTGTCCTGTGACAAAAAGCGACGGCGGATGGAGGGGTACACGGTACACTCGAAGGATATTTTTGCCAGGGCGGGCTTAAGAAAGCTTCGGATATGCATGAGGCCTGGCAGTCAAAAATGCCGGCCATTAGGCAAATTCACTGCGGCATTAGGCAAAGTGTTGAAATTATGATCTGTTAAGTGTCTAAATACGAGGCGCGTGGTGGGTGGTAGGTGGGGGCTGATCCTGGTCCCGTGCGCCGAAGGGTTGCTCTTTGTGTTGTTGTGTTGTGCGTCCTGCAGCTGTGTGTGTGCTTAAAATGTCATTTTGTTGTCAACCTCAGACTTCTTGTCTTATGTCAAATTATAATTATGGCGCCATGCTACTAACGACATTAACACAGCGCCCCGTCGCACAGAGCGCACAGAGCGCACAGGAGCAGCCATTAAATTGCCTAAGCACACGAACACCCTCTCTGTGTGCTGGGTGTCCTTCGCACTTCCCACTTCCCACTTCGCACTTCGTCCTTTTGCCGACGTCACACCCACAGCCCACAGCCTGGTGCCGGCTTTTTCGGGGCTCCTGCCTTCATTATCAGCGTCGAAAGTTAAAATGCAGGCAAAGGCTTTCGCGCCGGCAAATGAAACATTTTTCGTTGTGCAAGGTTAAACGTTTCAAAAACTTTGTTTTAAAATCACTTAGCGCCCCGTGAATGGGCTACAGTGAAGCTTCTCGC
Organism: Drosophila ironensis; assembly: GCA_021223825.1. Classification (NCBI taxonomy): domain Eukaryota; kingdom Metazoa; phylum Arthropoda; class Insecta; order Diptera; family Drosophilidae; genus Drosophila; species Drosophila ironensis. The sequence goes on along the minus strand of JAJJHQ010009132.1, from coordinate 21,741 downwards.
AGATGCCAGTGAGCTTTCGAAAGTTGCTTTCCCCTCCAACGAATGTGAACAGATATCTGGGAAAATAACAAGGATATCTTTGATCATTTCTGTCTTGTGCTTGATGCAATATGGTTTGCGTTTTGGGTGCCACTGTGGCATTTGGATGCACATGTAGTCACAGCTAAAAGGGTGCAGACTTTGTCCGCATTTCTGCCACGCCCCCACTCTCATTTTACCGCCCACACGCAGCCAGGCAGCACCCCTCCGAGCCGGGGAAACCCCCCCGCCTAGCCGAGTTTTATACATTTTGCAACTCCTTTGCCATCGCCGTTGTCGTCGCCTTTTGCAAAGTGGTGATAATTTCTGCTTTGTTGCGAAAATGACAACATTTTAACCCGACAGAGACTTCCCCCTGCGCCACATGCACTGCCAGAAAATTTGCACTTTGTTCCAATTTATCACAAACTCAAATTAACTGCAGGGAGGCTTGGACATTTAGTTTATGCAATATTAAAGGTAGCCAAAAGGTGATTGGTGTTGCGCCTTTGAATTGGATGTGGAAAACAAACAGAGTGTTTTGTAACTATTTTATTAGGAAAATTATTGCTTAAGTTCAATACAAACCTTTGTGTAAAGTCGTTAAATATAAAGTCATATGATTTGCATGCATAAATTTGAATAGCTATCTAAGCATCAACTATGAGAATTTTATGTTTCTAAAGCAAACATTGTATACGCCACAGAATTTTGTGGTTTGCGGGCATGCAGGAGGATATAGCCGATTTTAAAAATACATCTTAGCTAAACTGGTATCCCCAGAACCAGAATATACAATTATTTCTTGTCTATCTGTTATAATTTCCAAGATCTAGGCGTTAATACGGACGGACGGACAGACGGACATGGCTAGATCGACTCGGCTATTGTTGGTGATCATTCCTTCTCCCTGTTCCTTTTAAAAACTGGTGATAATATTTTTATTTCCATTATAATTGAATACACATCAATTGAGCTTACTCTTTTAATCGTATTAATCGTAGACGGGCACAATATAAAGCTAATTATTTTGTATTCTCCTGGACACAAAATTATTGTTTTAATATCTATCGAAAGGATTCGTATTATATAACGCAACTGCTTAATTGAAGCCTTATTCGTGGAGCTTCCAAGTCGTGTGAATAAGTGATTTCCACCCCAAAATTTCGGCAAGTGCATGCGCATTCATGGCAGCCTCCCCGCAACCACTTCCACTTGCAATGGACGCGACTTGTGTCGACTTTTAATGGTTTTTCATCTTATTAGCAGGCAAAAGTTCTTTGTCGCCCGCCACCCCCAGCAGCGGTGGCACAGTTGCAAAATGGCCAAGAGCTACATAGCTGGCTGTTTCAGATTTATTTGCAATTTTTGCTCATTTGGCAAAAACACAAAAGGGACAACAACAAAATAAAATGGGGAAAATAGTAAACAAAAATAGACGACGCCAAAAGTCCTTTGTCTTTAGCCACTTTTGCGAGAGCCTTTCTCTGGTTACATCCTTCAGCCTTTTCCTTGAATCACCCAAAATCACCACCCACCCATCTACAACCTCCCACCGCCCCTCGCCCATCGCCCATCGCCCATCGCCCGGTTTTCCCGCTTTTCCAGCTTGTTGCTTTTCTGTTGCTGAGGGCGCATAATTAAAAAAGTTTCATTTCATTTTGTTGGGTTTCTTGGTTCGTTTCGCCTGTTTATGTTCATTTGTTTTCTTGTGTAGGTTTCTGGGGTTTTTCCTCACAGCTTTCCCTCCTTTAGTTTTCCGCAAAAGGGGCGGGCAGGGGGGGCGAGGGCGGGGCCATACAGACGTCGTCAGTTTGTTTGCCGCCTTTTGTCTTAATGATTACCGCCTTCTTGCGTTTGCGTTTTTTGCATGCTTCGTTTAATTTAATATTAATCTAAGAAGTTTGTTTGTTTTTTATGTGTTCTCGCCGATGTTGTTCTTGTTCTCGCTGCTGTCGTTGTTGTTCTCGTTGTTGTTGTTGTTGTCGACCAAAAGCTGCAAATGACTTGAGATTTAGAAAAGGGGATTTTCAAGGGGGCCAAAGGCTGTTCAGGGGGGGTTATTAAATGGCTTACAGGTCTGAGCAGACGGGGAAAACCAATGGAAACTTTGTTTGAAATTACATGATAGCAATTATTGAGTTTCTGTTTTTTATGGCAAGCTGTGGGAAGACTTTATAATATTAGATTTATCGTTGGCATTCTGATGGCAGTTGTTCTAAAGAGGTTCTTTTTTTTTTAGCTTTTCGATTATGGTAGTTCAGATTGCATTATATATATTTCTAGCAAAACTCTATAAGCTCAAGCCGAAAAGTTTTTGAAATAAAACAATTTATTTAGTTAGTTTTTGGGATCAATAAGAGTTTTGTTAATTTGGATGTTATTAAAGTAATTGTATTTGGCAAAAGCTTAGCCTGTTTCAAAAGCTTCCTCAGTACATCTAAGATCTATGTTTAAACTTCATTATATGAAGTTCATTATATATGTTTAAACTGAATTATAAAACTTAAGAAATGAGAAAAAAGTTGTATGAATTTAAGTGATGAAATTCCATAACAATCATTGTCCCAAGGAAAGCCAATAACCAATTATCAAGCAGCTTACAAGATTAAGCTTCACAAAACCACTTCCATAGATCTTATTGAACTCCATTTGAAGTTCCATGAGAATCGGTGTAACTCCTAGATTGTTTTGCTTATGAATCGTCTAAAAAATGCCCCATCAAATCTCAAAGCTAAAATATGCGGCATCCCCAAGTGTGACTTACCCGCAGCTCCCGAAATGCACTCGCTATCGAAAATTCGCACTGACGGTGTGTGTTTGGTGAAATTTTTTGGCGACCATTCCAATGCAATCAGCGGGCAGAAAACCCAACGCTTCCGAGCTCATCCTGGCCAGCACGGATGTGTCATTCCACCCGCTCGGCACCCACTGAACCACCCAACCACCCAACCACCCGCTCCCTCGTTTTTTCCGCGCACTCCCACGGCAGCTGCAAATTATGCTGTGAATTTATAGATTTTCTATGACCCCATGGGTTGCTATGGCCCGTGGATTTGCCAAATAGAAGAGATTTTAGTGCGGACATTGGGTTTTCTGTTTCGGTTTCGGGCGAGGGTCTGAGTTTCGGCTGGGTTTGGGCTTCGGCTTGGGTCTGGGCTTGGGTTTGGGTTTGGGTGCCGTTCCTTTCCGTGGGGGAGGTGCTGGCATTGCACATGGAAATTAAAGTGCGGAATTTTGAAATCAGCGAGAAATATAGGAATGGGAATGGCAATGGAAGCGGGAGCGGGAGCGGGAACGGTAACGTTTCCGCGAAAATTAACCCCCGACGGAGTTGTGAAAGCTTCATAAAAATGAACACACACCCAGGTACTCGTACTCGTACTCCTACTCGTACTCGGGATAGCTGGCGAATAAATGAATGAATAAATGAATAAGTGAATGGGATGAACGCTGCGAGGCAGGACGCTGCGAGGCAGGAGTCGAAGGCGGGCTGCTCTGCACAAAATGCAATATTAAGCAGAGTGCGGCGACTTTGACATGCCAACTATTGTGGATTATTCTGGTTTTGGCCCCTTTGGCTGCATATTTGAAATATCCATAAAGCGAAGCGCGAATATAGAATGCATTTGCAGCGGCGTTCCGAAAATGTGAAACAAGGGGTGGCAAAGTCGTTGAAAGTTTAATCAAGCCGGAGAGGCTACTATATACATGGCAACTCATTTTGCAAATACTCGTATTATTTTTAAACAAACCTTTTTTTCAACCATTTACTTGGCAGGCAAGAGCTTCACCCTGACGATTGTCATCTCGACGAATCCCATACAGATTGCCACCTACACGAAGGCCATCAAGGTAACGGTGGACGGGCCCAGGGAGCCGAGGTCGAAGGTCAGGCACCAGGGCTTCCATCCCTTCGCCTTTGGCCCCCAGCGCTTCGGGCCGGATCCCCTGATGGCCGGGCTGCCCTTCAAGTTGCCAGGTAAGCAAAGCCACCTACAAGAATAAGTTAATTAACGCCAATTTAAACATTTCGTAAAGGTCTTTTTTAGGGGATATCTAAGCTAATACTATATTGATTATATATTCATTTATTTTGAAGAGTTAAAGCTATAAATTTGTGCCCATTACAAGGTGTATTTGGTTGGCATATTTAGAGATATTCTTTTATGTTTCGGAAGTTTTTATGGTCCTCTGATTTGAGTTTAATTATTTTTAAATATTTTATGAAGTAACCAATTCATTGATACATGGTTTTTAATACGATATGATGAAATCTTTACTTATATAATCCAGTAAACCTGCGTAAACTTGATTATATTTAGAGATGGATTATACGGTTTATTACCTCACTGAAAGCTACGCTTTGCCAATTTTATGTAAAATATTAAAGGTTTTTTAAATGCTTTTAGCAGTAGGACAAATTAAGTGTATACTTTGGTTTGCTTATATGCTAATTATCGCCTCAAACTTAAGCAATATTAAAGTTTTCCCAATTTCCTTCTTGCCTTTTGAGCCTTAGAAGCTGACTTCTAAGACACTGCTAAATGAGTTACTTACTTGTTAGATCCGCCGAAACAATTGCGATATTCCAGATATTTTCTGCCCTCATCCGCTGCTGACTTTCTGAGTCGCGTTAAACTGAGCTAAACATGCAACTAAGCGGCTTTTGTGAAAAGGCCTCGAGGGCTCGACGCTCGTTAGACGCGTATCAATGTCAGTCAGGTCGGACGGCGGTGGGTTGTCGGGGGTTAATGCTAATGATGGGTTAAGGTGGTCGGTCGGTCGGTCGGTCGGTCGGTCGGCTGTTTGGAGCTCTCAGGAGCTTATTGCCAGTTTATTTTGGCCGCGGGGCCGCACGCGAAATTAGCTGTAAATAAATATACCTATACCTATACCTATACCTATTGCAATGGCTCTGCCATTTACCTTTTACCTTCTATGTTACCTTTGGCCCGGCATTAAGCGAACCAAAGTCGAAATCCCAATGCCCGCGGCTCTTTTCCCAACAAAAAGTCCATCCACCTGGGGTTGCGGGGGGTTCTTTGGCCAATTGCGGATCTGGATTGGCTAATGGGTTAATTAGAGATTGCTGCACATAACCGGATAACCGGATAACCGGATAACCGGATAGGTTGAAGCCGGGTACTACTACAGCTATACCCCTCATTACGATAAGGAGATTCTTTTTCATTTTTTCCAGGCTTTTTGTCCCTAATGAGCGACGGCTTGCGCTTTTATGGATCTTTTGGGTCGACCCGGGGAGCTTTATGGTTGCAAATTGTCGCGGAATGGGCTAAAGAGCCATTTCGTGTTGGTTAATAATTTGTTGCATTTTCGCGAGACTAATTTGATTGGATTTGCAAAAACGGGCCAGCCTTAGAACCCATAAGTTGGGATTTTAATTGGCAAGCCCTGGCAAGGATTCGGGAATCCTGAAACCCGCCTGGCTGCCAGCATATTTCGTGTGTCAAAACTTTGCTTCATTAACACCTCAAGCCATTAGCATAAGGATGATGACAAATGAGCCGGGCGCAGGGGGGCCGGGACATGTACATATACCTAGAGATACACCGCGGCGCTTTTGGGAGGGTGGATGTGAGCCGAAAGCTGTCAGTGCCACCCTGTTTGCCCGGGCGGGGTTGGGCACATTCACATTCCGCGCTGCCCTATTTATGAAACAAGAAACAGGAGCACAATAGAGGCGACAATTATACAACAAAACAACAGCTTGAAAAATCCATTAAAATGATTTTAATCCTTTAACGAGTCGCCGACTTCGAGGATGCGACGGCGAGAGTCCTGAAATGCGCATCGCAACCCCTCGAACGGCAAACGGCGAACTTCGAACCCTAAATCCCAACCCTTGGCAAGGCCTTAAATTATTTTAAAGAGCCCCCCGCGTGCGCGACTGTTGCAACAATAAACAGGCGATATAACCAGGCTGCGAACAAGGATAACGACTGGCAAGGACACAGGGTGCCGGTTGCCCAAAAAGCGGAGCCGTCGTCGCCTGGTGAACAAATCGCGTTCGATACGCTTTGATTTTATTAAAATTTAACAATTTCGCTGCGAAATTTATGATGGCTTCGGGTGGTTCATTCATTTCATTCCATTTCATTTTATTTCTGTTCAATTGGATTCGTTTCGGGTCTGTTTTTTGTATTTTAGGTCAAAGGCTTGCGCCAACCACTTGTTTGGCGTTCTGTGTTTTTTTCGGTGGTCTCGGTTTCCTTTGTGATCTGACACAAATTGTCCTTGTTCACTATAATTTGGTTGGGAAAAAAACGAATGTAATCTGGAAATGTGGAAAATTCGCTGCCCCGGGGCAAGTTTTATTAATAAAATATAGCACACACGGCTCCGCAGATTCCATATTTTGGTTTAATATGCATTCATCTTTGATATTTGTTCCAAGGAAAATCCATCGCTATTTGCATATCGGTTTAATTTTGTTCGATATTGGATGTCGTTCGTCTTTGATAAAAAAGCGCTGCGGTTTCGCCGCTCACCTCGTTGCAGGTTTGGCGGATTTTATTAATTGAAATAGATTGGATTTAATGGTCGGGAAATAAAAGTGTCAATTCGGCTTAACTGGCACTCGGTTTGAGGCCCTCAATCGTTCAATTATTGTAGTCTTGTTTCCGCTGAAATTGATGAATTAATTGGTTCAGGGGATCAAGGGGTCAAGGTTGTGTTTAACATTAAACTGGAGCCACTCACTCGGCGGGCAATAAAATAATGAGCAACAAGCCAATGTTTGTCCTACTCCCGTTGAAGTTCTGGGGAATCTCTGGCTAGCAATTTGACTTATAGATTTGTAGGAATATTTAAATTGAAGTATAGCTATTCGCCAGAAACATTTCGAAAAACCCTTGGCCACCAAAAGTATCTTTCGTGCTTCCCTGAAAATAAAAATAAGCCGGCGAGGGAGCAACTTTTGCGACCTCGGGGAATTCGAAGCCTGCGCTTCTAGCTTCCAGGACTTGAATATCCTTTGCAGTCCTCCCCTCCTCCTATACCCCCCCTCAGCCTCAGGATGCGCTGGCAAAGTGACAGAGCAGGAGCAGCTGCTGAAAAAGTCTCAAAATTACATTAAAAACTAAAAGGACTTTGTGTGCGTGAATGTTAGTGAGTAGTTTTTTGCCCATACGGAAAATGTAGTTGACTCCTTTTTTGGCGAAAGCGGCGGCGGGCGGTGGGGAGCGGGGAACGGGGAGCGGGGAAATGGGACTGTGACTGCGTGTCAGAGAAAGTTTGCCAAATGATTAAAAGGACTCGGCAAATATGTGCGATAGTAGTTGAGTAGTTAAGAGTCCTTTTCGCCCGGAGACGCTGTAACGAAATAAATATAAAATGGCGTTGTAAGCAGAAGCACATTAGTGACACAAGCACACAAGCATCCTTTTTGGGGATCCTTTCCCTGCCCCTGCCCCTCGCCCTGCTTCTGCCCCTTTTCCCGCTCCTTGCGCGTGTGTGGAAAAGTGGAAAATTTGTAGCTTCCGCAGCGGATATCCTGTTTCACACACACACGCGTCTTGCCTCCTTTTTGTGCCTTTGATGAGCGCGTAGTAAAAAAGTTTCGCGTTGCGTTTTTAGTGAAAATTATATTAAAATTTTGCGCTTGATGTAATTTATGTCATAAAAACGCCGCGGCACGCTAATGCCGTAAATGTAAATGAAATTTTCAGCTAGAATTAATTTCACCGGCAACTTGCTCGCCGAAGACAATGTCTCGCACGGGCATGCCTTCTACTCGTATTTATTCACATTTCCGAGCAAAGTAATTTGGTTCCCCTATTTAAGAATATTTATTTAAAACCCCTTTTTTGCCACTCGTTGGCCGTCAAAGGCGAAGGGCACAACAAAAAGATCAAAGTGTGTTTGACTCCACCCTTAAATACACAAAAAATATACGAGCACACATGCTCCTGTAGTCCTGGAGTGCAAGTCCTGGTTATCCTTGATAAAATGAGGGTTTTAAGCAGCCCCAAAGTCGGCATTTAAGTCGGTAGGGAGGGTGCAAATCAATTACTAGGGGTTACCTTTAATTGGGGGTAAATCAATTGGGTAACTAAAATTCAGGAGATTGACAGCACCTGAAGGCTTTTGTTAGCACCTTGAAAAGTTAAAAGTAAAGGTTTGGGTGAAAGGAAGCTTGTAAATATATTTAATACTTAGAATTTGCTACCAATTACTAAAGGTAAGCTAGCACAAACTATAACATATTGAAGACTTACAAGCATTTTATACAAATGTTTTGTGAAAATTTATGTAACAGGGAGAAGGAATTAAAAGCCGAGTCGATCTAGCTATGTCCGTCTGTCTGTCCGTCTGTCCGTCTGTATGTATGAATACCTCGTTCTCCAAGATGGTAAGAGCTAGTGATGTTATTCTTTTTGCTTTAGATTTATTATATGTGTACGCAGATCTAGATTATTGACAATTTTTGCCACGCTCCTTACCGCCTTCGTTATGTGCATAAAACTGTATTATCATACACATATTTGAAAATATCTCTGAGATGGTAGGGGCTAGAGACGTAATTCTTTTGGTTTTAGGTGCGTTTAGCATTTAGGTAGAATACGTCACACACCCTTACAATAACAATGTTAAAAAAACTGTATTTTCCATAACAGATTGGTCTATATCTTTAAAATGGTTGGACCAAGAGATAAAAATCATTTTACTCACAGCTCAAAATAGTAATAAATAGCCAAGTGCCAAGTTTTAAAAAGATCGCCCAATAGAAAGTGAATTTACGATTACAGGGTTTCTACTTGTTTAAATGTGTCCGAAATTAAGAACGTTATAATGCCTAAGAATTTGGAAAATATGTTTGCTAAAAATATAATATTTCCAGGCATGATTGCTGTGATAAATAAACGGAGGAATTAGTTTTAGTTTGGCTTAGGTAATTGTGTATGGTTTTTGCGCAAGCTTAACACTAATTAAATTACTCCAAACCCCTTTCGAACCTCTATAGTTTGTGACTTTGACATCTTTATGACTTGACATCTTTATGCGCAAAACTAAAACTCAAGCGTCACCCTTCGATCTGCGGTGTTCGTAGTAACCCCTGCACCCGGCGTGCCAGGGGTGGCTTTAAAGGGTTAAACGCAGCGGCGGCGGCTGCCTTTAAACAAGTTAATAAACTCGGGAACAACAAAAAAATGCCGAAAGGAGCTGCAAAGAATGAGAGATGATTTAGTACATATAATCAAACATGCAGACAGACGCACAAAATTTGCACAGTCACTGGGGGGTTAAGGTTACGGGGCGGGGCGGGGCGGGCGAGGGGCTGAGGCTGAGGCTGAGGCCGAGGAGTGCCCAGAAAAGCCTACAGCTCAATTTGCCAGACAAGAGCTAAGCACATACAGAATATATATATTTATTTGACGAGGGAGGCGGCGGGATATTTTAAAGTCATTGTCCTTGTGGGTCCCCAGCGCTCACCCCTCGGGCCAGACTCCCTTTTTTTGGTTTTCTTTTTTTTTTGGCTCCCCCAAGGACATATTACAGCATTGATTCAATTTCATGTCAATTTACGTGTCAATGCGACACTAATACGCCAAGGGTCGTGGCCTCTGTTAAAAAACGGAAGGTGGAAAAATGGGAACATTTCGGGCTCGCGGGGTGTGGGTGCACAGAAATAAAATTGGCTCATTTCGCAAGTGATACCTGTGAGGACGTAAATTAACTAAAAACCGTAAAATAATCATAAGGGTTTTAGGAAAACTCCCATACCTGCAACTGCCTATTGAACTGGCTTTCCATAACCCTCCAGTATGCTTTCTTTATTGATTAAAAACATATATTTTGGGTATTAATTGGGCTTCCAATAACCATTTTCTGTCAGTGCAGCGGCTGGGTGTACATTTAAAATTATTTACAACATTTGGCGCAAATATGTTTGCCGAAATGTCAGAAAAACATTTTTTTCAGCTTCGACTGCGCGCCCCGTTTTCATTTTTTCCCCATTTTTTATTTTTATTTATTTTTTTTGGTAATAACTTGCGGCCTGTTTGCGCCTTGGCCTTGGACGGTATGTGTGTGTGCGGCATATCCTTGAATCCCTGCGAGTGTGAGACCGGCATTCCAAGGCATCGCCGGGCCCCCCTCGGGTCTCGCTTATCGAACATTGAACGCGTGTGTTGACAACACTTGTGTTTCGGTGAATTTGTGCGTACGGTGCGTACGGTGCGTACGGTGCGTGGGTGGTTGCCAGGATCCCCGGCAGGAGGTTACAAAATAGCAACAAATTTGCCAAAACAATTTGCAAATCTACAACAAATACATGTAAATACTGATATGACAGACACTCGACAAAAAGCCGGGAAAATTGGGGTGCGGGCGGGTTGGATGGGCTTGGGAAAGGGATGGAGGCAGGTGGCAGGAGGCAGGAGGCAGGGGGCAGGGGGTGACAGGACCTCTCACCTGTGGCGAATGCCGTCGATAAGTGATTGGCAACAGCTGCCTGCGAGCCTGGGCCGGAATAGAGACTTTCGACCGTCTGGGGGGTCTTTATTAACTTGCTACCATTCCTCAACGAGGCGGGGCAAATGTTGCGCCTTTTTGTATTTTTTTGTTGCCAAGGCAGGGCCACCACCACTCCTGGTATTTTCATATTGATAGCTTCATATTCTGTGATATTTTTAATATATATGGCACGCTTATTTGGCCTAGATCCTGGGCTGGCCGGGAAACTATTTGCTGTCACAGTGTGAGGCCTGCTTGCATCCTCATTCCCAGACTTTGCAAGTATCTATAGTATATGTTTATTTATGACTTTGGGAATATACAAAACCTTGTAATAGCTCATTTAATATAGTGCTTACTTCATTTACTTAGAAATAATATTCTTGCTATCTCTAATGGTTAGGGAAATTATTCTTTTCGTAAAGAAGAACAATTGACTTGCAGTTTCTTTGATTTGGTTTAGTTTATAGGCTTTGGATTTACAAATCGAGTAATATGGATTTATAAGCTGTTCAAAACTCTATAAATAAATAAATTTAATACACGGCAAAGCAGAAAGTTTGTTTCTATTACATATACTTAGAGCCGTTTTAAAATCTAAATTATTTTATTCCAAGTTTCCCAAATCATTAATTTTTAATTACATATCTACCAAAAAAGGCACAGATATAATATAACAAGTAAAAAAAAGGGATAACTGAAATAATTCCAGCTTTCTTGATTCAATTCAAAATTTATTACTTTTAAGAGAAGTCAAAATCTTGTAACTAAGCTTAAAAACCTTTGCATAACTTTAGAAAACCTTTGCTATCTATAAACTGAATTTTTGTAGTTTTATGTTTATTAATTTCACTTCATTCAACTGAGACAAGTCTTATGAATGGAACGTTTAACTTGAAATAAAACTGCATGTAATAAAACTGAAACAAAGAACTGAAAACAAACAACCAAAAGCCAGCGGCATTTGAAACTTGGAGTGCTGTGCGCTCTGCAAACGGCAGCGGCTGACGGCAATCAGCAACCGAATGATGTCCTTTCTTCCTTGCTGGGCCTCCTATGTATTTGTGTGGGTGTTGCTACTGTTGCTGGTTGCCCCGCTTCTCCCCGCTTCCCCCCGATTTCCCCGCCTTTCCGCTGCTTTGCCTGCCATGCGCAGGCGTTGTGCTCTCCCCGAGTTTCGAGTGAAACTCAAGTCGAGTTGAGTGGCTTTTCGGGCCATGTACTTGGGCGATTTCCCCTGATTCGTCGTCGTCGGGAAATGGGAAAAGCCAGCGCTGGGGGGCCTTCCACTTTCCACCCCCGCCCCCTCATTTTGTGGTGAGTTAGAACGCCGGCTCGGTCTGCTTTTCCTTTTTTTTCCCTGCTCACTTCTTTTCTCTGGCTCTGGCTTTGGTTTTTGTTTTTGATTTTTGTTTTCTGCCTTTGCTCTTCGAGTTTTCCGCGCTGCTTTTCCCAGGCAGCGTCTTGTGGTGGGAAAATTGTTGCGCGCCGTTGAGTTTTTTCCTTGCTTTTGCATTTTCCTTGCGCTTGTTCTGCTCGCTCCGTGTTGTTGCCTTGCCTTCGAGTTTCTTTGCTGTCTTTCGGGCGCGCCTTTCGTTTTCATTGCGCGGGGGGGCCTGGCGGGTGGCCGCTTTTCCGCTTTTCCAGGCAGCGCAACCAGCGAAATGCCGTCGGTGGCATAGAAATCGCAGCGCATTTGCCGACGGCGTCGCGCCGGCAAATTGGCGGAAAATCTTCAAGGATTTTCAAGTCAGGGGCCTGCTAGTAAACCTAACAAATGTCCAGGAGTTTATGTTTAATTTAAATAATTAAAATTTATCATTTTCTAATAATATTCAAGGATTTTAGTATCTTCAAAATCTTTAAGAATATTCAGGCCGGGGACCTGCTTGTAAACTTGGTAAAAGTTCAGAGGTTTATGTTTAATTTGAATAGGGTTTTAACATTTTAACATTGAGAAAATAACAATTGTTTTCATGGTTTAATGCTTATTTTAATAACTACAAGTTCTCTTTTTTAACTAAGTTGTGAATTTAATGAAATCGTATTTCGAAAACTAAAGAAATTTAGGCATACAATCTGATCAACACGTTTTTAAAATTGCATAAAAATCACGTTAACCAAAAGGGTTTCATTAACTTAGAGGCAAGTTTGTCCTGAATTTATACAAACGTTTCTAAATAATTGTTTTTTAATCATAGGAAAAAGTATCAGAATTAACTGAAAATAAATTTCTAGACATATTATTTCTAGTAGGTTTAAATACAGAAGTTTATGTAAATTCATTTTAATGAGTGAAACATATTTTGAATTAGCGAAAAAAGTAAATTAATATTCACTTAAGCATTATTTATGTCTTTTTTGAATTCCTAAACTCTTTCTGCGTTTATTTTTATTTTGAAAATACTCTCTTATTTGCAATCTTTTTGTTAAAATTGTCCCCAACCTTTGGCTCACGTCTTGAAGCCACATTTTCCAACATTTTTCTTAAGCCTCGTGCAAACATTGCTTTCTGTGAAAGTCTCTTTTTGGGAATTTTTTCCAAATTATACCCTCACTTTCTGATTATCTTTGGTTTGCCGGGCGACCGAAATGTAAGTTTTTTGGGCCACCGAAGCGGCGGTGACGGCGTTGGCGGCGGCGGCAACAAGCATACGCCCCGTGTGACCCCCGACCCTTGAACAACCAACCAGAATCTTCCCACATTGCGGTGCCAAAAAAACCAAGGAAAGGGGCGAGAGCGAACGAAGGGAGGTGAAAAAATCTAGAAGAAAGAAAGCGGAGAAAGCGGAGAAAGCGAGGACTCATGAAAGCTTTTTGCGGCGCACCAATGGCACCGCGTTATGCTCTCGCACACACTCGAGCACTCGGGGAAATTCAAGGGAAAACTGAACAAAAAACAAAAGAGAGGAGGCGGCCGCCGTAGGAGGATGTAACTTTGAGGATGTGTCCCAAAAGGGAATTCGCACACCAGCTCAGGCCATCGACGAATACGAGCCAGGACCAAGGACCAAGGATACAGACCGACAAAAAAGGATAACAAAAAAAGAAACGTGGCAGCATGGCAGCAAGAAAGTAGGGAGGGAATGGCAAACCCAAAACTGACACCAAAAGCGGCTAACCCTTTATCGCACATAGGGTTTCCTTACAGGACCGCATATTTAGGTTGCCGTTATGGGGGCGGCCGGCACACCCCCTGCCGCCCCCTTTCTGCCTAGCTCGTTCTCACTCTCACTCACTCTCCTGCATCCAGCCGGGACTGGACATACATATACGCATGTACATAGTTTTGGGTTACCCAAAATCGACGTGATGCTATATTATATATGGAAACACACACAATTTGCTCAATGGTCTGCCAGCGTCGCTGCCACCGCCGACGACTCTGTCGGTGGCTCTGCCAACTTTAAGTAGCACTCGGCATCTCCGCATCTCGCCAGCTCCGCATCTCGGCATCTCGGGGGCGGTACCGATTTTCTATATGTATAAGCAGTTCCAGCAGTTGTCGGGGGGCCGGCGAAATCCTGGGGATAGCATCGCCGTAGTTTTGCGGGCTGTAACTGCTGCCATTTTGTGTGACACAAAACTAAAACCCAAAAAAACTATTAAACTGCGTCCCAGCTGTGGAGGCGGCCAAATATATGGGAGCACCGCCCGATTCGGACCGAATCCAACATGGAAAAAGAGTTGCCAAACAGAAGCTGGCAAAAAAACGAAACTAAAACTAAATGCTAAATGAAATTTAAAGTAATGGCCACATGTTGGCTGTTAATGCGAAATGGCACTTGGCCCGCAAAAGTTGTTATTAAAGGATTATATTCAAAGCAATTTTCAATAGCACTTTAACATAAATGGAAGTTTTTCAGCAGCCAATTCGACCATTGGGGCCCTAATTAAGTGGTTTTATAATCTAATTGCTGGTTATTTTTTAGGCAGAATTAGCACAAATCGTATTTGATCTAATTAAGCATTTGCTATTTATCTTGAATTGAAAACGCATAGCAATATTTAAATGGGGCAAGTAGTTATAAATAAATCCATGAATAGCCTAATAATTATGCAATATATTGCGAAGGTTGTAACTTAATCTATTACCCTCAAATCTCATCACAGTCACAGACATTTAAATAACTCTTGAAGTTGATCAAATACCTTACCAAAAAGGCTTAATTAATTCATATTAATTCGCATAAAAACTATACTTCCTTTCTTATTTTCATTTATCGCTTATAAATGCCTCGATTCCCCTTTAAGTTGTTTTATTATTTGCATTCCACATTTGTTAATAGCGCCTTATTGTTTTGATAAAATCAAAAGCCGAGCTGTGAAAGGATTAAGCCCCTCAATTCTGCAAGCACTTCTTCGAGGACCTCGCATAATTAATGCGAAAGTTGAGCCGTTTCAAAGGCTCTTGTTTCTGCCAGACAATGGGCCCCTCAAGGAAACTTGCTATCTCAATGACATCTATTTGCCATATTGCAGTATGTATAGTGTACTATATCCCCCTCACCCTCTGTTTCTTGACTCCTTTGGATGCTTTTTCTTCACTTCAATTGTTTTTGCTTGGCTTTTGTTTTGACTGCGGAAAAGTTTTCCATCAAAAAAGATGCCAGACAGAGAGATATTCTGAGATGACGACGATGACGACGATGATGATGATGATGATGACAACTTGTGACTTGTGCCTGTTTGACCCAGTTTTCCACGTGTATTGTGCCAATATCAATAGCTATGCATTTCTGTATACGCACATAGATGTATAGTGCCTATTTATACATGGAAAATGGAAATGAAAACGTCATGCAGCCATGCCAATCAAGTAATGAATTAGAGTGAAAATTCTGCAGGCCGTCTTAAGATGCACACAAGATGTCTTGGGGAACTTTAAAGGAAACAAGGGGTCACAGGGGATGGGGGGATCGCGGGTGTTTCGGGGGGTTCCAGGGGGTTCCGGGGGGTTTCATGGGGGGAGTCTCTTGGTTCCTTTGGTTGGTTCGTTGGTGTCACATTTTCGGTGAAATTTTGGTTTGCAAACTTTGGCAAAACTTGGCCAAGTATTTGGCCTCAAGTGCGTTAAAGCAAGACGGAAACAGGCCAACCGAGAGACAGAGAAGGCTGTAAGGGGCAAGCGAGATAGCAGATAGAACGAGAAGGAGCTAGAGGGACAGGGAGAGCATGTGAGTGTATTGTGGTCGGTCTGTCGCCCGTCGTCTTCGAGAATTCTCCCGGTCTCAATGTCTCGGTGTCTCAGCTCCAATGCCTTGCCTTGCCTTGCCTTGACGTTTTCGTTGGCTGCAAGTGTTTGGGCCATATCTCCATGTCGCCAATACACTGAAAAAAAAGTTCACCAAGTCCCCAACAAGCAGGCTAAACCTTGAAACAATTTGTGTGAAGCTTGCCCAAAAAAGTATGCTATACATTTTGCACGACTATTTGTAGGGCAATTTGGTTTGCGTTGGTTTATAAAAAAATAACTGAATAAAGCATATGAAAAATGGGAAATAAATAAAATAAATAATAAATGAAACTAGACATATTTTTTTTGGCAAAAAACATTTATTAGCCAGTGCTATTGGCTTGTAAATAATGCGGGAAAAACTCAGAAAAACCGCCTGAAATGTCTGCTAGCCCTGCTAAGATTTTGAGCTGTGTAATTTGTTCCGTTTTTGGAAAATTTAGCCTGTCATGTGTCTGCGTGTGTCTGCCGCCGTTATCCCTGCCGCAGTCGGTGTCTCGTCCTGGCGTCTCCATCTGCCCCATCTTGTCCTTCCGCTCCCGCTCCCTGCCCCGTTCCTGCTGCTTCCACGCTGCTTCCACGCCGTCTTCTGCATTCGAAGGAAACGGGATTTGGCCAAAGGAGGCTGCTGGATTCCAGCGGGCCAGGCAATGGCAATGGCACTGGCAGAAGCAGGAGCAGGAGCAGAGCAGAAGCAAAGTGCAGTGGCAACTGTGGGCTGCCACTTGATGGCGGACTTGGCCACACCAGCCTGGCCAAAAGCAAGTGGTAGATGGGGGAAGGGGGGATGGCCAAAGGCGGCGATGCTGCTGCTGCCAAAGGGAGAAAGCGAGCAGTCCTTGCAGAGAAGGACAGAGACAAGGAACCCAAGGGGGGGTATAATTTTAATGAATTTATTTAGGAGTTTGTCTTGGGGCAGGCAGGTGGCTGCCGTTCTTATTGGACACACAAACACACAGCGGGGTGTCCCGCCACCCGCCACCCAACCCCTTTGGCCCCTGCAATGGGTCCTTTATATAAGCAGCAATGGCTGCCATCCAGGAAAATGGAGGGAAGAGGCTCTCGGGGCCTTTGCCAATGTTGTTTTGCAGCAACCAAAATGTGCGGCAGCATTTTTGGTCTTGCACAGTGGGCTATATGTGGTCAAGACGAGGCTTTGTCTTGGCCCTGCTCGCTTCTCCTGGCTTTGCTTATTTTTTGCCTCCGTTTTTTTACACCCGGTGTTTGCAGGGTCTGAGGGTATATAGTATTAAGTTGAACCAAAAAAGTGTGTCTGGACGCCAACAAACAATTGGCGCACAATGTATCACTACTTTGAATAAGTTTTATGCCTTATTCACTGCAACTTGATGCATAAAATGTACACCATTAACCAATAACAATAAGCCATCTTTTAAATACTTCTCAATGGTTGAAAAGAATATGGTTTTTAGGGGCTTACCACATTTATATTTCTTTAAAAACCCCTATAAAAACTGCGTACAAGGTATCGATAGTCGATACGCCCATTTAAGGACTTATTTACTCATTTTGCTCCTTTTTTTGCTGCCAGATTTTTGGGTTATTGGTCTTGGCATTGCACTTGGCTGTGGGGCTTAGGAAGCGTCGTCTGGCTTGCCTCAAAAATATATTTAAATAAAGGAATGAATCCTCGGGGCACAGGGCCAGACAGCAACGTGTCAGTGGCTGCTGCATTAAGTGTTTGCCTGGAAATCTTCATCGCAAGATTGTGGCCATAATTATTACAACAACTTAAGATTAGTTTCAAAACTTCAAGAGTATTTGGGCCACTTTTTGCAGGGTTTCTTTTGTATCTGCAACTCTCGCTTTCCTTGCCCCGAAAATGCATTCTAAAAGTTTTTTGAAATGCCTTCTGCTTGCAGGATTCGCTCACCATCTGGTGGGGATGCACAGCCACCTGCATGCCCCGGACTGGCGCGCCCACATGGCCTTGGGCGGCCGGCCTGCCGGCTTTCCCGCCGCCCCCTTTTTCGGCCACCATGCTTTTCCCACCGCCACCGGACTGAGGGGATTGAGTGGTTGGTTCTCTCACTTTTCCCCCTTCGATCCCTCAACTAATCACACATTCATCCGTTTCTTGCAGCAGATAACCAGCAGCAGCAGCAGCAGCAGCAGGGGCCGGGACATCAGCAGCCGCAGCAGCAGCAGCAGCCGCACCACCCACTCTCGGCCACCGTGGGGGCGGCCCACAGCACCACCAGCCCCGAGGGATCGCCCACCACCACCACGGCCACCACACCGAGCGGCACTCAGCTGAGCGCCTTTGTCCAGCCCCCGATCGGCTGTTCGGCCTCGCCCCCGCCCGCTCCCCTTAGCATATCCTGCAGCAGCCTGCAGGACAATAACAACAACAACAACAGCAACATCGATGCAGGATTCGAGAGCGACAGCATTTCGGTGACGGGATCGCCGCGGAAGTCGCTGGGCTCGCCGCTCACCCACGACGAGGAGGAGACGGACTCCATTTCGCGGGAGGAGAACACGACCAACGCGGGCAACATGACGGGATCGCTGGGGGGCGAGCACTCGCCGGGATCGGGCGGCGCCTTCACCGCGCTCATCCAGCGGAGCAAGAACCCCACGGCGGACCTGTTCGGAGGGTTTGCCGCCGGCACCGGCACCGGCAGCGGCAATGGCAATGGCAGCCACTTCCCGCCCGCCCACAGCTTCAACCCGGCCCTGGCCGCCCAGCTCTTCCTGCAGAGCCCCCTGCTGCCGCAGTCGAGCCAGTGGCTCTACAGCCAGCTCTACGGCAGCTACAGCGATCTGCCGTGGCTGAGGAGCGCGGCAGCGGCGGCGGCCGCCTCCAACTTGAACCATCCCGCCACATCCCCGCCGATCGACCCGCAGGGGCACGAGCACGACGGCGTCAACCTGATCAAGCGCTGCGTGACCCTGATCACCCACAATCCGCCGGATGCGGAGAACGCCAACCCGAACGCCTCGCCGCCGGTGAGCTCCAGCCGCAGGTCCCCGTCGCCGGTGGAGACCATTGACTTGGACGACGTCAGCACCCCCTCCAGGTCCGCCAGCGGGGGCTCCAGCGGCGGGGGGGCAGGCGGAGGCGGCAATGGCAATGGCAATGGCAGTGGCAATGGCAGTGGCGGGGCAGGAGTCGGAGTTGGAGTCGGAGGAGTCGGAGGAGGAGCTGGCGTCGGCCCGATCAGGAATCGAACCCCGAAACCGTCGGCGGATGTTTGGCGTCCCTACTAGCGGCTGGCGGCCGCCTTGCTCGGCACTTGCCTGGCGGGGGGCGGGGGCGTGGTCGGCTCCCAGGATAGGCAGCAGGAGCAGCAGGAGCAGCAGCAACAGTAGCGATCCGGTTGTGGGTGTTGTGAATAAAATAGTCGCCATATCGCAGCTGGCGGGGATTGTTCTGCGAACTGGATTCCTTGGGGTTTCATGGAAGTTATCAACCTTTTTGGCAGCACTGGCAGCCGAAAGAGCCAAGGGCTGCCCATCGATGTTCTAAACAAACCAATGAAATTAAATCAGCTAAAGAGAACAAAAAAAATGCCAGCCAATCAGTCATAAATTATCTTGATTCAATTAATTAAAGTAAATGTACACTTCAAAAGCAAAATGTTTCCTTTAACAGAAAGTTTGGTTTTATATTCGTTTTATTGGCAAGCAAAAAAATGCTTCAAAAATCATTGACAACAAATAAACAAAGAATTTTCGTTGCGCTATTTAACTTAAATCAAATTGGATTAGGCCAAAGTCAGGCCAGTAAAGAAGAAAATGTTTATGTTTTCATTACAAAATCTTGAGCCCCAACTTTAGTCGAAGAACTAATGAATAAATAAGGTGTTTCAAATACAGAAATTGGCTCAAGTTCCCCCCATATCTGAGCAATTTCGTATTCTTTTATTAAAATAATAATCGAGCCCAAAACCCCACGAAGCTAAATTCGCAGAGCAATCCGCGCAATATGTAATTTTTGAGTGTTTGTATTTTTTTGTCAACCCTAATGTAAGCGGCTCACATATCGAATTTAAATCAATTAGCATGGCCCTAAGAATCTTATAAATAATAGTTCAAGGCGGGGGCCTTCGTATATAATATATTACAACCCGATATCTGTGTACATTGAACAAATATTGCTCTGTATTCCCCCCTAAACAAATGATTAACAAACATGTATTGCAAGAATTACATTTAGACATTTAAGATAATATGGAGAAGCGAAACCGAAGTAATTTTTTTTGCAGACAAAATATATGAAGGCATAGAATGAGTATAATATTAAAGCATATTTTAAAATTTATTAAAAATAAATTTAAGTGCGTACATAAACGGATATATTCAAGAGGGAAAACATACACCGACAGTCAGATGATTTGTATATAAGGTACTTGAAGTAGTGTGCCAAAGATTCGTTAATAAAATTTCAAATTAAAATATAACCAGCGCCTTTGAATGTGTCGAGGGCTGCAGTAACAGGCGACGCATTGATGCAGATCGGGAAAACGTTTTCCCACGTCCTGGCCAACTTTTCACTGAACCCGTTTGGGGGAATGAAAAATCGAGAAGCCGCAGCAGGGTCGGGGGACGAGGGAGAGCTATGGGTGTGAGATATGGCGGGGATTTGGATAATCAGCGCCGCCAAGAAAAGCTTTTAAGAAAATTAATTCACCAACCCCCGCCCTCGAAGTCGAGAGTTCACCAAAGGGTTTAAATAGAGCAAAAAAATGATGGGAATAGAATAAAATAGAACGCGGGAAAAGCAAAGAGAGAATTGAATTTATTGCCAAGGAGGGAAATCTCGCCAAAACATAAAAAGTTTAAATAAATGGTCAAACTTGAAAGCGAAGGAAAACGCGGAAAAGGGTCTCCCAGTGTCTGAGGGAAAACACATTTTTTCGCTTCCCTTTCGGGCCAAAAGACTTTCAACTTGTGATGTGTTCCCGGCTCCCGGCTCCCGGCTTATTTAAGTCGTGCGAATAATGAATGAGTTTCCCCGGCTCATATTAAATGAGCTTGGCTGCGATCCAAGAACGCCTTTCCATCGCCACTTCCATTTCCATACGCTTGCTTTTTTTCCGCCTTTTCCGGCGTCTAATGAAGCATAGAAACAATTAGCGAATGGCTTCTAAGTAAGACGACACAGAAAAATACTCGCTGCTATATACGGGGATTATCCCCCGTGAACCCAAACCCGGGGCTTAATGTAATCGCTTGTCCCTCTAGCTGGGATTATATGTCTTATTCCTATTTCCAGCAAAAGTTAGTTAACTCTTTTCGAACCACTTAGGGGCAGTGACAAAATGCCTTGGGAAAATGCTTTTGTGGGCGAGAAATCTTGTACTTGAGGGACTTATAACAAGTAAGAACGATTATATACGTGATTTTTAAAGCCTTGTAGCGTTAAATCGTCTACGATGATTTCCACACGCTGCATAGTGTTCGGCTCCTCTCCCGAAAGCCCATACTCCTCAAAAGAAGTATCGGGGCGCATCATGGACAAAAGGCTGGCCGGATGCATCTTCTCCCAGTTGGGCTGCAACTCCGTGCGGATCGGTGGAGCAGGATTGGCCTGGTCCGACGCGGCATTCATTTCCCCGAATCTTGAGCTTGAAGGAGCTTGAAGGCGTCATTGGAATGCAGATGCGGGCTCATCAAGGAATACTTGTGAAACATCGCCTTGCGAAGCTGGCGACTCTTGCGCTGCTTTCTGTCACGTTTGCGTGCAAGATCTCCCGGAAGATCTCCCGGAAGTTATCCCTGCCCCATTTGCGTTCTCCTCGCTCATCTCCTCATCCGGTTCAGCCTCGGTCGGTTCCTTATACTCGACAATAAGCCCGGACAAGGCCGGCGCCACGGTGACCGCACCGGGTTCCTGTTCGTTGTTCTGGACCACGGGCATCGAGTTGATTCATTTTAGATGGAAGCCATCGTAAATTTTTACCACAAATACCCGGTACTCAGTTGGAAGAATTAGCTTAATTTTGTCCCATTTTTTTGCTAAGAATAAATAATACAAATAA
>JAJJHQ010009131.1:666542-679625 GCA_021223825.1 Drosophila ironensis | reverse complement strand
AAACACGACATACCCAGCAAATGAGCTTACATCGTTAACGGTCTATAACTCGCTTAAAGAAATATCAAGATATGTAAAGTTGCTTAACTCATTTCAAAATATAGAAATCATTATCATAACTTTTAAATAATAAAAAAATTAATATACGAAAAAACTCATACAAACAGTTTTATTAATATTTGAAAAGCTTGTTAGGGGGTTTCGTCAGCACCTTCATTTTAACCACAAAAAAATAATTATTTAAAATCTTCCAATGGGCTCATAGTATTAGTAAATTTCCAAAAGATCCAAATTAATTTTCTATTAATAAAAAAAGGACAAAATTACTTAGTGTTTGTTAGGTAACTTAACATTAAGTATAAGCCATATAATAATTTAATCCATTAAATAGATTGATCATATTAGTGTTCATCTCCCAGTAATGCAAATTATTTTGCTTCTATATGAAACTTTACACTAAGCACAATTTATACAAACTTGTTGATTAATTATAAAATATGTAACATTGTTCTATTGTTCTGTAAGGCAATTGAGTAATTCTATTAGTTGAATTAAAAAAAAACCTTATGTCAAGCATAACTGAAACAAGCCATTTTATCAATATATTTTACCAAAATTTTAAATGTAATCGTACAAAATTTTTTTTATCAACTTTAAAAAAGGAAAAGATAACATAATATATGGCAATGTATTGATCAAAATTTTGTCGTTCGCCATATTTAATTTTTAAAACTTGCGCTAACAAAGGTGTTGAGTAAAAACACCAAAATTTCCATAATTCCCCAGGCTATGCAACACTGTTTTCGGTATTTTTTAGCACATTTCAGACAAAGAACCAGTTCCCTTACAAGTGTTGTTGATCACTTTGACCATTTAAAACGTAAGATAACTCAACAAAAATCGATGGTTAAGAATTGTTTTATAAAATTAGCGTAGTATATAAAGAATGGCCTGCAGGAGGCGCATAATAGAGACCTGAACTGGAGCTGGTACCGAGTCGCGGCTTGGGGAACCAGCTGCTCTGCTCGGTCCAAAGAGCAGTTCCAGTGCGAACTGGTTCCGCGTTTTGAACAACTCTAGTTTTTTTTATTGGACTATGTTTTAAAAACATATGCGGAAACGAAAATCAATACGCGGCCAGCGAGGAGCAGTGCTTAGCGATCGCCACCGCCACCGGGAGTCCCGCATCCTTGTCCCTGTAGCCCTCAACGCATAACTGCGACGTCGGCCGCAGCAGAGGCAGAAACCGAAGCCCAAGCAGCAGCAGCAGCAGCAGTAGCAGTAGCAGCAGCAGCAGAGAAGCAGAAGCAGAGGCAGCAACAGAAACAGAAACCAAAGCAGAAGCAGAAGCAGAAGCAGAGGCAGAGGCAACAGCGGAGCCACCACAATGGTGTGTTCTCGGTCAGTGCTTGTGTGTGTTTTGTATCGCGTTGTCTTTTGATTTCTCCAAACGGGGATATCCACACACTCCCCCGCACCCGCCAACCGCCACCTGCACCTGCACCCACTCCCGCAGCCCCTGCACCCCTGCACCCGCCCGCGCCAAGGGATCTGCGTGAGTTCGTCTATAGATTCCCCCCCGCCATACGTGCATCTTATCTGGAAATCCTCCCTCGTTGCAGCCTCCTCTGCCACTTCTAGGCTTCCATTTATCGGGCCAAACGAACGACGAAAGAAGCGCCAAGACAACGGACAAGGGACAAGGAATACCAGCGAAGGGGAGACGACGTCCAGGGATCCATGTCGCCGTGCGCGGGCCTTTGATGCCGATTGCCAGCGTGAAAAGATCGAAATAACGTTTGCGGGTATGCTGCCCATCAGCGAGGAGCAGGGTCACAAGCACCCCGAACAGCTGCAGGACCAGCTGACGGCCAACGGTGGTTGCCTGCTCGTGGAGGACGTTGTGGCCGACGTCGGCGATGGCAGCCTCTGGACGGCCCTCTACGACTATGAGGCGCAGGGCGAGGACGAGCTGACCCTGCGACGGGGCCAGATAGTCGTTGTCCTCTCCACGGACAGCGAGGTGTCCGGCGATGTGGGCTGGTGGACGGGCAAGATAGGCGATAAGGTAAATATTGCCAGAGATTCCTCTGTAATCGGTAATCTACAAGTATAATCCCTGATTTTGCTAGGTGGGCGTGTTCCCCAAGGACTTTGTCACCGACCAGGATCCCCTGCAGCTCAATGTGCCCTCCGCCATCGGGGACATTCAGCCGCACGAAATCGACTACGAGGAGCTGGACATCAAGGAGGTGATCGGCTCGGGTGGCTTCTGCAAGGTGCATCGCGGCTTCTACGATGGCGAGGAGGTGGCCATCAAGATAGCCCACCAGACGGGCGAGGATGACATGCAACGGATGCGCGACAATGTCCTCCAGGAGGCGAAACTCTTCTGGGCCCTCAAGCACGAGAATATCGCCGCCCTGCGCGGCGTTTGTCTCAAGACAAAGCTCTGCCTGGTGATGGAGTATGCCCGCGGCGGCAGCCTCAATCGCATACTGGCCGGCAAGATACCGCCCGATGTCCTCGTCAACTGGGCCATTCAGATAGCTCGCGGCATGAACTACCTGCACAACGAGGCGCCCATGTCGATCATCCATCGCGACCTCAAGTCCTCCAACGTTCTCATCTACGAGGCCATCGAGGGCAATCATCTGCAGCAGAAGACGCTCAAGATCACGGACTTTGGCCTCGCCAGGGAGATGTACAACACGCAGCGCATGAGTGCGGCCGGCACCTACGCCTGGATGCCGCCGGAGGTGATCAGTGTCAGCACCTACTCCAAGTAAGTACCCCTCCCCGCAACCTAGGGGTAGAAACAAGGCTTTAAATCGCTTATTCCTCCGCCAGATCCTCGGACGTTTGGAGCTATGGTGTCCTGCTCTGGGAGCTGATAACGGGCGAGACGCCCTACAAGGGATTCGATCCGCTTTCCGTGGCCTACGGCGTGGCTGTCAACACGCTGACCCTGCCGATACCAAAAACCTGCCCCGAAACCTGGGGTGCCCTCATGAAGAGTGAGTATTCTCGGCCTCTCCATTGAAACTGAATCTTCTGAACTAAGGGCTGCCGCCTCTTCCTCCATAGGCTGTTGGCAAACGGACCCGCACAAACGACCCGGCTTCAAGGAGATCCTCAAGCAGCTGGAGAGCATTGCCCGCTCCAAGTTCACGCTGACGCCGCAGGAGTCCTTTCACTACATGCAGGAGTGCTGGAAGAAGGAGATCGCCGAGGTGCTCCACGATTTGCGCGAAAAAGAGAAGGTATACATACCCCCCCGCCCCACTGGATAGCGTCTCGATTTAGATTTCGCATTTCGAGTTGCTCTAGAGCGTTTCTAGATGATTTCTCGTTGGCCTTAGGCCGAGCTCTCCTTCTCCCCCCCCCAACTCGATGCCATGCCATTTCACCTCCCCCTTCGAGTCGCTAATGAAATTCTAATAATTTGGTTTATACTTTCTCTCCAAAAAAAACGATAACGAATACTAAATTCCATTGTAATTTGCAATGCAACGACGTAAAGCGTTTCCAAACCATCGAAGAGGTAAGCGCGTCCCATAGGTTCCGTTGCCGTTGCCGTTTTTCTGCTGTTTCTGTTTCTGTTTCTGTTTCAGTTACCTTTATTTGCGTTATCCTTGTTTGCCTTGAGCTATCCTGTTTTAGTTTTAATTTGTATCTCCTTCGATTGGACAACCAACTGTCCCCCGTCCCCACACACATAGCCCCCTGCCGCTGCATGGTTTCTAGTTGCTAGTTGCTGGTTAAAACCCTCGTTTCCTGGTCTTATCACGATCCTAATGCCCTTTGTGTGATCCCCCCCAGGAACTGCGCAACAAGGAGGAGCAACTGCTGCGGGTACAGAAAGAGCAGCGCGAAAAGGCGACCCTACTCGACCTGCAGGAGCAGAATCTGCGGGAGCGCGAGATGGAGCTGATTGAACGGGAGCTGGTGATGATGCAGCCGGTGCCATTGAAGCGCAAGCCCAAGAAGGGCAAAAAGGTCAGTACATCCAGCTTGATAATCTCCAAATCGTTTGCTAAATCTCGCACTTTGATTGCAGAACAAGCCGCTGCAAATATCGCTGCCGACGGGCTTCCGGCACACCATTACGGCCGTGCGCGATAAGGCGGAACAGCCGGGCTCGCCCTCCTTTTCCGGACTGCGCATCGTGGCACGTGAGTATTGCCCTCCCCGGGCGGGTGACTAACTGACAGAGAGGCTGCTCCTCACACCATTGGTGTAGTGTATCCTCTGGTGTCTGACCTGCCGATGCGCACTCTCGACGACTGCCAAGATTAGATTAGACTGCTCGAGATTGAGGCGACTAGTCATGGGATGGGAATGTCACAATACCTGGGATTCTAGCTTCCCTCCCTGCCCTTTGTTTATGTTTATTGTTGATTTGCTTATTTGTTTGCATCGGTCATCCGATACACTATGATTTGCTATTGGTTTTCATTTTGTTTTCTTGTGTTTTTCTTTCTTTCCGCCCATGTTGCGTATTGCGTATTGCGTATTGATTTGGGGTTGGTAGTCACCGACGGGCACAAGGGCAAGACGTGGGGCCCCTCGACGATGCATCAGCGTGAGCGATCCCTGTTGCCCAGCCAGCTGGGCGGCAGCCAGTTGCCCGAATGGCCGGCCCAGAGCTCCACGCACTCCTCCTTCAGCAAGAGTGCCCCCAATCTGGACAAGAAGCAGCAGCAGCAGCAACAGCAGCAGCTACAACAGCAACAGCAGCTGACACCGCCGCCCAATTTGGGGGCATTGAGTGGCGGCGGGGCTGTGGCTGTGGCTGCGGGTGCAGGTGCAGGTGCCGGTGCAGGTATACACTATTTTCTAACGCGTTCCCATCATCCCAACAATGTCCAGAACAACCTGAACAACCAGAACAACCAAAACAACAGCCATAATGCCAACAATATCACCATCATCACCTCCAACAACAACAACAGCCACTCCACAATCATCACCAACACAAACAACAACACCACAACCACCACCAACACCAACAACAACAACAATCAGCATAATCTTAATAATAACAACCACAACAACCAACAAAATCTTAGCTATAATGGTAGTAACAACAATAATAACAAAAACCTCAGTCAGACTAACTCGAACGCATCACTAGCCATCATCAATGGCGGCCACTGCAGCGGCAGCAGCCTGAGCAAATCCCCCGGTCCACCCCACCTGCCCTATCACCGAGCCCGAAGCCAAGAGTTTGGCCTGGATCATCATCCGCTGGCGCCGCGCTTCCATGTCTCCAGCGATAGCTCCGAGCCGGACACGGTCACGGTGTCGCCGTTCGATTGTTTTCACTTCCTCAAGCCCGGCGGAGGAGGAGGAGCCGCAGCCGGAGGAGGAGGAGCCGCAGCCGGAGCCGGAGGTGGTGTCAACGCCAATTGCAACTCATGGGGCCTGGTGGCGGGCGGAAACCTGTCACGTTTTGGCGGCAGCCTGGGCAATAGTCCGGCCGTGGGACGGAAGAAGCACTCCCTGGACAGCAACGCCAGCACATTGGCTGGCAAAGCCAACAACAACTGCCAGCAGATGCCGCCGCCGCCGCAGCAGCAGCAGCAACAGCATCTGCATCCGCATCCGCATGCGCCGCCCGCCAGCAGCAATAGTTTAGGCCTGCCCCTGCGACCCTCGGAGGACAACAATACGTACGATCGTGCCTTCTACCGGGATGTGTCGCAGAAGATCAAGAAGATCGCCAGCAGCGAACGCGTCAACTCAAAGTCCAGCGGCGATCTAACCATGTACAACTCGAGTACGCGACTGACGGCGACGGGACGGGACTACGACGATGCCGAGGAGGCCTTTGAGGGTGGCGGACGCTTTCAGCGCAATGCCTCCGGGTCGCAGTTTCCGCGCCATTGCTTCTTCACGCAACCGGGCGAGCATGTGGACGACAATGAGGATGAGGACGAGGAGGAGACGAGAGCAACGACAACGGCGGCGGATGAGGAGGCGAATGCCAGTGCCAGTGCCTCGGCGGCGGAGGAGGAGCCGCAACAGGTGCGCCAGAATTCCACCACCTCGCGCAAGAGCTCGGTGACGTTTCAGAGTGTCAGTTTCGAGGAGCCAAACACCTCCATTAGCTTTGCCACCTACCGCTCGTCGTCGCCCTCGCTCTGCTCCTCCTCGCACTCGGCCTCCACCACAGCCTCGTCCTCGAATGCCGGCGGCGACGTCCTCAACGGCGGTGGCTATCACATACAAAAGGACTCGATACTGGCCAGGCGAATGCTGGACATTCAACCACATCCGGATGTGATCAAGATGAAGGAGGATCTGCTGGCCAAGGAGCAGCGTCTGCACAGCAAGAACCAAAAGAAGCAGCGTCCCAAGCAGATGACCAAGTCCAAATCCGTGGAATCGGCCGGTGAATCACAGCCGCAGCATCAGCAGCACCACCACCATCACCATCGCCATCATCGCTCCACGAGCAAGTTTCAATCGCTGCTGAATCTCTTCACGCGCTCGAGCAAAAAGAACTACAGCAAGCTGGCGGATCAGCATCTGGGAGGCGTGGGAGTGGGAGCTGGCGTGCCGGGTTCGGAGTTTGGAGCCATTGATCCCTACCAGACCGATCACGGCAGCAGTCGCTCCCTCAAGCGGAAGGGCAAGAAAAAGCAGACGCAATCCTGCGAGCAGCTGGAGCGCTGTTAGTTGCGAGGAATAGGATGAGGATGTGGAGGAGGAGGAGGATCTTGCTCGGCTGCCGTTGGAGTGTTAGCCCATTGTTTTATATTAAAACCCTAGACGTAAGGCAGGCCCAAGAGATGGCCCAAGAGACAGAGTAAGAGACAGAGAGGAGGACCTCCTCGGGGGAAGATGAAATCTAACGAGAACACTAAAATGGTAGAGCCCCTAACCGAATTGTTCCTAACGAATGCCATGTGTAAAGTGGATATTGGAAAGCGGAGAGTGGAAAGCGGAAAGCGGATAATGGACAGAGAAACCAACTACCAAGAAGATTGCTTAATTAGTCCAGTGATTTGGTCCTAAACAAGAGCCACACGTTATGGCAACGATTAACCCAACCGAAAACAAACAAAATGTGAATGTGCATGTAAACACACAGAGGTACCACTGGAAGGCATATACGAAAATGTGCAACAGTCGGCTCCTCGCCACATGATTAACCACCTAAGTAAGCCCTATTGCTATATTTATACGAGTGTACGGCGCTGCGTACATTGCAACTACGATTACAAGTTAAACATTACAATACACCTTAGTTGAACTAAGCTTTAGTCCTGTAGGCAAGCGATTTTTTTTACTTTTTTTTCTCCAACTTCTTCTGTACCCTTCTCCCGAAAAAATTCTTCAAACTTTTCGGGTTCGCATTGAGAGAAATACTATATGTGTAATATCCCTTTCGGAAAACTTTAATTGGACTCTATTCGGTATTTTGAGCACAGTCTTATTTTTTAGACCCACGCAAGCGGGTTTCCCACTTAATTTATTTATGATTTCTTCAACGAGAAAATGCAAAAAAAGAAAATAACAAAAAAACCTGTGATCAAGAGCGATGATAAAACCACAAACAAAAAAAGATGATAATTTTTTGTATTATTTTTATGAAAATTTTTTCAATTTGTATATTTATATTCAGTTTACGATTTGTTCATTTTACGTTTACTTCTTTGATTTCAATGTACTTTGTATATTCATGTATTTCCCATATTTTCTTTCGTTTTTGGGGGCCAAAGCCAAAGCACAACCCCCCCAGAGAGCTGAAGAAAAGCCCAGAACGAAAATCAGACAATAAAACAAACTAAAGAGACAACTGCCGACCAGTTTTCATGATTATTCCAGTTGCCACAGCACAGGCAGAATATATATGTAGTTTTCATTGATCCAAATGGGATCAATGAAGAGACCTCCGAGACCTTCAATGCGCGATTGATATGTTTTGCCTGTGCTGCTCACCAACCTCCTAACCTCCTAAACCCCGAACAGTAAGCGGCACCCCCTGGTTCCGGACTAGCTGGTGTGGTGTTTAAAATGTGGTTTTGCCTGCGGTTACTACCCCAAAGATACCCAACCCCCGTCCAAGTCCCACAATCCCACAGGCCCCTGTGTGCTCGTTCTTAGTAACTGAATCGTGTCTCCATTGGAATTGCTGCTCCCTTGCGATCCTACGGACCACTGGACACCTCTCAAACAGGCTACCAGGGCAGCGGGAAGATGGAGGACTGGCGTCCGGGTGCCAGCAACATGCCGATCATGTCCCCCTCGCCGTATCTGCTCAGCCGCTTCACCAGCAACGTCCCCTTGCCGACGCTGTACGCCGGGGACTCGGCGCGGAAGCCGAAGCTCTCGGTGATCGAGCTGCTGCTGTACAACATGGCCTCCCTGTTGGCCGGCGTGGCCGCCGGCTATGATGTTCGCATGTCGAACGTCTCGCCCGTGCATCCCACGCTGCTCAGCGAGGTGCCGGCCCTCAAGGCGGCGCCCAAGGCCTCCGCCAAGCTGCTAGAACCGACGGACGAAGAGACGCTGGCTGGGGAGCAGCAGAAGGCGCTGCCGCAGCGCAGGGACCCAGAGCAGCCGCTGGAACTGGAGCTGGACATAAACCTGGACCTGGAGCCGAGGCAGCGGCTGGAGGAAGAGCCAAAGGACCTGCGGGAGAGCACGCCCCGCAAAGTGACGACCAACCAAGCGAGGTAGGCCAAAAAAAAACCTAACCAGCACATTGCTACATCCATGCTTTTGCAGATTCTCTGGAATGGAGGCCCCGCAAATCAGCAAGTCGCAGCCCACGTCCCTGGCCCGACGCATCGGCGGCAGCCAGCCGTACTACACGCCCGTGCAGCGAACGCCGCAGCACCAACTGCACCATCATCAGCACCAGCAACTGCAGCAGCAACTGCTCCACCATCCCCAGCAGTCGACGGCTGTTGTGCCGCCAGTTGCGGCCGCCCTGGGAGCCCTCTATGGGGGCACAAATCCGCCGACACCGTCGCCGCGCCGCAAGCTAAGCAACAGCAGCTTTGGCAATCCGCATCCCCACCCGAATCCCCATCAGAATGCCAGCGCCAATGCCAATCCCTCGGACGCCTTCGAGGAGTTTCGCGTGGGCGGCGGCATTGGACCTCCGCCGCTCTATGCCCCGGCGGACTATCTGCGAAACGGGCCGAGCTACTCCAACGACGGTGGCAACTACAGGAATGGATATTTCGGTGAGATCCACATAACCGTTGAGAGTCCCCCTTGGACCTGTAGCAATGTGTTTGTTTGTAAAACAGGTTCCAACTACTTCCCCTACCGGCCGGAGTTGAATTACAGCTACGAAAGGGACTGCAAGTCGTATCCGGACTACTCGTACGACTGCAACCACCGTCTGCCGGACTACTATGACTATCAGTACGAGGCGCCTGTGGTGCCCATGGTCCCGGTGCCGCTGCCAGTGCCAGTGCCGCTTCCCGTGCCCGTTCAGACCCGTACTCCGCCGCCGCGAGTGCCCCAGATGGGTGTCAGTGCCGCTGGACACCGGCGCACGCCCTCCACGGTCTCCAACAACTCGAACGTGCTGCTGGAGCACGAGGAGCTGCTCTGCTACGACTACAACAACCTCAATCTCAATGCGGAATACGAGAGGGAGCGCGAACGGGAGCGGGAACGGGAGCGAGAGCAGGTGCCGGCGCCCACGAAGCAAGAACTGTACGCCGGTTCGCCCAAGCTACTTAATCGCCTCATCCACAGTCCGTTGCCGATGACCAAGAGCAAGTACGCCGTGACCCGGCCCGCCAGCCTGCCCTTCGAGCAGCACACGCTGCCAGGTGCCCTGGGCTATCAGCAACAACCAGTGGCGGCCTCGGCACTGGCTCCTCCGTTGGCGGCCACCTCGGCGGCGGCCGCCTCGGCCTCGGCCAAGCTGCGCAGCTCCCTGAAGAAGTACAATGGCACAGGAAACGGCTCGACTTCGTCGCAGCAGGGCACGCCCACAAATCCCACGCCGCCCGACTCGCTGACCAGCGACGACAGCTCCTATTTGAGTGCCAAAGAGGGCTCCATTGGCTCCCAGCACAGCCGAGTGCGCTTCAGCCCGGAGGCCTATCTGGACGCCAATCCCCTGCCCTCGCTTTCCCGCCGCATGACCGCACCGGCGGTGCATCAGCAGCAGCAGCAACAGCACCAGCATCAGCGACGCCAGCGTCAGGTTTCCAGCGGCAGTACGCCGTCACCGTCCGCATCCTCCTCCTAGCAGGCGCGTTTGGCGCTGACGCTTCAGTTGGCGCGCAGTCCGGGAGCGGACATCGGTGTGGCATTGGGATTGGTAGCTGGAAATGGTACAGGAGGCGGAGCGGTTGGACTGGCGCTTCACCAGCAGCGGGTGCCATATCGCTGGTACTCCGGGGCACGACGATCCAGGTCGGCGCACTACGAGTACCGCCTGTGAGGGGGGAGCCAGCCCACATGAAAACAAAAGAGAAGGCAACAACGGGGCAGAACTGCTACAAAATTGGATGTGGAAACGGCAAAGAGATGTCCCAATCAAAGGGGAAAAAGAGTCTCGAATCACAGTGGGAAATATCAAAATAGTTCTGGCACAATTAAAGCATACAAACCAAGGAATATAATCAAAACACAAGCTTGGAAATACTTCAATAACTTGCCCGATCTTGGTGGCCCGAAAGAGTGGTTGCACCGAAATCGGAAAGCAAAGCGAAACACATAAAAGCAATATACAAAACTGCAGGAAAATCCAAAAGGCCTTTTAAGTTTAAAGCTGAAGATTCATAGGAACAGCAATAAGCACTAAAAACCCTTACAGTTTATAAAGAAATCAAAAGCTCAATGCAACCACAAATGGGAAGAGCCCAACCAAAGACCCAAGGAAAAGGATTTGCTTTAAAAGAAAAAAGAAGAAGTAAAGGTGTGAAGGTGTGACAGACCGAGTGACAAGGGAGCTAATACCTCAGCAAGCCCGAGAGAGCCCAAGGAATTCCATATAGAAGTATAGATATCTTGCAGAAACCCAAATCAATGCAGAGTTAGCCTGTACATAGATGTAGTCAGAAACAATAGTAATCTATAGTATATATGAATTTGATGTTATTATTATAGCCAACGTATAGAGAGAGGGCGGGCATCAGCCTGCGCTTGCAGAAAGCTATATAAATATATATCTGTATATACATATATATTTGTCAAACCCCGACTTGTGCGATTTGCCTTAAAATGTAGAGTGAAGACTTCACTAGTTTTGCCTGATGATAACGATAATGATAAAGATAACGATAACAATGCAGCCCGAAGTTATAGACAAACTCCCGGAAACAAAGAGTTTCAATCGATGAAAGACGAATGTTGGAAATATACTCCAATCCTATGTATGTAACATATATGCAGCCAGCTAGCAAGCCATTAACCAGAGCAGCAACCAACAATAATACTGAGTAATACTGTGTAATTCCAAGGACATCCACATCCCAATCAATACACAAGATGAACAGAACACACACGCCAGCCGTAAGCTCCATTTTTAAGTCTGACAAAATGTTTATATATTCATACTTATATATAGTTTATATCTATATTTATATATACATAGACACCTAGCTTTAGACACCGATATAGGAAGCGTTATAACTTATATCCCGACAGCAAACAAAAACAAAAACAAATACCACTAGCTCTGAATTGAATAACAATATATCTCGCGATGATCGATTTACAAATATATACTATAACATATATACCTATATAAAACGCATATAACAAGGCAACATGCTGCTGTTTTTTCCAACAAACGTAATAATAATGAATAGCTATAATAATGACGACGATGAATTCGACTATTTACCTTTACATCACATATATCCCACGTACATATGGCCACTTAAATGCTTATTATGTAACCAAACATATATTTTCGGGATGCTTTCGAAGTCTCCAAGGGCTCTTCTCCCTTCTACCCGGTGAAATTCCAAAACACAATCTTCCAACTGAGATATTTCGCATTGAAATACGAGTAGTACTCAAAGGCATGACGTTCATTGTGATATTTGAACTGGATATCTAGGTATTTAGATATACAAATATAGTATGTACCAATCAACACCTCTGAGGACTTTGAGAGCATCCCGACAAGCCTGTATAATCTGTACAATCGTGCACAAAGGCTTCCCTCGACGTTGGCGGGGAGGCTCGATTACCAGTTTAACGTAAAAACCGAAAACCAAGCAATATAGCCAAACCGTTAACAGTTTACCTTTTAGCTTAATTGCATTCGCTTGCATCAATTATTAATTAGCCTCAAGAGTTTGCCTGCCCTTGGTTCCGATCTATAATACATATTTGCATACATGTTTTTGCGTTGCAGTTGCTATTTAATTGCCTTGACTTAGCAAGCAACAATTAAGAGAGTTCAAAGTTGTGGGAAAGCGGGATTGCAGAACGGACACACAAAAACGCAATAACAAAATGCTGCTTGTGACTTATGTTATGTACAAATTAGCAATTAACAATTGAAGATTCATTTAAATCATTCAGAGACCAAAACGCGAAAATGAAAACTATTTTTTATAAAAAAAAAACATGCTTTGTTTTATTACGGGAGATTTGGAATCTTTGAAGGCTTATGCCGGGGAATCAGAACTTCAAATGAACAGCAAAAACAGATATATATACTTTAATCCGGAATTCTATGGGAAGCCCAAATCGGCGTAAATTAGGTGAGGAAGTATTCTACTCGAAAAATGGGTCGAAATTCGGGATCATCAAAATTTCTATAAAAATCGTAATATAACAAAAATTAGTTGAGAAAGTGATATAATCGAAAAATGGGTCAAAATTCGGGATCATCAAAAATTTTAATGGAAAACCTAAAACTGCAAAAATTTTATGAGGAAGGGCTACAATCGAAAATGAGGTTAAAATTCGGGATCATCCAAAATTTCTATAAAAATCTTAAGGTAACAAAAATTAGGTGAGAAAATGATCTAATCGAAAAATGGGTCGAAATTCGGGATCATCCAAAATTTCTATGAAAAACTTAAAACTACCAAAATTAAGTGAAGAAGTGCTCCAATAAAAAATGATGTCAATATTCGGGAT
>JAJJHQ010009131.1:645744-660571 GCA_021223825.1 Drosophila ironensis | reverse complement strand
CCTCCGCTGCCGACTGGACGTCGTGCCCCTGCCGCTCCCGTTCGATATAGGCGGGAAGATCCTCCAGAGGGCGGTAGTACATGTGCACAGCTTGCGACCCAGCCATCATGGCCAGCACGGCGCTCCCAAGGAACATCGTGTATTGTCCCCACGACACACCCGCAGGCATTGCGTCCGCGATCGATGGCAACTAGTTTGTGATCTTTTCCGGCTGCGACAGCAAGTGCTGGTGCTCCTGCTCCTCCACGTAGTTCTTGGCCTGGCGCCGCTTAAAGGTGCGATCTGGGGGCAAGGATGGGAGGGGGTTTATCACAAGTTAGGAGGAATCCGCACAGGTGGAATACGCACAGAAATTTGTCTCCCCGACGGTCCAGTTGATCATGGAGAACTCCAGGCCGGCGCCCAGCAGGAAGAAGAACGGCAGGAACCGATAGACCCCGAAGCGCTTCTTTCCGGGCCAACTGTCCAGGAGGCGTCTCAGGGATCCGCTGTAGGGACGCATGTGCTCGCGGGGATTATATAATTGTCTTGCGAGTGTTTTCCGGCGAGCTTTTCAGGTGTAGTGGCCGGTCACATGTGTCTGGGGGCAGGCTAGGAATTGAGTCGGGAATTCATTCAGAATTCGTGGTGTCGCGGAGGTGGAAAATTCGAAAAATCAACTTGAAAGGCAACGCGGCACCTGCCTCGGTGTGTTCCTGACGATTCTGGTTGTTCTGCCGCTGCAACAGCTGTTCGGGGGGGTTAGTGTGACCGGAAATGCTAAGGGGGAACAACAAAGTTTCTACCTTAGAGATGGCACTAAGTGTGGGGAATACCCTTAATATTATTCGAATATTATTAGAATAAATTGAATAATAACAAGTCTTTAACTGTTTGCACAGCATTTTTCGATTTCAATAGTAGTTGGTCTATAAACCTTACTTTGCATAATCTTAAGCCGAACTTTAATTGTTTTTCCTATTAACAAATAATAAATAAAACAATCTGTTGAATGTTGATGATTTTACTTCCTCTAATATTGCAACATTTTCTCACGACTGTCTGTCGTGACTCACGCTGTGAAAGTTTCGCCAATCCGCCAATTATTAAAATAGAGGGAATAAAAACAAGTCTTAAACTGTTTGCACAGCATTTTCCGAATTGTAACAGTTTTCAATAGTAGTTGGTCTATAAACCTTACTTTGCATAATCTTAAGCCGAACTTTAATTGTTTTTCCTATTAACAAATAATAAATAAAACAATCTGTTGAATGTTGATGATTTTACTTCCTCTAATATTGCAACATTTTCTCACGACTGTCTGTCGTGACTCACGCTGTGAAAGTTTCGCCAATCCGCCGACGCTTGCCAACACTGCCTGCTGCGCTGTCAGCTCGCCCCAAAAACAATAGTAAACAAATAGTTTTTTTGTTTTCGCCGCACGATGATCCACAGCCTGTTTATTGTCAACAGCAGCGGGTAAGTGGGACTCACTCTCGACAATGCTTAAATCCGCTCTTCCGTCTTTGCATACCCATTTTTTAAGGCCTTTTTTGTATGCCCCTTTTTGATACCCACCTTCCACTCTTTTGGCACCCACCACCTTCCTCCCACAGCGAAGTGTTCCTGGAGAAGCATTGGCGCTCGGTGGTCTCCCGTTCGGTGTGCGAATACTTTCTGGACGCCCAGCGCACGTCTCCCTATGTGAGTGCCTCGCGGCTGCCACGCCGGACACTCCGTTTATTGCTAAACATATGTTTTTTATTTTGTAGGATGTGCCGCCCGTGATTGCCACGCCGCACTATTACCTGATCACCGTGCAAAGGGA
The DNA here is from genome assembly GCA_021223825.1 of Drosophila ironensis. NCBI lineage: Eukaryota > Metazoa > Arthropoda > Insecta > Diptera > Drosophilidae > Drosophila > Drosophila ironensis. The sequence goes on along the minus strand of JAJJHQ010009131.1, from coordinate 658,764 downwards.
TGCGGTCTCCTTGGTGGCCGCCTGCAAGCAGGAGGTGCCGCCGCTGTTTGTCATCGAGTTCCTGCACCGCGTGGTGGACACGTTCCAGGACTATTTCGGCGATTGCTCGGAGACGGTGATCAAGGACAACTATGTGGTGGTCTACGAGCTGCTGGACGAGATGCTGGACAACGGCTTCCCCCTGGCCACCGAGAGCAACATTCTCAAGGAGCTGATCAAGCCGCCAAACATTCTGCGCACCATTGCCAACACTGTGACGGGCAAGAGCAAGTGAGTGGCATCCGCACTCCTGCTCCTGGAGATCTTTTTGTATCCGTTTCCTCAAAAGTTCAAGGCTCTATTGAGGTTGTGCGATTGGATGTAACGGGGGGTAGAAAGCTTTGTCGATCCCATGAAACAGATTCGATCTGCCATGTCCGTCTGTCTCTCCGTCTGTCCGTCCGTCCGTCTGTCCGTATGGAAGCCAAGATTTTGGGGATTAACAGGGAGTTTGAAGCTTTTCCCATCCCATGAAACAGATTCGATCTGTCAAGCCAAGATTTTTGAGATTAACAGGGAGTTTGAAGCTTTTACGATCCCATGAAACCGTCCGTCTGTCCGTATGATCCCCTATATTTTGGAGATTATAATAGATAAAAACTAATTGCGATTGTATGTAACAGGAAGGAGGAAGCTTTTCGATCCCATGAAACAGATTCGATCTGCCATGTCTGTCTGTTTGTTCGTCCGTCCGTCTGTATGTCCGTCCTTCCGTCTGTCCGTATGAAAGCCTAGATTTAAGAGACAGCATTAGATAGAGGAAAACTAATTGCGAATGTATGTAGCAGGGAGAAGGAAGCTTTTCCTATACCTTAAAACAGAGTCGATCTGGCCATGTCCGTCTGTCCGTCCGTCCGTCTGTTCGTCTGCCCGTATAAACTCCTAGTTTCTGGAGACTATAATAGATAGAGAAAAACTACAATAATTGCGATTGTATGTAACAGGGAGAAGAAAGCTGTTCCGACACTATGAAACAGAGTCGATCTGGACATGTCCGTCTGTCCGTCCGTCCGTATGAATGCCTAGATTTTGGATAAAAGATAGAGAAAAACTAATTGCATATTCAGAATTTTACATTACCAGTTCAGCACAAGTTTGTTTTCAAAATCCATTACCACTGGCATCCAGAAGTTTATAGCTAGAGATATTACATTTGGATATTACATTGGTAGGGCCAATATCTATCTGACGGTTATGATCACTTCCTCCCGCGCAAATGGTCTAAAAATGAGCTGCGACCACAATTTTAATGCTGTTATAATGGGAAAATCACAATCTATTTAAGTCCAAAATGTTTTTCCAGGTCCACCAAGAATTTGTAGTCTAGACACCCGACAATAATCGTTTTTGCTTGTTAAACTTATACTCCTCTTCTCTTTGGCAGTGTGAGCACCATCCTGCCCTCGGGACAGCTGTCGGCCATTCCCTGGCGCCGCAGCGGAGTCCGGTACACCAACAACGAGGCCTACTTCGATGTCATCGAGGAGGTGGACGCCATCATCGACAAGTCCGGGTCCACAGTCTTTGCCGAGATCCAGGGACACGTAAGCTTTGCATGCCCCAAAAACTGCTTCAAGTGGATGAGAGTTCTTTTCCTCGCAGATCGATTGCTGCATCAAGTTGTCGGGCATGCCGGATCTCACGTTGTCGTTCATGAATCCTCGCCTCTTTGACGACGTCTCCTTCCATCCCTGCGTCCGCTTCAAGCGCTGGGAGGCCGAGCGACTGCTCTCCTTCATACCGCCCGACGGCAACTTCCGCCTGATGTCGTACCACATCAGCTCCCAGTCCGTGGTGGCCATACCCATCTACATAAGGCACAACTTCTCCATCAAGACGGGCGAGCAGGGGCGCCTGGACCTCACAATCGGCCCCAGGAATACCCTCGGACGCACCGTGGACCGGGTCAAATTGGAGCTGACCATGCCGCGCTGCGTGCTCAACTGTCTCCTCACCCCGAATCAGGGCAAGTACACCTTCGATTCGGTCACCAAGACGCTCTCGTGGGACGTGGGCCGCATCGATGTATCCAAGCTGCCAAATATCCGAGGATCGGTAAGTGGAAAGCAGGGGAATTCAGGGAATAACTTAAGAGATTACTGGGAGAAACAGGGACTGATTGGGAAACCTTTAGCTTACGGAAAGTAGGTAAAAAAGTGAGATATTTCAGGAAGAAAACAGCTTGTCAATGCAGTCAACCTTTGGCATAAATTAGTGCTATACTATATAGAACTTTTGCACAAGTTTGTTTAAAAATTTAACTACCTCCCCACGCAACCCCGCAAAGCGTGAAATTCTGTGGCATCCACAATTTTAACTTCTTCTAAACCTTTAAAATATGCGACATATAATGATATAAGGGCAAAGAATAAAGTTGCTTTAAATATTCCGCAAGATGCACATTTCTAAACACAAACCGGCTTAGCAACACCATAAGTTGAGTTAATTCAAATTGTAATTTACGAGTACCTATTCTTAGTAAATGCCATATATCTCTTTGATATATGAAACGCTTACCGCGAAGGCAAACAAAAAGTTGTCATAAATTACAAATATTTAAATGAAGCGGCACACACAAAGCCGACTGGTTGGTGGCTATATTTTCGCCAACTTTTTGCCAACTTTTAGCTTTACAACCGTAAAACTATTTTTAGGAGACTTCTCTGAAAAAAAAACGAAACTAACCGATTGTCTGTTTAGGTCTCCATAACGCCCGGAACGACGAACATCGATGCCAATCCGTCCGTGAACGTCCAGTTCCAGATCTCGCAGCTGGCCGTCTCCGGGCTAAAGGTCAACCGGCTGGACATGTATGGGGAGAAATACAAGCCCTTCAAGGGCGTCAAATACCTGACCAAGGCGGGCAAGTTCCAGGTGCGGATGTAGGACCGTGCCCCCCGATTCCAGCTTTAAACTAAACAAAAACTGCTAACTTTAAGCGTATTCCATTGTTATGTGTGGCGCATACGATCAATCTACACTCTAAATAGTACCTATATGTATACCCCCAGCCTGTATCTCATGTAACTTGGTATCTAAATATCTATGTACCCATAAAAAACAAAACTCCTCCGATTGTCTGGGACGGCGTCGTCGCCATATTTGTTCGCATTCAAATGGGAGAGGGCGCGACTCGATGGGGAATGAAGTTGCAAGTTGTATTCAAGTGCGAGTGGCATGCCTTAGCCAGAAGTTACTCGCCCCGGCACCCTGTCCTGACCTCCACTTTAGGCCACTCCACTCCACTTCACTCGATTCGACTGCGCCTGGCAACAGCAACAGCAGCAGCAGCAGCAGCAGCAGAGCAGAGCAGCGGCTGCAAAGCAACCAATAAATTTAAATGAAAATGCAAAACTTGATTTTGCAGGCCAACGCATTTAGCATACGAATCGTATGTACGAGTTTGTGCGGCTCGAGTGGAGATCCGCTAAAGAGTATTCGCCAACACCTCTGGTTATTTTTGTTTTGTAAGAGATTACTCAAAAATGGATTATAGTTAATAAAGTTTGAGAATTTTAAACTGCAAAAGCTGAGGCAAAGTTAAAGAATAAAGTGTGTTAGTGACTAGAGATTTACCTATGATGAGATCACATCCCAACTATCGGTTTTTGCAAGTACTATAAATACCTTTGAAGTTTCAAAGAGAAAATTTCTAATTATTCGAAAACATGTAAACAGAAACTCCTCTCATTATAAAATTGTTGCTGTTTTTGATCATCAAAATCAAAGAAAGGAACTGAAGCACTTTTAATTATCACAAGCACATAACAAATTTAGATTGATTATAAAAAATTAAGACCCAAATAGGTTTAATATACATGTGTCTCTTACATGTAGCACTTGTATACTCTTATGTTTATTACGAAACTAACAATTAACTAACAATTAGTTTTAATTAATGGAATTAAAGCAGATAAATGATTAATGATCCCAAACGTGGAGTATAATCCAAATTAGTTAGGGCTACGACTTAGATGAGATTCATTTATGAAGCTTTTTTAGAGGCTCTACTGTTTGTATAAGTCTTGGCCCCGCTGGCTTGTTACAACTATTTATCTTTATCAGAAATAGTTTTTAAAATGAGATTTAAATCGAAGCTTTTTTGGAGGCTCTACTGTTTCTATCAGTCTTGGCCCCGCTGGCTTGTTATCGCCCCACTCGGCTCTTGCTGCATTTTTGTCTGTCGCCCAGACCGGCAACCGGTTTGCTCCCCTGCTCCTGCCCCTGTCCCTGCCTTAGCCATTGCAGCAGCAGCAGCAGCAGCAGCAGCAAATGCAAGAGCAACAACTGCAGCACCAACAGCAAATGCAACAGCAACTGCAACTGCGGCTTCTAGGCTTTGGGTGCGGCGTGCCACGGTAGCCAGCAAGCGCCACCAAAGCCAAATGCAACCAAATCGGCCATGGCTAGACATGTTATACACACTCGGAGGCGATCCCCTGGCCAGATCCGAGTCCGGCCTGCCAGCCATTTCGATCCAAAATCCAATCGCTGGCGATTTAGAAGAAAAACTCGGCCTTTTTGGTGGCTGCAAGCGAGAGTCGTTTCTCAAGCGTGGGAAAGGCGCGTTAAACGCTCGCGACCGGTCCAGGGAGCCCCTGGGAGGCGGGAGGCGGTAGGCGGGAGGCCTGCGCCATTTGCCACACACAGCATGGTGGCATGCCCCAAAAGTGGCAGGGAGGCGGCCCTCAAAGCGCTCATTAACAGCGGGCGACAAATGGCCATTGGAGCGCGAGTTCGTTGCCTAAGTCTTTCGTTTCGCCCTCCTAGGGCTTCCCGTTTTCACGTTAAATAACATAAAAAATTGTTACGAGATTGAGGGGGGAAACAAAAAAGGGGGCTTCGGTTACAAAATATCTTCGTCACTGTTTAAATTTATAGGAAAAATTAACTTAATTTTCGAAAATTTATAAGTTTATTTAGGGCTTTCCGCTTCTAACTTACAAAACAGAATATTACTACGAGATTAAGAGGGAAATACATATCTTCAACACCTTAAGGTTTTACCAAAAAATGTATATTTTATTGTGTAAAACTTACAAATGTATCTTTTGATAATTGTTTCGTTTGGTGCATCTCTGAGAATGCAATTCGTTTGTAATGTATACCCCATTTTATACGGTTCAATGGCGAACGCTTTCCATCTTATTTACATTTTTCATAGCTCGAGGGAGAGCAATTAAAAACAAGACTTGCTAGGGCTGCAAAAATTGATCAAACAAACGAATGCCCTGGGATACCATTTCGAGGAACTTGTAAACTAAGCGTGATATCATCAACACTTTCATATTACGAATATTTACAATTCCCAAAAACCTTTTATTATTGATAGCTGGAAATATGTATACATATGTTTAGTTTCATCAGGTCCCAGTTCCCTTTCCAGGGTATCAGCAGAAATATTTACGATTCTATGCGAGAAATGTTGATTGTTATTGGAATCGTTAGTCTCATGAACAGATTTGTAGCACTTGGATCTGAATTCGAAACGAACTTCGTGATGTGCCGTCCGTCAGCTTAAGGTGTTGCACTGAATCTCATAAATTTCCCTTCCCCCACACACCCAGAAGGAAGCTTTCAACGACCATGTTTGTTGAATGAATTTACGTGCTCCGGTTACCAAATATGCTCGAATTATCGCGGCTATTAACGCACCGATAATTGGCTTCAAATGAATGCAAATGGAAGTGCAACAAAGTGGGTTGCATTTGATCTGCTCAAAATCTCATATGTTTGCACAAGCCGTGGCTTTAATTGAGTGCAAATCCAAAGTACTCTTTTGTACTTTACATGCGAGTATTGACGAAATGCCGGGAAAATATATGCATTTCAGATGGTGCCGCAGCTAATAAATAAACTCAATAAAAACATTTGCTAGAATGAAATTAGGTTAAAGATGTATTTTCAAGGAAATATGTATTTCTTAGCATAGAGAATTAGTTATTTCAGAAGGGGTTTTTATTTATAATGTGCTCTATTCTTACTTAAAGCAACTTTAGGTGCAGAATGCTACTTACTATACATTAATTACTTTTTTGAGAACGATCTGCGGTTACTTGGAAAGTGAATAGAAATTGAGTTTCCAACCTAAAAACAAAATTGGCTTAAATGCAAATATACAAAATTAGGCTTTCATTATAAATTTTAATTTATTGTAAATTCGTTTTTTTTTGCAATTAAGTCATATCTACTGTAAAACGAATGCCAATGTTGATAATAAGCTATTAAAAAATAACATTTGCGAATCGGTTAACATTGAATGAAAATGCAAATATATAAAATAAGGCTTTCATTGCACATGTTATTTTATAAACGTTATTTTATATAAATCTGTACTTTAAAACCTGTAAAACTAATGCAAATTTATGTAGATAACAAACTATTCAATGAACCAAATTCAATGAATTCTGTAAAAATAACATTTGTGAATCGGTAAACATTGAATAAAAATTCAAATATACAATAACGACTGCTCTTGTGACCCTGGGACATTGAATGGCCATTTTAGGAACGTTTTTTTTGTTGTATTTTGTAATCCCCAAGGAAATAGATCTTCGATCTTCGATCGCCGATCGCCGATCCCCATTGCACACAAATTAGCCGCGAATGCGACAAACAAATTCGAGTGAAAGACAAGCAAACAGCGACATGAATTTGTCATTAGCGGCAACAAGGTTGCTCCCCCCCCTCTCCCCTCCCTCTCCTACTCCTACTCCTTCTCCTGCTCCAAAACTAAAATCACAAAATAAGAAATAAACATAACAAATGCCCAGAGACAACAACAATTGCTGCGAAAAGTATGAAAACATTGTATAGAGTAAGTCGTGCAATTGCATTCGCTGTTCGATAATAATTTATGCAACTTGTTGTCAGTGCACTGAGCAAATGTTTGAACTCTTGTTGTTGGCACTGTTTGCCATAGCTTTTGTGCATTTGTGCATTTGTGCTTTGTTTGTTTGCTTTGATTGCTGTTTGCCCAACTTTGCGAAAGGTGTTGAATGTTGAATGCTGAATGCCGGCCGCGTCAATTGGATCGTCCCACATGATTTCGAAAACCATAAACCAGAGCACGGCCCCCGCCCACCTGCCCTCTTGTTTTTTTTTCTGTTTTTTTTTTTACGTTTTTTATTTTGCATGCAATGTCCAATGAGCTAGCGCCCGTCTGGCCGGCTAATTAGAAACGCTGATTGTCTCTAAAAAGACCGAGGAAAAAACACAAAAAGAGCTTTTCCGGAGGGTGTTGTGATAGGGCGGCCGCAGATACTGGGTAAAACAATCTATTGTAGGCTTCAAATTACTTTTTTTTTAGGGACCAGACTCGCAGATATGCAGAAAGCTACAAATGTTATAAAAATCTTAGATTCTAGGGTTATTATATTAGGTTTTAAACTAAAACAATCTATAGGGATAATAGGCAGATAGGCAGTGGGCTAAAAATGTGATCAATTCTAGGATTCTAGGCTTATTATACTAGGTATTAAACTAAAACAATCTACGGTTAAGTTAGAATGTTACAGGGATAATATGTTAGAAGGCTTAAATTATACTTAAGACTCGCAGATGTTTAGGTTAAGTTAGAATGTTACAGGGATAATATGTTAGAAGGCTTAAATTATACTTAAGACTCGCAGATGTTTAGAAAGCTACGAATTTGATCAATTCTAAGATTCTAGGCTTATTATAGTAGGTATTAAACTAAAACAATATGTATTTACCATAGCATAATATGTTTTAAATAAAATGTTTAATGAAAACTAGACTCGTAGATGGTGATGAAGGCTATAAATTTAATTATACTTGGTATTATGCTGATGCTCACCATAGGCATTTGGTAAATGTAGGTTAAAATGATATATTATACATAGATACATCTCTGTAACGACCTTATTGAACCACAATTTTATTGACATAACTAGCAAATAAGGTGTTTTAAAGGTTTTGGATAGGGTAAGACATTACTATAAACTGCAGTTTGTATATGTACACTTGTAGTTTTACCATTATCACTTAAATATTGATGATTTTTTATGACTTATTTAGTTTTCGGTTATCTGAGACTCCCAATCAAAGCCGTTTCAAAACAACAGCTGAATCCTACAAACATTTGACTGACATCGAATGAGGTGTATCTGTTTTGGATAGGCTCGGGTTCTCTGTAAACCACAACTTGTAGACACTTGTATAAGCACTTAAATGTTGATGTTTGTTGATGACATATTTAGTTTCGGCTTATGTGAAAGGTGAGCACCTATGGGACTTGTGGGAGCCCCTCAATCGCAGCGTTTTCAAAAGAAGAGCTCGAATTCAATCTAAACAGAAGCCCCCAATCAAAACTACTCGTAGCTTCCAATTCGGCGACCAGCGCAAAGGAAACGCTCTATCACATCAGCTCAATCACGAGATCAGACACCGAAACCGAGACACAGTAACACAATTTCAATACCACAATTTCGGAGACTGTCATGGGAAAAAAGCTGTTTGGTGGCCCATCGGATACAATCGGACCCGGCAACCTCTCATTATTTAGACTCGTTGCTCGGTTTTCGCTTTTAATTGCATAAACAAAAGACAGTGGCCCGGGCGAAATTATTGAAAATCGAGCCCCTGTCTGGGAGGATTTGCATGCAGAGTCGCTGAATTTTGTGATAAACAAAAATTTGTGTATAAAACGCTTAGGCATTCGCACCAAAAGCGATATGCTAATGCAAATGTTTAAAAATTCACAGGGGAATATGGGCATACAATTAGATACCGCGAATATTGTTTACTTTTCACGAGCGCCTACTAATTAGCGAGTGTCACAAATTGCCTTTAATTAATCGATTTATAAGAGGTTAGAGGTCGCTTGATGAATTATCAGAGTTGGCTACGTCGAAAAAGGTAGTAAACCTTGATAAATCAATGCAGATAATCGGTCTAATTTTAAAATGAGCTATCATAATAATAAAACTATTAAATTAGGCAGATAGTGGTTAAGGGAAACTTATTGATAGCTTATTCTAGGAAGTTTCATAATACTTCATAAAAGTTATTGGTGTTGAACTATTGAAAAACACCACAAGGTTCTCCAAAATCCCGGGCAGCTCTGAAACGAATTTCAAAAGAATTGCTCAAGAATGAGCTACTAAAAAGACAAAACTGGAAATTAGTTTTTTGGCCTTTCTCATGCGGGTTTCTAAAACAACAAAACCCAATTGACTGCATTGAGGAGAACACACAAATGAAACAAAAACCTCCATCGCAATAAATCTGCCGGCAACAAAAAGACTGGCGAACCGGCCAGTGAAAGCCCCGAAATCCGGCGAATAAAAAACTGCGAGTTTTTTGTTGTGCGCTTAAATAAAAACAAATTGTCTCTAAAATGGAATTTAGGCGCTTATGTAAACAGCTGCTGGCGCAAGTTCTGAGGCAAACGCCACCGATCGCTGTGCTGTTGCAACACAGCCTTTTGTGCGAATTGTGGCAAATTAATTTGAAAATTGCCCCACAGCCGGACGACAAGTGCAAGGTCGCCCGAAAGGTGTGGGTGCCAGCCGGCAATCTGAACGTACACACGAGTAAGTGTGCTCTCCCCCAGTCCGGGAAATGAAACGAGATATCATCAGGAAAACAGCGGTGGTGGCTTCCCCAGGAAACGCTGGCTTGCAATCTGTTGGATAAGCCACTTGTGGATGCATTAATTCTAAAGTGATCCCAATACCCCTGTCATGGATTTCAGCTCATTCCCGGAATGTTTATGAAATCGCAAAAAGGTGTTTGCAGCCATTTATCCAAGGGTTAGGGAACAGAAGTTTCGGGAAAAGAGCTTTCCTATAGACAATTTAAGTAGCGATTGACAAATTCTGCGACTTTTGTAATGCGGCAAAAGTTAAATATCTTCGTCAAAACTCGTTCGATCTTCGAATGTTATATCTTAAAATCTTAAGCAGAGTTCCTAAATTCAATCTGCATTTAAATTTTGGCCAACGAATTGGAGTCCAAATTTAGACATTGTTTTAATGGTACCCTTTGAAAAATCGTGTAATCTTATTCGTTGAAGCGAAAGTTGCATATCTTCGGCAAAGCGCGTTGGATCTTAGAATGTTATATCTCAAAATGTTTGGCAGAGTCTCTTTAATCAATCTGCATTCAAAAATATGGGTTAGAATTTTGGGCGAAATTCATAAAATTTTCCAATGCCACAACCCTTTAAAAAATCGTATAATTTTATTCATTGCAGCAACAGTTGAATATCTTCGTCAAAACGCGTTCGATCTTCAAGTTTTATATCTCAAAATCTTTGGCAGAGTTTCTAAATTCAATCAGCATTTTAATTTTAGGATCCAGCTATTAATAAATAAGCAATTTTCTGCGTTCTGCATCTTTAAGTGCCATAAACCAATCAAGGTAATCGCTCACACGCATTCGCTGCGAGTGCAATACTTTAATTGAATTATTTATTGTCGCACCCAGAACACAGACACTTGGATGGCGTCGACGAGAGTTCCTCGAACCCAAACGGCTTTCCCAAGCTCGTTTCATTTCGCTTTCCTCGGCTCCGTGGCGTAATATTTCTATTTACATACGTGCGAGCGAGTGTTCGTATTTATTGAGGCCAATTGCAGCGTTTAACTCAATTTGATATGCTGATTTGCTCAACATCTCCTTGGCGTTGTATGTCATTTACAAATATTGTATAGCCTCACAATTCCATATACAATTGCAAAAGTAGCTTACTCGTTAAAAAGTGACACAAAAAATAAAATAAAATTTTATTTGAACTGGAACAATTCGGTTTAAACTCCAAAGCTTAGAGATAAGGTATAGCTATTAGGATCCCCGATTTTGGTTTACCTTTTGGTAAGAAAGATTATCCCCCAGGCGCGGAGAAAAGATCGTTTTCCCAGAAGCCAAAGAAAAGAAAAGGCGAATTAGCCACAATGGAGGAAATGGTTGGCGAGTTTGCCAAGATCAAGGTTCAAGACGTGCCACCAGTGGACCTGCCACTCCCTTTCATCAGTCTGACCTTAAACCGTGCGGAGATGCAGAACCACCATGCCCCTGGACTCATGGACAAGGACTCGAATGGCCGCCCGGAGCGCCGTGACATCAAACCGTCACGCTTCAGGATTCCAACCCGGGCGCCATTCAGCAATACCAAACGCCTGGGCGGCGCTATCAAGAAAAAGAAACACGGCAACGAGCAAAGTCCCAATTCCAAGCCATTGAAGAAGATTGAAAAGAAGATTTTCGAGGATTTAAGCGAAAATTCCGACACCGAGGAGTTCTCCATCCGCAATCAGGTGAAGATCGTGAAGTACGGGGGTCGCAAAATGCGCCGATCCATATGCCGCAACGAGAAGTTGGATAATAACAAGATTCTGATGGAAAAGCGCCAGGAGAAGGTGATGAATATGTTCGGGACCGAGATCCACGATAACATTAGCAAGTGTTTCGGTGAGCTGGCCCTAGGACCGCGCATCGGACTACGTATGCCCAAGACTTCCATGGCCGTGAATGACACCGAGGTACCGGACGATGTAGAAGGACCCTCTGGATTGCAGTAGAAATATATACTGTATTTTCCCACCCACACACATTTCACATTCAGGTTACACCATTTATAACACAAAACAATATGCAGCTTAAACATATAGACATATCTTATATATTTAAACGTCCCATCAAAGCCCTAGCCCATTAGTTTAGATTAAGACATCCTAAACTATACATCCTACGATGCTATTCTGCTCTGAACCCGTCATACGTATTGTCTCTTGCCCTTTGCGCTCTCATCTCAAAATGTAATAAAAATATTGTGCCCAAATGGCTAAAAACTAAAACAAAATCACGAAATGCAAGAGTTATTTAAATCGCACGCCTAGGTTACGTCAAACGATCGAGAACTGACGGAAACGACCAAAATAACGCCATTTGGAAGCGACTCATTTACCAGGTACTACTGCGATTCATACATATTTTTCTTGCCAATAATGGACACTACGTGAGGTTTTCAAAATAATCGCATATGTTTCGAGTGGCTCAGATAAGAGTCATATTATTTGTTTATTGAAAATCCCGTGGCGCAAGCGGAAACTCGAGGAAGGAAACTAGATCCAAGGATTGCGTAGGCATTACGTCTGCTTTATGGATATTAAAATAATAGTTTTGTAAACCTATTAAAATTTTAGATATCCCCGATGCAGTTAGGGTGTTATAAATCATCTAGGGACCCTGATAAACAGAAGAATGGGATTCGGGGCTTATCTTGGCTTATCTGCAAGGTGTACCATCTGAAAGTCTATTGCACTACGACCCCAAAGTTTGCTTCCCTCTCTGCCATTCAAATGGTAGAAAATCTTCCCAACATTCTGCTGATATTTTATCCGTAGGTACGTACTATACCTGAGTACATATGTACATATATCTAGAAATCGAGATTGGAGCCGGGGGATCGGGTCCGGGTCAAAGACCGTTGGAGGCCCGGGTCGCGAGGTCCAAAGTTTGCCCTCCGTCAACACGTTTTGGGTGCCGATGATCATAAAAAAAAAAAAGTATTCTAAAGTTAACAAGGTGCGCTCTAGGCACACAAACCCCGAACCTTTGAAGTGTCTACTTTTTTGTGTAATTGTTTTTTGAGGAAACCCTCCCCCTGAGCGGCCCCTCCCACCCATCAACCGTCCCAAGAGATAAGAAAGATTTTCCATGTTTGCTTTGATTTTCCTTGTTTTATTTTCGTGTTTATTTTCGCATGAAACGGAGACGTGTTCTTCTGCTCTCGAGTACAAACGATAAATCATACAAAACAACTAAAAAAAATCATGTTTTGTGTGTGGTTTTTTTTTGTTTTTATTTTTGTTTAATGTAAGTTTTATAAGTATATGGAATTGAAATTGAAACTTAGCTTAGGGCTTGGCTCGCTTATCGTTTTGCGGGATAAGCGCAAAGAGTTACAAAAACGCGTTTATTTGATTTTCGATTGCTTTTGTCTTTTTTTCCTTC
>JAJJHQ010009131.1:606864-645389 GCA_021223825.1 Drosophila ironensis | reverse complement strand
TTTTTTTTTGTGTCCTTTTTGCCTTTTTTTTTTCCAGTTTTTTTTTTTTGTTTGCTTTTCTTTAGATGTCTTAATCAATGATCACAACTCTTAGCATAAATATTACTCGCATGTGGCATTCATAAATATATATATATTTGTTTTTTGTTTTTCTGTCTGTATATTTATATTACTGTATAAATATATATATATTTGTAGGTGTAATTGTTTATTAAAAATATATATATAATTATTGTATATATGGATGCGTGTATATAGATCTATCATATCTCAATTCGTTAGTTGCTGCACAAAAAATATATAGTTTAAAATGTCTTTTGCTCCTGTCTTTCTTTTAAAAAGTTCCCCCACAATCCGTATCTGCGATGAACGGACTTGGATTTCCTCATTAGATCCCGAATCAAAATCCAAGCCCATTCATCGGGCTCGACAACGACGATTCTGGAGCGGCTAGTATTTGTTATTGTTTCTCGTATATTGTTATTGTTAATTTATATTGTAGTTGTACGTGTCTTGTTGTTGTAGCATATGTTTTGCCTTCTCTGTTGTTGTCGCAAAACAGTGCACACAGAAAACGGCTATTCATTTCGTTCTTGTTGGTTTTTTTCGACTTTGTGTGTGAGTTACGTTTTTTTTTTAACCATGGAATTCGTTGATATGTGTTCAATTAGCTCGTCATTAGCTGGAAGGCCTCTCTCATCTGACAATTTTCGACAGCATCCTCTTTGTCAACGTCCAAAACCGAATTTCGGCTGCGTGAAACTGCAATGAAAATGGGGAAAAACCAGGTTTTTATTACACAAATAGGCCATGACTAGTTGGTATCTTTGCGGTGCCGGAAAAGATGAGCTTGTCCACACTTAAAGGCACAGACAACTCGATAAGATTATGCGGAAACATGATAAAGATTCGGATGCCTCATGAACTTGCTCTGATTCATTGTTTTCAAGTCAACTGATTTGGGTAATAAGAACTACAACAGATAGGAGTTTGTTCAATTAAAAATCTGAGCCAATTGGCTGGGAATGTTTCCCCAAAAACAATCGTGAGGGTACTACTATATATTTTTCTGTAACATGTTATGCAGTGATGGGCATAGATTTTTTTCAACTTCGGATGACGTGCACATTTCGATTCCCTTTTGATCGAGACCTTCGCTTCACACATTCCCTTTTCACCGTCAAATTCCGAGCACATGGGCATGTTGATTCCCTTTTGTTCGAGTAATTCATAGCTTTTTGTTTTTGGGAGCATTGGGAGCTAGAGAGTGCCCATGGCTGATATATTGAAAACCACTCAACTGTCTCAGGAATCAGTGTTGTCTCAGCATTAACATTTAACATAAAAGTAACAAGTGGAGGGAAGCGCTGGTATTTTCGAGGCTAAATTGTGTGAACCTTTGGCTCGGGTTGTATCTTTTGACACTCTTACCGCACAGTGCTCAACGCTCTTGGCTAATTGAAAGCAATTAATGCAATTAAAAGCCTGGGAAATTCGCTGAAGTGCGGCAAATTAAATGCGTGTATAGTAAAAATGCGCAAGCGAGTGGCAAAAACGAGTGAATAATTGGAAAAACATTCAATGGAGAGCAAAAGTTTTCGCGTGCCAGCTTCTCGTTTCATTCAATTTGGCATCTAGCGATGGGGATTGGGGGTTGGGGGGGAAACGGGGGCTAGGTGGGTGGGTGGGTGGTTGATGGGCGGTTTTGGGTGTGACAGAGCTGGCCATTCATTCATTCATTGATACCTCAAATTGGCGGTCAGACAGAAAAAACCGCGACGTACGGAGCGCACAAAACAGCAGGAACGTTTGAAGCGCTTATTTGTTGATTATGATCATCATCAAAAGCTGTGGAGGCCGCTTAAATTGTGTGTCTGCCATTAATTGAAACTACGGACTACGCTCCATTACACGGATCCGAGATCCGCGAGCTCTCGGATTCGTGGCCGACTTCTGGATCTTGTGATCTCTGATCTTGGGAGGTGAGGTCGAATGGGGGGGGAATCGGCATGTAAATGAAAATGAAAATGTGTGCTAATTGCAACACTATGTCACCAATCAACGGCAACAGCATCTTCGTCAACTTGTGTATCTCCCCCACTGCCGTATCCGTATCTCTATCTGTATCTGTATCTGTATCTGTTTGTGGTACCTTATCAGGCCCGACTATGCCATGGAACGACTTCAACTTCGACGTCGATTAGATAAGTGCCTGGCACTGGGCTGGAGAAACTGTCACGTAGTTGCCCAACTTCTAATTGGCATTGCATGTCCAAGATACAACCAAAATGTGCAGACATTGGGCAACCCAGCGCCATTCAACTCGCAGCGACTCGAGACTAAACTCGCAACTAAAAACTGATTACGAGTCCAACGAACAGAGCCCGGCACCGGGGACCGGAGGCCGGAGAGCTGTTTTCTTATCTTGTCTGTCCCAAAAAACTAAATTTATTACACAACAAAAAAATTCAACATATCTACATAAACAGGGGAGGGAATATTTCATTTAATTTTAAAGAAGAATGCATTAGTTTGGCTGGGTGTTTCGCCCGGTGCATAACCCGCCTGAGAGTCGAAATCTTGGGAAGGAAACCGAGGCAATCTAAGAAAATCGGAGGCCCTGAAAGCAACTAATAAATAATGAGCTTGTTAGCATGGGTGCTTGACCAACACCGGAAGAGGGAATGGGTCCCTAAGATACCCTGGAACTTCAAGTGTTCCGTGATCTGCAGCTCTACCAAAGGAATGATCAATGTGCAACTGTTTAGACCTTCTTTTACTCTCATTTTTGTATCTAAATCTAAATGCATTCCCTATTTGTCGACCCTTGTCGGGGTTGTCAATCAAAGAAATGCCTAGCCAGAGGTGGTCGAAAAAAATCTATTGCCCTGCATCTGCGAAACCCTTATTTTAGATCTTCTTTTAACTCTTTGTTTGTATTTGCATCCCCTGTTTGATTAACTTCATCTAGGGTATCAAGCGGAGAATATCTAGAGCTTGAGAAGTCGAAAAGAATCTTTTGCCCTGCATCTGAATACCCCTTCTTTTGTATGCACCTACTAACTCGAGTTGACCAGCTTTGTCTAGGATATCAAGTGGAAAAAAGCTAGGTCATAAGAAGTATAGTTAGCCCTTCTTTTGGCCCTTTTTATGCATGCATCTGCATATCCCTTTTAGCCGACTTTGTCTAGGGTATCAAGTGAAGAGAAATGCCAGCCTTAAGAAGTCGAAAAGAATCTTTTGCCCTGCTGGCAACAAAAAGAATCTTTAACTAACTGCTGGTCAAACTGGTTTTCCCGGACCCCACTTATCTCGTTCTCCCTCTCTCCCTCTCCCTCTCGCTCTCTGTGTCTCTCTGTATGCTCCCTGATTTCTCCCGATATGTAGGTGAAGGTGGGAGTGAGATAGAGATACCGCTGATTGTTGCGCATGCGCAGCGGCTGTCTCGCTTGCTCCGAAGCCGGGTTTTGGGTTTCTCTTTTTTTGTTGTTGTTTTTGCTGCCAGCGTTACGCTTAAATGAGCGCGTAACACCAGAAGACTCTCCCGCCCTCTCTCTCGCTCTCTCGCCATCTCCCTCGCTCTCTTTTCTCCGTGAAAAGCGTTTCTTTGTTGTGATCAAGAATGTATCCAATAGATGTCGAAGATTTCATAGATTAATGTAGTTGGTTGGTGTATTTCGAAAAAAAAAAATGGACACAAAAACTGTGTGGGACGTGCAGTGCTTAATGATAGATCTTACAACATATGTGGAAAGTCTTGAGCTTATAAGATAGCTATGCAAGTAAGTATAAGTGTGGCTTGTGGCTGGGAAGTTAAGATGTAACTTACTGGCACTATGGCTCACGGCCACGCCCCCAATCGAGTCCCGGCTGTCGGTTTCTAGGCATCGAAGGCCGCCTTGTGGGCGCTATGCTCGTCCCCACCCATTTCGCGTGATAGGTCCGATATCACCTCCTTGTAGATGAGCGGATCGATGTTCTTGCCCAGCTGGTAGAGCAGGAACCAATCGCCAATGTTGCACTTGTTGGCCACCAGCTCGACCTCCTCACTCTCCGCCAGGCGGGAGCGGGCACGGAGCAGCAGGTGACGGACCTTGGGACCGGCCACAACGGTGATGCGATAGATGAGTGAGATGCCGGACAGAATGCTCAGGATGATGAACCAGAACCACAGGAAGACGTAGATCTTCTCGTTCACAATGTTGAGGGGCAGCACGCACAGACCGTCGAACCTCTGCACGTTGCCGGAGGGACCGTATTTGTGGAAGGTACATTTGGTGACCTTTGGAAAGACCCGGGCCATAGGATCGATGCGCTCGTCCGGTTCCATTTCGGTGAACTTGAGGACATCGCTGCCGTACGTGCTGAACTCGCCGTCCAGGAAGAAGTCCACAAAGTAGATCTGCCCGATGACGTTGACAAAGTTGAGGGCCTCGCAGACGAAGAAGCGGAAGGCGTAGAAATTGTGGCGATTCAGGTTGCCAATGAAGTAGTCGACCAGTATCTTCTTGCGATCGTTCTTGCACTCATCGTTCACAATGGGGCTGTTGAGGTCCATCACAAGCATCTTGAGACGTCCGCCCTCCCAGGATTTCCACAGATAGCGTGGCACATAGAAGAGTATCGCCTGGAAGAAGAGGACGAAGCACACCCACTGGTAGTACTTGTGGTACTTCACCTCATCCTCGCCCTCAACATGCGATCCCACGCCCGGCTGTACCACGTCCCGTCCGGTCACGCCGGTCAGACGTTCCGGCACAGTGAACGTGGAATAGATCCAACAGTAGGTGTCCATAACGCCCAGAGGGATCTCATCGACAATGCAATCGATCGGATCACCGATATATTGACGCGAGGTGACCAGCAAGGAGAACGCAATCAGGATGATCACGGTGGCCTTGTAGTGCATGCGGAAGACATTGTTATCGATGCACACCTGATCGATCTTCAGTAGGCCCTTCACGGACCCGAATACATCAAACATGGCTCTGGCTTGGCGGCTTCCTTGGTCGCACTATAACACGTTACTGGATGTTTAACTGGAGGAAACTTGGATGGTTTCCTTTTGGGGTTTCCTCTTGTGGATTGGATTGGATCTCGGTATCGATCTCGGTTCGCTACGGTTACTTGGGTGAGCCCTCAAACATTACTCTTCAATTTCTGGTTTGAGAATGCACACGAAAAAAAAACGCGGAGCCCCACCAACTGTGATCCAGAGTCCCAAGACACGAGATCCACAGTGCAGGCTACCTTCGTCTTTGCCTTCGGTTCGGAATCGGAATCGGATTCGGATTCGGAATCGGACTGGGTATCGGATTCGTACTCGTACTCGTTTCGCTTCGCGCTCTCAACAACGCGACAAGAACAACAACGAACTAACAAACGAACTGGCGAGGGGGGCGAGGGTTGAACTGCCCAGGTAGCTGTTTAAACGCCGTCGCAGCAGCGGACCTAAGCGCACTCTTCGGATAGAAAACTCAAACTGTGCGGAACTCGAGCGGTTCGGCTTGCGGCTGAGCTACAACGACAGCGGCGACAGCGACGGCCTACCCCACGGAGCGCGCCGGAGTGCCGGAGAGCGGCCGTAGACCGTGGGCCGAAAATGGTTGATAACCAGGCAAAAAAGTGGGATCTCTACGGGTAAGCCAGTTTAGGCCAAAAATAATGCAAATAGATATGTATAAGACTTAATTACCAATTCTATATATGCTAATATATATATACAATAATCAAGAAGGCTTCAGTTAACTTCACCCAGGTTAAACATTAATTTATTTTTATTTTATTAATTGTAAAAAGCAGTTTGAAATATCTGCAACATCTTGTATAAAGAGAGATTTTGAATAGGGTTTTCAACTACTGGGCAATGTTTTTGATTGGTAAAATTGAAATACCTAATCTTTACAACTGAAAAATGTTTTATATATGAAATAAGCCAGCATATTGTAAGATTTGGTGGCTATAAATTGCAACGCTGTCTTAAAAGTTTCCGAGAGATGAATAACCAGGAAAAAAACATATTCAAATAAGTTATGTTTCCATAAAAACAAGCAAAATAAAATGCCCAAAGCCGCTCTCAACTGAGTTAACAGAAACAAAGCCAGGAAAACACGATTTCGCTGACAATGTTAAACTTTCGCCAAAGACAGAGTTCCTTCTGCCCACTGTGCACTGTAAACGACTCAACTCTCGCACTCACCCACAGCCATTATCAAGCGCAGAGAGTCCCAGAGCCGGAGAGAGGCGCCGGGAGAGAGCGCGAGCGCACGCAGGTAACTTCGTGGGGTGGATCTTGTTTTGAGCTCGCTCTCCGCCCTCTTTGTCACGAGAGAGCAGGATGGACAACGGGCCAAGTGAAGCTGCGCTCCAAAAGGCTAAAGGGTAACAAAGAGACGGAGAGTCGGTGTGACTCAGAGATGCCACTCAAGCCATTGCAGGAAATGCAGAAACCCGAAAAATACAACAAAAAAAAGAGATAGGGGGGGATGGGGAGAACCAGGAAACTTAATTATTAATATTTATGGCTTTGTTCGGTTTGGGTGTTTTCGGATTTCGTTGCTACTGTTGTTTCAAGTTGCAACCGATGCAATTTCCTTTTGTTGCGGGCAAATAGTATTCAGTTTCGAACACCTGGGAACACCTGGGGCTCAAAACATTCCAAAAGATATATAAATTTATATTTTTGTTTATTTTTATATGCAATTCTAGATCCCATTTGAGCTTGGAAACCCTTCTTGGCTTGAGTATCCTTTGAGATTTCGAAAACTTACATGTGTTTCAATTTCCACTCCATCTGGCAACGACGCCCCATGCACTTGGCCCCCGCGACAGCCTCTCTTGGCATCCATCGCCACCTACCTCACTCCCCCCTCCCCCCTCCCAGCATCCATCGCCTGCCATGTTGAAACTCCTCGCATGCCTGTCGTCTGCGCTCTTGTGTTTGAGTCCGATGCATGTACACGTTCTTGGAAACCCGTTGTCAATTGAGTTGGATGCTGGGGAATTTTGTTCTGTTTATTTGCCAGCTTCTTCGCTTTGAGTCCCCCAACAGAGAGCCGGGAGCTGATGCACCACCGAAGAGCTCGTTCTTCTCCCCACGGCTAAGAGAGCAAAAAAAAACAAAACAAAAACAAAACACAAAGGAGACGTGAAATTGATGGAGCAGAGCGCACGGCTTTCACTGCATTTCTATCCCCGAACATGCAGACAGCCATGCATACCAACATAAACCTGATAAGTTCCAACAATTACGTGCACCTACACACATGCGCATACCTTTGGGAGTGCAAGAACTTACCTGAGTACCAGGTATGCGGCGAAGGGAGCGCGGGGCCTGCAGCAGGGCTTTTGATGCCCTCTTGTGCACGGAAAACAATTCCCATGCAATTGCTTTATACAAAAAAACCATCCTCAATGGGATCCTCAATATATTCATTTCACTTTATTTTTGGTTTAAAAATGATTTATATTATTCCTATACATTTCACAACATTCCTTGGTTTTTTTTAATTTTTTAACACAGTGTTTACTACTCCACAGTGTTTCCAACTTATGGTGTTGTGTAATTTTTTGCCATATCTGAAATCTAAATGTATGCAACTGTTTCTTTCTGTGTAAAACAGAGTGCCCTAAAATAGGAACAACGCTCAATGGCTACCTGTTACACTCGCTCCTCGTTCTTCTCTCTCCCACTCTTGGCCTGTTCTTCAGGTTCGACTTTCTTCTCCTTCTCGCCCATTCTCCCCTCGTTCGTCTTCGTTTTGGTATTCGTCTTCATCTGGTTCTTCTTCTGCTGCCTCTTGTTATTCTTTTGTCCAATTTACCTGTTCTGGGGTCCATAAATTCCAAGGCATAGTCGTGGGTTCCATTTCGAGTCCCTCGAAACTATCTCAATTGTAAATTAAACATTTCAATCCCCGTTCCACGGCTTATCTGTGGAATATACGTATAATATACGTACACTATATAGTATATACGATTCCCATACAACCTGCCGCTTCTATTGCCCCTCAAGTGCGTGTATTCGATTGTACAAAACAATTAAAACAGTCTAGATTTCGTAATACTCGCTTATGTAGTTTCAGTAGCCAGCCGCCTATGCCCTGATAAGGCGCAATCGAAATAGAAACAAGTTCGGAAAGATAGAACCCTTTCCATAGAGAGATCTAGCCTGATAGGCCCGAGGTCCCTCTCCATTTCGGTGACATTCAATAGAGAAGAATTTTGGATTAAGATACGACTCAAGGCTGCCCTCAAACCACTTAATCAGCCTTGACACTATTGGGCCATAAACTAAGTAATGGATAGGGAAATACCTTAAGTAAGTGGCAGGGATAATATCTGAAATTCTCGGCTTAGAGATAAATCTACCGGCAAGGATCTCTCTGACAGAGTTCTTGGGTTAAGATACGGCCCAGGGTTTCCTCAAATAACTCAATCAGCCCTGACACTCTTGGGCAATAAACTAAGCAATGGGTATGGAAATACCCGCATAATCTCAGTATCCATAGAGCTGTGCTAAATTTATTGCCCCAGTTGGTCCCACAAGTGATCATTGATCTCGGCTTAGTAATAAATCTGCCCCCAAAGATATCGCAGAGTCATTTAATCATATTAATATTTGGTCCCACAAGTGATCATTGATTTCGGCTTAGTAAAACTCTACCCCCAAAGATATCGCAAACAGAGTCATTTAATCATATTAATATTCGTTTATTTTAACCAATGATTTACAAAAAAAGTTAGTGATAAATCTGTGGCCCCGAGGGAGATGTAAATCATACGTAAAGAAACAAAGTCCTCTCAATCAGCGATGATTTTGCAGCTGCCTGTCATCGGGCCCGGAGGGAGGCAATAAAAAGTCGGTTATAAAACCATTAGGCCTACAAATGTCTCGTGTGTATCCCTAAACGACTACTACTGTCTGGGGCTATAAATAGCCGGCTCGAGGAGGAGGAAAACCGCAAATAATCGTCGCGGGAACCGATGTCTTAATTGCCTGTACCGAGCAAATAAATTAGATCGCACCGCGGGCATCGATGCGAGTTTTGTATCGAATTTCGCACCGGTTCACGAAATTCCATCGAAAGGCAACAGGCCAGGCAAGATAAAAAGACAGTCGTCGATGCACGGCTAAATATTTAGATAGAGTTTCCCGATCTGACGAACCGGCGATCCGACGATCGTGGGACGGCGAGTGTATTGTTTACAAGGCCACCGGGTGTCTGTTGTATCTATCGGATTGGATTGCTATTTCGAGCATGTGCCATGTTAATTGTTTTAGCTTAGTCAGCGTCTTCGGGCGAAATCGAACATCGGCGCATATTCGAAAATTCCCCGAAAAGTGTCTGCGTCACCGAAAAAAATCTCGGGTCGGAAAAGATACAAAAGTATCTCTGTTACGCATGCGCTGAGCTGATCGGCTCTCAGTCGATCGCGCTCTCAGCTTGAGAGCTTTTGCGCTGAGCTTATGCAATGGATCAAAGTCAATTTATCTGCTGCGCCCCCCGCCATTCATCTATTTGTTTACATTGTATCTGATGGATAGTCGGGTACTTTTTCTGCTTGCCCAATCAATTAGGCAGACGGCTGGGCTTCAAAGCAACTCGTTGCCGGCACCTACAACTCTTGTCACTCAATTTACTGTACAGAAAGGACAAAAGCTCAGCTCGAAAATATAATAATTATTTTATTTTCATATGTAACTGCCTGGCATTAACATTAATGTCAAAATGTTAATGGCGGGCAGTAATTAAGATTTAAATTTGCCAAGACTTGACCCAAAACCACCATAAGTATAGCACAAAGCCAGCTTTAGGGGACAGCAACTTTTCACCTATTGAACGCAGATTTTCAGACGTATTTCAACAGGTTTGGTTGCAAATCAAAAACGCAATCAAATGCCAAGGCGCCCGTCACTGCACCACACACCCAAAAACAAAGCACAAAAATGATTAACATTAAATGATCTATACAAAAAAACCAGAGTGCAATGAAATTGAATCAGAAGCACTTTCACTTTTTCAGCAGAATTTTGTTGCAGCGAAGGCGAAATAAATATCCATCAACTGTTTGGGGCAGGGTCTGGGGACCGGGGCGTATCAATATCTCGATTGCATATACAAATGTGCGCATATGCTCGATTGTATATACACATATTTAGTTGCTTACGGTCTGGTAATTGAATCTATAGCCGAGGGTAAAATGTGTTCAGCGCCTTGCTCGAATAGCTCGAATTTCGATTTCATTGCGGTTTGCTGTATTTCAATTTCCAGTGCGATATTTCACCAAAGACAGCAGTCCAAATCTTATATAAGCATTAATATACGCAGAACCATATATCTTGATCCGTATCTGGGCTATGTTAGTGAGGCAACGCCACTGAAATCAATGAACTTTCGCCCCAAGGCAGCAGAAGCAACAAAACGAAAGATATTATGCCATACAATGGGCAGCGTAACCCTAGAATAGGGCGGTGAAATATGCGAGTCAGTCAACCGGCTAAAAATGTTGCAATTACTAACAATACACGACTATATCGCAGTGGGTCGGGGGCTCCAGTTACGCACGCCTCCATACCGGAGAACTCTATCTTATCCACGTTCGCCACTTGGACGCCCAAGTAATAGGCCCCAAATACGAGTGCTTATGCGACTATAGGTCTTAGCTAACTCGTAGTACCTACGCCTGCCCAGGCGGGCGGCTATTTAGATAAGCAAACAGATAAAGATACAGATACTGATAGGACGGATCTTGGGCCGCATTCCGGCCCTGGCGGGGAGAATACGATTGGCACTAAGCCAGCGGCTAAATAGCCCCAAAAGCGGAACACGGCTCGTTGCCTTTTCTGGGGATTGACACGGCAGATAAGATTGTCCGGCCAAAGAAAAAATTATGACGCCGGCCCGGGCCCGGAGGCGGTTACGGGGCCTTGAAGAAGCCCATTTAAGTCAGCTAAGAACTTACCATCGAAACCCCCGAATTTTCAAAGTATATCCCTAATTTTAATCAACTTTTTAACCACCTACCTGCAATTTCTGCATTTGCGACCAAAACGATATGGAAGTTCTGGTACAATTTAAATAAAACTCCTAAGACAATAGGTACAAACCTATACGAATACCATGTTCTTAAAACAACACTATTATAATGTACGAAAGTAGTAGAACAATTGATTTAATTTGTAAGAGTAGGTATATTTCTTAGGAAATTCAATAAATGTATAAACATTTTAGTCCTTATGTCTTTTCTTATTGTTTTATTAAAATTTTCGGAATAAATTTTTGCTCAGTGAATGATTTACGAGTGGAGATGTCCCACCTGCAACATCTGCAGCGAATCACTTTAATGGGGGAGCCTTGATGCGATATCGCGCAGAAATGCAAACACTCCAGTAAATCCATCATAAGAACACAGGCCCCAAGGGGCCGTTGAGCCTATTTAGATAGATATACATATAAAGTAAATATGTTTGTTCACATTGTCATATTTGTACATGCTTGTAGTTTTGTCTGGCACTGATCTGGGTCAATATACCCCCCATAGCACAGCCCCCCACTCAATTGCGTATATGTCGCGTATCTGTGTCGCCATATATCCAAAGTCTGGGCCATCCATCAAAACGATCAAATTGGAACGCCATGGTAAATCATTCGCTGAGATTGGGATGCAAATGAAATTGCTGTGACAGTAAATAAATACATGTATGTATTGTAATTTTATAAATTTGCATTTAGTCAGCCAACATTTAGGGAGCTCATTAAAACAATGATGGCCCTAACTACCAGTCTGTTGTGTGCAAACAATTAAGTCTGCCAACTTCCTGAGTATCTTGACTCAGTTAATTCATTTCAACTGATTCACTGCCCCCACCTCGGGATCACTCACTCGCTTTCCTATCGAAAACGCTGGCGAATCTCAAATTTAGATTCTGTTTTGGGGATTACTCATTTCTAATTATCTAAAACACCCCCACGGCTGGCCCAAAAAAAAAAAAGTCTTGCAACCTAAAACCTTGTGGAGCCCCAAATCGAAAAACAAAATCATCGATAAGACCAAGAGACCCTGAGAGCTGGGGGCTGTCCCTTCTTATTCGATGCTCTCCCCCGAAGTTTTTCATTATAGAATTTCCTATTTATTTTTTTTTTTTTCAACTCAATCGGCACGAGCCCCATGCATGCCACGCTCTCGGGGATTGACCAAAAATCTGACGAAGCACTTGGACGGGACACTTGAAGAAATAGGGGGCTCCTCATTTTGCTTCCCTTTGGTCAAACTCAAGTGTAAGCCAATCCCTGGGGATAATGTTTTCTGCCAGTGCACTGCAAAATCGTGTGTGCTCAAGTTCGCCCGACACTCTTCTTGGCAACTCTGCAGTAAACTCAATTAAACCGCTGACTCGGTGTTTCCACGGGTTTCGGGCACTATCTTATCGGTTCAGAGCCACAAGCTCCGGGCCACTCTCCTGGCCAAGAAGAGAGTCCGATAAGGCTATGAAAATTCGCCTCAAAGTCCGGAGAACGGAGACGCGGCCTGGAGAAGCAGAGTCCCCCAGACGCGAGCCCTGCAGTTACGAGGAGCTAGCCACGGCAAGCGGAGCGTATAAATCCAAACCGACACTTAAATCGGAGACGAACGTAAAAATAACCCAGCCAAATCGTATTCACGGTATCGGGGTAAACCGCCGGTTCGGGTGAAGGGGCAAACAGATAGCGCGCCGCAACAATGCTGAACACCTTCAGCTCGGTGAGGCAGTACCTCAAGTTCGATCTCACCCGGGTGGTGATCGACAACTTTGTGTTTAAACTCCACTACCGATGGACCTTTGTAATGCTCCTGGTGGCCACCCTGCTGATCACGTCGCGTCAGTATATCGGTGAGCATATCCAGTGCATTTCCGACGGTGTCATTGCGCCGGTGATCAACACCTTCTGCTTCTTCACGCCCACTTTCACGGTGGTGAGTTACCAATCGGGGTCACCAGGGGGTCATGAACGGGGTCACCCAAAAAACAAACGGTCCACCCGCATAACCCACAAAAAATAAAATAATTGTCTGGTTGGGGGTGGCTAGATACTTGAACAACAAATCAAAAATCACTTGCAGATCATTGTTATCAACTGAGCTTATCAGTACGAGGCATAGGCGTCGTGCATACGAGCCGACATAGTTTTGTGTATCCAAGACAATTGGGAAATTATGAATGAACCTTTATTTTTAGGTGCGTGATTTGAATCACACTACCTTTAAGCCGGGCAGTGAGCCACCTGGTATCGGGCACTATGATCCGGAGAAGGATCAGATCAAGCGCCACGCCTACTACCAGTGGGTGCCCTTCGTCCTGTTCTTCCAGGCCCTGTGCTTCTATGTGCCGCACTTCCTGTGGAAGAAGTGGGAGGGCGGCCGCATCAAGGCCCTGGTCTTTGGCCTGAAAATGGTTGGACTGACGAGATACTTGAAGAACGACAGCCTGCGGATCGGCAAGCTCAACATCCCGTCCATGGCCGAGGCGGATGAGCGCATCAAGGACATTCGCCGCACGATGATCGATCGGATGCGCCTGAATCAGTCGTGGGGCGCCCATTTGGTCTTCACCGAGTTCCTGAACCTGGTCAATCTGCTGCTGCAGATCACTTGGACGAACCGCTTCCTGGGCGGCCAGTTTCTCGACCTTGGACCGAAGGCCCTCAAGGCCAGGTGGTCCACGGAGCTGAGCATCCTGGACATTGTCTTCCCCAAGGTGACCAAGTGCCGGTTCCACAAGTTTGGTGCCTCCGGATCGCTGCAGGACCACGACACGCTCTGTGTGATGGCCCTGAACATCATGAACGAGAAGATCTACACGATTCTGTGGTTCTGGTACAGCTTCTTGTTGATTGTAACCGTCCTGGGCCTCATCTGGCGCCTCTTCACCCTCTGCTTCTACCGAAAGTGAGTACAACACTAGATATTTTCGAACCAAAGGGGTTGATCTGACTGCTTGGATATTGTTACCCAGCTTGACCTTCACTCGATGGTCCTTGTATTGGGCCAAGCCCGGACGCCTCGACGACAAGGAGCTGGAGGCTGTGATCGACAAGTGCAACTTCTCCAACTGGATGTTCCTCTTCTTTTTGCGCACCAACCTCTCGGAGTTCCTGTTCAAGAAAGTCATCTACCACCTGGCCAGCGAGTTTCCCAACCCGGAGACAGACAACGACATCAATGCCTATCGCGATATTGGGCCGACGGTCTCCTCCACGTCCAAGGGACACTATCCAACGCTGGACACGGTGGACTCGCCGCTGTTGCATCAACGTCTGCCGTCCACGCCCACAATCTTGCCGGGCTCAACCGCCCCCAACTCACCGGAGCTGGGCAAGCTGCCCGTTTAATTTATGCATTCCAATCAACTAGCTAGGCAATTAATTATTTTTTTCCGAGCTTTCTTCGGCTCACACTGTCTTCTTTTTTTTTTTTGCATACAATCATTTAAATATATACTTATTTTTAAGAGACTCTGCGGCTTTGTTTTATTTGAATTTAAAAGCAACAGGTTTTTTTTGTCAGTCAAAATGGCCGGCGACGGTAATTTAGTGTTTTTTTGTGTGTCTCGTAAAAAGCGGAAAAAAAGCCAAGACAAGCCCAAAGCCAAACAGACCAGACACCTACCTTTTTAAGGGGGCGTGGGCGTGGCCAACTGCGGTTTGGTGACCCACTTACAGCGATCCGCTGTGGTTTCGAAAGCGTTTTCCAGTCAGGTTGTCCCACACCTGGGATGGGTCATTGTCAAGGGGGGCCCTGGGCTTGGGAAATTTGAATAGGTTTGCATACCCCGATCCCGAGATATGTGCGGTTTCCTGGGCGATCATTGTCTTGGCTCGGTGTTAGGGAAACTTTATTGGTTTACCCCAAAAAGATCCTGAGATTTAAAGTGTTTTGAGATAACCTCAATTGCACTGAAGGCAAATCGATGATTGATAACAGCGGGTGAAAGAAACTTACAAGCTTATAATTGAGTTTGTTTTTCATAATGCCTTTGGAGATATCGAAGTATCCGAAGAATTGACAAGCGAATAGAAACGTTTACACATTCAACTCCGTATTTGGGCCGATTTTGCGGCAAATTTTTGTTCCCCGGATACGGGCATTTGTGCACTCCGACAGCTGTCTTTAGCAATCAATTAGTACGCTAAGCTCTCGGCCGGACACATTTGGCACTCACTGTTGGCAGTTTGCATTGCCAAAAGGTGTAATGGCAAGCTAGTTATGACACCTGCCCGCATCCAAAAGCGGTAACCAACATTCGAATCTCGAGACCACATCCACATCCACATCCACATCTATCCATCCATCCGACAAGATTTCGCTTTGATAGTTTGCGGTCAATGCCAACCGCCTAGAGCCGGGTTCTATAGAAATATACAAATGGAAATATATAGTATTGTATCTACAGCCACAGCTATGGCTAAAGCCAAATCCAAATCGAAGCGAGTCTCGGAGGCACACGGTCAAAGCAAAAGTTCAACTCCATTAAATCAAACGGAGTCGGGAGATCTGTTGGAAAATCAGGTTTATTTCTTGTCACCTCAACACTTGGAACAAAAACTCGGCGATTTTAAATTATAAAAAATTGTTAAAAATATTGTTAAAAGTGATCCAAACATTTCTATCCTATTTCCCGAAGTTTGGTTGTACTTAAAAGTTTTTTTTTAGATTTAATTAAATTTTTTATTTCTGGTTTTCCTTGGTGCAGCAAGTTTTGTCTCCATTTTTTCAGATTTCAACTCGATTTGGTTTTGTTCTGTTCGATCGGATCGTTGCGTGCATATCAAGTGATTTCTTCGTTTGGCTTTTTTGTTTGACATAAAAAAGCAGCAGCAATACAGAAAGCCAGTTCTTGTATATTTCAAATAATAAATAATGTTCTTAGTTGGCTTTGTTGCTACTCTTCAGTTTTGGGGGACTTTTATGCACCTCTGGAAGTTTGCCACGTTATAAAATCCACTTTAGGAGCCTTCAATATGATTACATTTAATTGTTTTTGAAAATCTATAAATTCCTATTTAGATTCCACGAATAATTTACATGTATAGTTCGCAAAAACTCCCTAAAAACCTATAACTCATTTTGACTTGTCTTCATATGATTCTCTTGCCATGTTGGCAATGCTTTATCAATATCATTGCTCTGATTTTTATTTCACAAAGTATTAATCTATCAATTAGTTTAGACCTATTTATATTTCATTATCAACCTCTAAATTTAACATTCATGCTTATTGTGTTGTCATGGCAACCAATTGTCATAGAAACTAAAATCTTAAAAACCCAAGAAAAGCCTAAAGAAAAACATCAGTCTAAAAAATAGAACATTTCCATAAAAAACCCATTTGTATCCACCTTTATATGAAATATTACCCAATCGTTTTTATTTCATATATCCAATCAGGGTGTCTGAAAATTCGACTTTTGAATGTACCTGTATCTGCCCCTTTTTTGGCTTTTGTATGCCATTGTGTGATTGTTGATCTTGCCATTGTTGTTTATCGTTTTTTTTTTCTTTTAATAATTCAACCCCCCACTCTGGTGAATGACCGTTAACATTTACGAGATCGAATTCGGAGATCGAAGTGAATTTTAGGTTGTTTCTGCCTTCCATTCGAGTATGTGAGGCATTGTTTTTTTTTTCTTTGATTTTATGTATCTTTTACTGGTTCTGTTGACCAAAGATCAGAGATCAATCGGGTATTGGATGGTGGTGAAATTTGTTCGGGAAAGATCAGGAAATTTTATGATACCCCCAACATTCGCATTCACTTCGAACAACACCTTCAATTATCGAAATTGATGCGACAATTAACACTTTTGAACTTTTGCAGCTGCCCGCGTGGAATTTTTGACCTGGAAAATGGGCAAGATCGGTGGTCAGATCGGTGGGAGAAGGTGGGAGGTGGTGGACACTGCCCCATGCAATGGCTGGAATTTTTTGCCAATAAATTGCATGCAATTGGGACACTTGTTGCATACATTTGCCAATCTCTTAGCATGCAAATTTATTTCAATTGCATTTAATTTGTGCGGATTAGCAGACACCGCGCCAGTAAGCCCGAAGAAAATAGAAAATAGGTCCTGAGGGGGACGGGGCAGTTGCAAGACGGCTGCTCCCCCAATTATATCAGACAAGACACAATTTATAGCGATTTATTAGCAATTTAGAAGAGTTCAGACCGGGCCTCATTTGCCTTTCGAATTTGGGCATAGTTTTCCCGCATATTTTAGTTTTATTGCATCCCTAAATTTATTTAGTGTATATTTACGCATTGTATTTCAAATACAATTTCACTGCCAAAATTGAGTTCCTAAGGGGCGGGATAAACCTCCCCCGAAAGGAAACAGAGGCGGAATTGCAAGTGAACGACCTTCGTGGCATGAACAAGGAAGGAATGCGCTGCTCCTTTGTGTCCTTTGTGTCGTCATCTTTTGGAATCCTAGCGCTTCCGCGAATGACGCAAAAATTTCCACGCGTAGGTCAGTTCGCGTCGAGAGTTTTCCGAGTTGGTTTTTGAGTTGGATTTTTGTGAGTGCCAGGTCCTTTGTTCCCCGGCCAAGGAAGCCCTCCCTGTGCGGCAAGTTCGCTCTCCGAATCCTTCGCTCAATGTAAATCTCGCTCTGCTCCTGGCCCTGGCTTTTGGGTGGGAGAGATCCACCCCCAATGGACTAATGACGCAGCAGCCTGCGTTGGAAATTTCAGGGTTGACCAAATCCAAATCCCTGTTCGGGGGTTGTTCCAACTCTCCGTTCGCTTCTCTCCCTCATTCTCGCCTTCTTTATCCGTCTCCTTGTCGCTTGCCTCTCGGTTCGTGCAGCAGCATGTGGCACACGTTTTCAAATCATTGGAAATTTACGAGAATTTTCCAAATGCATCGCCCTGCCCTGTCTGATGGTAATGCGTCTGTCTCGTCTGCCTTGTTTTATTATTTTTAGGTTTGCACTTCCCGCTTCGCTCTTGGCAATGACCTTGAACATCTGCCGGGCAGATCTATTTCGGTAACTCCCAACCCCACACCCAATCCCACTCCCAGAGCAACCATAAAATTCTGCTTGCATCTGAGTTCTGAGTTCGTGGAAAAGTCTGTTTGCCTGCCCGGTCTTTCACACCCAGGAATGGTGGTCGATATAATTACGTTTAATCACAAAACATTAGGTTTTCTTCCCCCGGAAGACTCCCATGTGATGGTTTCATAACAAAGCAAGTATAAATACCCGAGTCTTAGTTTCGTTTTGATGACTTAAGTCGCCCTTCAATTCAGATATATTCCAAATGTCATTTATCTCTATAACACCTTCCCATCAACCTGTAAGTAACCTTCGTTCCTATCTCTGTTTGAGCTAAAAAAAAACGAAAAAAAAATGAAAAATATATAGAATTCATTTCTATTTTTTTCCCATTGGTCATCTTTCAAGAGGGCAATGAGCGGAATCAGAGGGAAAACATGTGATAGGAGGAACCAGAGACAGGCCAAATGTGACACTGGAAATGCTGATAAAGAATCGACACAAGCCGATTAAATATTTGTACATATACATGTAATAGAGTCTTAAATTGATGTCTATAAATTAAAATCTTCCAAGAAGTATACATTGGGGGAAATCATCGTTATATTTTATGGGCCATATTAGTTATAAATTTGATTCTTACAAATTCAATCTTCCAAAAGTATAAAAGTGCGATACTAGATCTTTTCTTATCAAGCATTCGGGAATATAAATTGATACAAAGAGACTCTACAAATCAGAGCACATCATCGTTATTTTTTGATGGGCATACTCGTGTGATCTTTGAACTTATTTTGCCACGGTTGGAATTCAACGTCGCCTTCATTGCTTCTTAGATGTACTTTCGCTTTTGGACAGCCCCATTTTCAGGGCGTGGCTGTCACAGAGATCGTTGGCCAGCTCGAATTAGTGTCGCATGCCCAATGATAGCGCCTCAAGGCGCTTTCAATTTAGGCAATTACGCAATTGTCCGTCGGCCTGTCCGTCTGTCCGTCTGTCCGTTCGTCCGTTAGCGGGAGTAGGCAGGCACTCGTGTGGGCCCAGGTTGCGTTCTCTTTGAGCTTAATCAATCAGCCGCAAATTGAGCTGGCTTAAATGATCTCGTTCAATTGCCAAACGGCGGAATGTCAAATCCAATTCCCATTCCGATTTCGATTGATTGCATTCGCCGATCGTCAATCGTCGATCGCCGTTCGATCGGAGGTCAGCAGTTCGTTTGGTCGCTTGCGCTCCTCAAAAGGTGGCCCCGAATCGCCGGGGGAATTCTCTAAATCGAGATCAATCGAAACTGTGCCACAAAGATCGGACTACGAAGAGTCAAGGTGGTTTATGTGTGCTGTTTCTTAAGAGGGTAATAGTCACTTTGTCTAAATAATTGTGGAAATGAGAGCAGAGCCAGTGCAACGATCAGCAATATTTTTATAGATTTAAATTTCAATACCTATTGATAATATTTTGAATAAATTTTAAGTCTCATTCTTTTAATTCTTCCAATATTGCCTAAATATACCTTTGACTATCATTGAATTTTGATTGCTTTTAGGAACATGCCTTTAAAGATTAGGTGAATCTACATATTCATGTGTCTCAATAATATCCATTGGTCGTTTTTTTAATAATAATAATGTAAACAACATTTGGTATTTAACACAACATATTTTAATTATACTAATAATACTTTAATCATGTTAACATAGCCAAAATTATTCTAATTAAATCAGCATACATGGAAATCATGCTACTTAAATATTTGTAATATCAATTTGAGTTTTTTTTCCCCCGTTGTTTGTCTCACGACTCTTGTTTTGCTCGACTCCATCGGTAGCTCATTGTATGATCTTTTAAATGATATTTTTTTTATTAAAAACTCATTACTCTTTCCGCCGGAGTACTCAAGAAATCCGCCCCTCCAAGACCATCTCAAAATCGATTAAGAGCAACTCAAATTGCGCAAGCGTGCCCCGGAACAAGAACAACAACAAGAAGTCTGAACTTAAGTGAGAAGAGGCATCGGGCCTGCTCACCTGCCGTTCCACTGCCACTCGTTCCCCGCTCCGCTCGCGTTCCATTCCCGTTGGCTAAATAACAACAACTTTTAGGTTAGGTTTTTGTGTGTTTTTTTTTTTGTTTCTTACATTGCTAAACAGTGTTTGGGTGTTGGCTCGGCTTTACTTTGTCA
The DNA here is from genome assembly GCA_021223825.1 of Drosophila ironensis. Classification (NCBI taxonomy): domain Eukaryota; kingdom Metazoa; phylum Arthropoda; class Insecta; order Diptera; family Drosophilidae; genus Drosophila; species Drosophila ironensis. Next base: position 625,175 of record JAJJHQ010009131.1, on the reverse strand, counting down.
CAACTTAACAGGCTTAGGTATTACGCAAAAAAAAATGCATTAAAGTAAGTAGTTATTTAGAGAGATAGTTTGTGATGCGGCGGCTTAGGGGTATAAAAAGCTTTTTCATGTCCGTGGTCACCTGCCACTCTCCCGCTCAGTGTGCCCAGAGTGCGGCCGCGACGAGTGCGATGGCTGCCACACCCCATGTGGCATTGAGCGAGGCGGGCGCTGAGTTGCAGCCGTCTGTGTCGCAGGTGTAGATGCAACTGCGATAGTCCATGCGATCGCCCTTGTTGCGCACATAGTCGCAGTAGTTGCCCAGATCCTTGCTGCTGCAGAAGCGCTTGGCCCCGATGCCGCCCTCAAAGCGTCCCACATGCTTCACACAAAACTGTGCCCCATGGACGCTGGAACAGTTCTGGGGCTGGATGTCCGGCGTGTCGTAGCGCTCGAACCACTCGCCGCATTGGAACGGATTCTTTGTGTCGCTGGTGTCGCAGACATAGCAATCGATCGCCGACACTGTTGGCATCATCGGTGGCAGGGCGATCAGTGCCACAGCCACCAGGGCCGCAAGTGCGAGAGCGTCGGCCATTGCGTCACAGAATAAAACAATAACAAATGCTGTATACTATACACACACCGTGGAAATCCAGTGCAATTCCAGTGTGCCAGTCCAATGCCAAGCTTGTACTAATGGAGCGTCGCCACCAGCGACTCCGTTTCCGTTCGTTTCAGGTGGTGCCACCTCGACGAGCGCGAGAGTCGGTGGCGACTCAAGAGAGCGGAGCGGGAGCGGGAGCGGGAGCGCTGCAAGCCTGGCTAGATTCGAGCCAAAATTCCATTATTCGGGTATAATCTATACGGATGCCATAGGTCAAGAGAGCTCTGAAACGATAGGGCCTCTAATAATATTGGATTATACGTAACCCGTATGGGGGATCGGTTGCCTACGTCAGCCCAATGCTTTGCGAAATTATGTAAAACCCAGAGCTACAAAGGTCAAGATGGGATTCGGTAATAAATTGATGGGCTTACAAGGTGTTAGCCTGGCTCGATTAGAGTCAAAATTCGGGGGTTCTCCCTCAATGGGCAGTCTAAGAATTCATAACTATACACAAGCCGGGATAGGGGATCTACATATACAGTCGGGACTAAGTTCTGTGGAATTATGTAAGCTCAGGGTTACAAAGATAAAGAAGCTAATGGAATGGGGCTACAAATGGATGGATTTCCGATTTGTATATGAAATGGTCATGAAACAGAGGGAGTTTTGAGAGTTCTCAATCGATACCACTTTAGACATCAATTATGTCTATAAACCATATTGTTATTTGTATCCTGACCATTTGAAACTCTTCGAGTGCCTTACCAATAAAAACTTCTCAAACATGGCAATAAACACCATTACAACAAAGAGTAAATCAATAAGTTCAATGCGAAATTGATTGGATAATATTAGATTGATTAGTTTCACACACACTCCAACGTATTATGGATAAGCTTTTCTAAACCGAGCTAATTTTGGCTAAGAATCTACGACAATTCAGAGCCAAACTTTGAACCTCACGCGACCTCATCACTGGCATTTAACCAACTCTCCTCGACCAACATTGTTGGCAGCTCCGCTCTCCCGCTTGTTGTTGGCCCAAAGAGCGAGTTGCTAGGTCTGGTCTCTAGGGCTAGTTGCTAGGGCTTGAGCTAAGGCTGAGGCTGAGGCTAGGGCTGGAGCGACCAAGGACTCTCGGTCCTGAGCCGGCGCCCCGGCAATCGGGGCTATCGGTGCAATCGGTTGTTATCGGGACTGACCCCTCACCTGAGAGTTGGGCCAGCAACAGGTAAGGCAAACAAACGTGCTCACACCGTGTGTGAGATACTCGCGCACACAGATATTCAGATACAAAGATACAAAGCCGCAGAGCTCAGCTCTTTAGCTTGGTTGCTTTGTTCTTCTGCCTCTTTTTTTTTGTTGTTGATGTCTTGGGTTGGCATTTTTGGTATTGCTTTCTTAGGTGGTTTTATAAAACGTTTTACCCTTCCCCCCAAAAACGGGTATTATTGGTTGTCTATTGCTTTACTTTGGGGAACTCTGAATACTATGAATTCTCTAGAGAAGATATCTGATAGAGACTATTAAATGTATATCTATAAGATAGATATTGCATTCAAGCAAACGATGATCATTCCATTAACACGGCTATTCTTACTTTACGGTTGTGCGTCCATACAGGTTCAAAGCTTGTATTTCACCACTTTTGTATGATAAATGGTAGACCCCGTATCACTAGGGTGCTCCCAACTTCGACCTCCCATGAGGGGCCCATCGTTTTCCAGTTTCTTTTTAGAGAAACCAAACCATACCAAACCGAAACGAGGGCATTCAACTTCTTTCTGCGCCTCCTCTGCTGATTCTTTCAATCGAGATTCTTCGCCAGAAGAAAGAGGCGGTCGCAGAGCGACAGGGCTTTGGAATTGTCAACCAATCTGGCCAGGTTCCACCACCCTCCGCCACCCAATCTGCCAGCGAAAAGAATGGGGAAAAAATCCAAATAAAAAGCAAAGACCGGGCGCGGCCAAGCCCAAGTCTTGGTAATTGAAAGCCAAGCGGGTTTTCTCGTTTTGGACTCCGGCTTCGGATCGAAGTGGCCATGTTTGGAATGCAGAAGACAGAAGGCAGAAGGCAGAGCTCGGAACTTAGAAGTCAGAAGGGAACATTTCACAATCTCGCCACAACCGACAATCACCCATCGAGCATTGAGTCACTGCGATCCGCACTTGTGCACTCGTGCTTCCAGCTCATTATATTTAGCCGCTTTAGAGCCGAACATGATCTTCATTGGCCATTAATGACCAGAAAACTGCTCGTTCTTTGCCTGTGACTCGCAATTCTTTTCGGAGGGGGAAACGTCAAGTGTTTTATGGGCCTAATGGGTCTGGGCGATCGTTTAGGCATTAAAATGCTCCTACAGATTGCTTTACGCTCCAAATGCATGTCTCTTTGGAGGGGAAGATCACTTCCACATCAAGTCAATGCACTTTTCATGTTTTCCCAAATGATAACTAAACGATGCAACATTTTTATGGGCATATGCATTACGCAAGAGATCAATGGGTTGCTTCCACAATTACTAATGGGAATGGAAAAGAAAACATCAATAATCTTAAGAATAAAGTCATTTCAACTCGGGGACTTTCTGACTGATCAGGATTTTACAACTTCCCCGAAACACTCCGGAATGTGTCCCTCTTCTTGGCAAAATTTAACGATCCTTCCGGCGATCTTGAAGGCTCTTTTCCTCCGAAAGGCTCCTAATTTTAGCACTGCTTGGTGATTCTTCTCCCGTCTACGTGACGGATTCCCGTACCATGGACATTGACGATCTTGGTTTTTTGTTTTTGTTTTTTTAACAACTGCCTTGCCCCTGACTATATATAGACTTCTGGGATGCTGCAGTGCAGAGTCCATCAATGTGCCTTTTGTTTTCCAGTGTTTTCCACACGACTTCCTTTGATCGCACATCTCGCGAGTCTCCCTGCAAAACATTACCATAACATATTTTCTCGATAATGCAACGAATACACACTAAATGCACTCTGGCAATAATGTTATTATTGGGATGTTTGGCCCAATATTGTTGAGGGGACGATTGAGCAACAATTTATTGCAGATACTTTTCGTATCACCACGTATTTTGAAGATACTTTTTGTATCTTGGGGATATCTTAAGATCACTTTTGGTCCTCAGACTTTAGCTCTTCCTTTTGTGGACCTCTTTTTTTGCTGTGTAAAAAGAGCCAGACATAAAAGGAAGCTGCAACCCCCGCTGCTTGCCACCCCTCTTCGCAGTTCTCCTGCTATTTCCCACTTCCCCCCCTCATTCTGGCCTTTTGAGGAAGCAAGCCAAAAAGGAAGTTGCAAAACAGGAGCAGCTGCTGCAAGAGCGCAAGAGCACCCTGAGTGAGTTTCTGCCGCCTGAGTGACCGTGGTTTTGAGTGCTTTCTCCCGAGCTCAAAGGAGTTGCATCCACGTTGCAACACTCGCCGGGAGATACAAAGATACATATGCACACACAAGATACATATTTACAAGCCACCAGAGGTTCGTGCGCCCGCTCACGTACCTACGTGCAGCACCGATATCGATACCCTCCGATACCTGGCCCATATAGCATACACATTTTGGAGATTTACCCACATATTGTACGAGTATGTTGTGTGGCAGGGGCAGCGTCGGTGGTTAATGGCCAGCCAGATTGTGACAGACGTGACACTTTGCCGAGTGAAAGGTTCCCATGATACCTTTGTCCACATGTCTCTTTGAATTAGTGAGCTGGCACACTGGCCGCATGTGCGAAAGTCACATGCACATGCCTCGGCTCAATTACCAAAATTTTCGCCTGCAAAAAGGTGTGTTTTTGCAATTAAGTAACCATTAATTGTAGAGGCGAGAAAGCGGATGGTTTCATGTTGTAAAATCTAAGAAAAACTTGGAAAAAACTCCATAACTCCTAAGCCGTGTCCAGAAACGAGCTATCCATGATCAAGCTTGGTTCGTATAGCTCATATCTGGCAGTATCTTGTAGGTTGTATCATAGTGATCTAAGTCTTGGCTCAAAGCATGATCAAATTTTGCTAATTAACTAACTAACCAGCAGAAAAACAGAGAAAGTAAGTGGTTTTTGGGGATACAGCCTAGGAATCAAGCTTGGATCGTATACCTCAAATCTCGCAGTATGTTGTAGGTTGTATCACTCAAGCTTTAATCGTATACCTTATATCTGGCAGTATCTTGGGAGTAGCCTATTATAAATCTTTTCTTCTCATCCTTTTTAAACTCTTTTTTTCGCTGTCAATTAAAATGAAACCCTATTTTGGGATATCCAATGCAGCTTGTCCGCTCAAGAGAGGATCGTGTCCGGCAACAGCAAACACCGCTTGTGTAACAGTCGCCTGAAAAGTGCGTGCCTCGTTGCCGTTTCGGTCATATCCATCAAAAGCTGGTTTAAACTTCAATCAGGTCTTGGAACCGAGCTCCATTTGCTCGCTTCTCGGCGTGTCCGCGCGGCAATGACAACGCACTTAACATTTTTCCCCCCCGCAACTTTGATGCCACTTCGTGTCCCCCGGCCCGGTTGGTTGCGGGCTTGATTTCTTTTTGGTATGCCCGAAAGTGCGCAGTTTATTGTGGTCACATAAAAAAGACCATGTCAAGACGAGCGGGCCCCCGAAAAAACCTTAATTTTAAATTAAAAGCAACACGAACTCACCGCATGATACAATACTGGAGATGGAGATGGAGATGGGGTTGGGGATTGGGATGGGGACGCTCGAGTTGGGGCCAAAAGCGTAAGACAAAACCTGCCGAGGGGCCAAAAACGGGAGGGAGCAACCATCGTATTCGGGCTAAAATGCGGTTGCAATCGTTTCAACATGGCAGCAGGCTCGTAACTGTAACCCGAGAGCTGCCCATATTGGCTGAATGTCTGCCCGATTGACTAACTGACTCAATGATTAAATGACTGACTGAGCAAAACAAAAGAAATTCAACACATCAGTGTGTGCCACACGCTGGGAAGAACATTGGAGCACCCTCGGATCGGATATCCAATGGGGTGTTTTCTGACAAGTCACGTTCCGCCGGATAGAGGATCCCTGAAAATAGTTCCTTATCGGTAGCGAGGCGGTAAGCGATTCATATTCTTCTCAAATAGATGTCTGGGGCTGTTTGGATTTCTTTTGTTGATCCCTTAAAACTAGTCTACAAACAGTCTAAAGAAATCCATCAATGACAAAATTATCGTTTCTTCTCTGAGGTAACAGCAAATAGAGTTCTTCATCTGATTTATTGACATGTTGATCACATAACGATTACAATGCTTCTCTAAGGTAATAGAAGTAGAAGTTTTAGAACCATAAAAACTCCACAAACAGTCTAAGGATATTAGCCAGTGACAAAATTAACTAAGTTATTAAGTTTCTTCTCTTAGGTCAAGAAGAGTTGTTGATCTGAGTTAAGTTCTTGTAATGTAGATCACTTAAAACTGGTTCCAAAAAACACTAGAGACAAATTAATTAAATTATATAAATTAACAACATTTAGGAATAAGTTTCTTTTCTGAGGTAATATTAAATCGAAGTCTTGGTCTCACAAAAAATCTCTACAAACAGAATTTAATGATTCGAATCAATAGAACTAAGACTGCTTCCAAAAAACCTCAGACTTTTGAAATTTTGCAACAAAAAAATGACTATTAAAATGCTTCTCTATGGCTAGGGGAATATTAAACAGAAGTTAAGGAACTGATCTGAAATTTTGCAATGTTGATCACTCAAAACTGGTTTCAAAAACTCTACAAACAGGCCCATGAAACCCAAACAATCTCCTGAATCTTTACTACTTTCCAAATGTGTTTTATTCAGACTGTGTCTGAGCTAAAATCCCGGGAAAGCAATAAAATAGAAGTGAATTTGCCGAGTGCTCAGGTTAAATAGATTATATTTTAGTGATTTAAAATAATCAGCGACCTCGAAACTTGAATATTTCTAAATTAAAGATGACAACATAAAAACTGGAACCCACGATCGGTTGTTGTCTTCTTTGGGCTTTCGAGTAATTTATGATTTTGAGGTTTGGATTTCTCCTAATTGGAATATTTTCTCGATCTCTGTTCTCCAAAATCAGGTTTTTGTGGATTTTGGAACCGAAAATCCGTAGAGTTTCGAGGGGAATATCAGGTTTTTCCGGGCAGGAGAAAAGCGGGCGCAACAAAGGAATTCGAAAATCGAAAGATTTGAACAAAAGGCAAGAGGAAGAGGCACAGGCAGCCAAGCAAGAAGTAAAGTGAAGTAAAGCAATCAAAAACGAATACAAGAAATAAGTTTCCACAAAAGCTGAGTGGAATACAAAGAGGAGAGGGGGCGGTGCGGTGAGCTCAGGAGAGAGAGGGGGCCGGGGAGCGGGAGGGGGGTGAATATCTTCTCGACAATTGCTGCTCCAATTTTAGTTCATTGCGAGCGATCAGTTTAATTTAAGGCTTAATTCGTTTAAATAAACAAATACAGCGGCTCAAGAGAGCGCTTCACGCTCCGCGCTCCACGTGCGAGAGCCCCAGAGAGCGGCTCGAGTGCAGAGAGGGTTTTTACAATTTTGAGTTTGAGTTTCCTCTCGAGTTTTGAGTCGACCGCTCTCGCAGCGGCCGCAACAGCGGATCTTACGCTTAACAGAGGCTGCGAGCGCGGGCCAGAGCGAAAGCCGCTCTTTTAACAGCGAAAGGAGGCGCAATAACAGCGAGTTGATGCGCATGTTGGCCGGCTAACAGGACGGCCATCTCGCTTCCACCCGCTCGACCAAGGCGGCGCCGAGCTGTATATATGTATATATATATACAAATCTGTTAGTTACTCTGCTATGAACAGCGAGACGAAGCGCAGCGCACGGGTGCGCGACTAAGTTTTCAAAGTCATATAAACTCGAAAAACCGACAGCCTCGCTGAGCGCGCGGAAAACCCTTGAATTGGTTTTGTGTTCGCGTTCAAAACGCTTCGATTTCGTTCCGTTCTGTTCTGTGAGAAAAGCGAAGAGGCCAGCGACAAACAAAAGGCCGAAAAAACCGAAAAACCGAAAACCCAAAACCCAAAACCGAAACCGAAACCAGTTTTCCCAACACAATCGAAGTGTTTGAAATGCAAGCGCTGCACTAAGTTTTTTTTTCACGCATTTTTCATGCATTTTCAACACAAAATTGGCAGCACCGCACCGCTCCCCCCCGCCGTATTTTGTTGTGCATTATTTTTTTTGTAGCTGTGAGTGCGAAAGAAAGCTGGAGAAAAGCTAAACAAAAAAGTAAATAGAATAAAGCGGGTGAAGCGCAAGAGCAGGAGGCGGCAGGAGCAGGCGAATGCATTGAGAACCAGTTTCCTGTTAATTCGACGGCCACCTGGCAGCTGATTAAGGCAAAAACAACAAACAAACAAAAAAAAAACCAGAGAACAAAACCGAAAATCAAAAGCGAAATTGCAGGAACGGGAAGAGGAAGAGGAAGAGGAGCACAGCAGCTGTGACAAATCAAAAGCATCAGACAGGAAGAGACGAGGGCAAGCAAGGAGGAGAAGGAGATCGATCGCTAGGAGGAGGCGAGCCAACGGAAGTTTGCGTAAGTTCACCACGCATTGAGAATGCATTCTTGGCCTTTCCATCGAAAGCTGTGCGATTGAGAGCTTTTGGGCCAAGCTTTCCCACACATCCCGCTCAGCTGGGTGCGAGCGAGACGGCCACAGCCGGATCAGATCAGTTGTGTAATCCAGAAGAGACCAACAACAGCGACTTGAGCGATCTATCTTTGATTAACTGCCAAGATCTACTATATATGGTATTTGTATAGCTGTTGTGACGACTCTCATTGAAATAGTAGCATTTCCAGCTGAGATATATGGATACATGTAATGGTTGATCTCTAGCAAAACCAAGAGAATCCACATCATTTCATTGATGTACTATCTTTGAGGTACCAATCTTTCCAGCTAAGACATTTCAGGTTAAAGAACTAATCGATCTTCAGAAGAACGAGATATTCTCACCTGTGATCTTTTAATTGTATGACTCTTTTTTGTGGGTTATGTTTAATATACACAACTTTTCAGCAGAGAAATGTTGTAAAAATGTGATGCATTTTCAGATTAAATTACTGACCGATCAGTAAAACTAAGAGATATTCTTATCTACGATCTTCTATTTGTATGACTCTTTATGGTGGGTTATCATTAAAATACAAAACTTTCCAGCTAAAATAATTCAGATTAAATTACTGATCGATCTTGAATAACAAAGAGATATTTCATATACGATCCCGTATTTATATGATCGTACGCTCATATAATACAAGAATATCTGATTTCCCATACAGAAATACATAGAGATCATTAAAATAGTATCCCCAACTTAATCTAAGTTCAATCGGTACATTGATCTTCAGAAAACCCATTTGATAGCTGCTTTGTTTTGGATCTTATAGCCTTTTCTTAATTTTAGTAACTTTGCAGCTACGATCAGGTACCTTGTCTAGGATTAAGCTGAGTCAAAGGTGTATGCAATATATGATCATCTTTCGAGACTCTTTTTGGGCAAGATCACTCTATTAGGCCATAAACCTTATGGAGTTTCCTTACTTCTAGTGATCTTTTCAATCTCTACTCACTCTCTCTGTCTTCTCAACTCTTTCCTATCTCCCAATGACCACTCTACTCCTTCCTCTCTAAATTGATTCCAATATTTTGTATCTCGGTTTCCACAACCTTTACATCTCTGAGATACTTCACCTTCACTTCACAACTCTGACTTTTAATCACCTCTGCTTTGCCTTTGCCCCTCACAAACATTTCTTCTTCGGCTCTGCTCACCTTTTCTCTTCACCTTCTCTAATTAGCAGAGCCGAGTTTTCCTTCAAGTTTTTCCTTTGTCTACCATCCTCGGTTTTCCCACCCAAAGCCTTAGATGGCTCCCCAGATCTTTCAGCAATGATCTAGGCATTTGCCTCTTTTGGTGCTCCCCTTGTTAGTGGTGCCCGGTGCCCTTCATCCATTGTTATTTTCCCATTTCCTCTCATCTTTCCGTGTCATCGTTTTTTTCTCCCGATTCTCATGCACAAAGAAAAACGATTGTTACATAAGTACACAAGAAAATGTGGCAAGTGGCGGGAGTGTGAAAGGTAATACCTTCGCTGGCAGCTGAGTTCGAATTTCTCAAAATGTTATGATTATTTATTTGGGAGGTATAAACAAAAATGGGTTTCCATCAAACGAAATCCCTAAAAATAGTTTTAATGAATTTGTTTGTGTTAGGATCAGATTCAAGCAGGAGTACTATATACCTTTTTTTTTGCGTGTGCATCGGCTTACCTTAGAAGTCTCCGGCCAGACGGGTTCGGCGACATCTATGGCATCTCTTTGCGCATCCCGAAGATGATCCCCCGCCCCATTCGTTGTCCCCTTCTCCGCCGGAAATGGTCAATTTAAGTGGCGCAGCACAGTGGCGGCTCATTGTTTCTGTTTCCACCGAGCTCCGATCTCCCGAGCACCGAGCTCGGAGCATGTGTCTCCAATCAGAGGGGACTCCGGGCTCTACTTGCCACCGGGCCCCGTGCACCGTCTGCCACCCTCTGTGGCCCTATTATGCGCACGCTAGTTTGCGGTTTCCCCGCTCTAACGATATTGCCAACCATTCGGAGCGATCCTCCCCGAGTCGCATGCTAAGTTGCCACAGAACGGCTCTTGGGCCAGCTGCCGCATGCACGGAAGATCCCCAGAGATGGCAGCGTGAGTGCAGAGTTTGGGGGTTGCAAATAGTGTATACTACTTGCCCTAAAACTATGGCACAACCTATTGTTGAAGATGACTTTAATTACCATTTAATAAATGCTTTAAATAGGTTCCCATTTTACTATTAGATACTTAATCAAATATTTATAATAACAGGAGATACATCGGGTTAATTATAGGCCTACCAAAAATGGTTATCCGGTGAACAGGTTAGCATTACAATAGCATTATTTATTGCTTTAATTGCATTTTTATTTGTATGAAAATCGTTCCGAAGTTTCAGTATTTAAAAAAATCATCTTTTACCCAACTTTTAAAGGCACTTACATGTGTCTATCATGCTCATACACATGACACAATCTTTAAACCTTTAACTTACTTAAATTTGTGATATTGAAGTTATTACTAACTTAAGATGATTGTAGAAATATGGGAAGTTTAAACTCGTGGTAAATTGAGATCAAAATGCCCTTTAAAAACCAATAAATCGTGAAACCAATCGTTAACAGATAGATCTCGATAAATGGCTTAAACAAGCTTCCGTTTAGATACAGATGGGTATAATTTGTATACAGAAATAAGATATGTAAGAATCTGAAACCCAAGTGAACCAATATTTTGGGTAGGTATTGCTTACCTTTTGTATCTTTTGTATTCCCTTGGATTTTGGGTAGTGATTGCTTGCTGCACTCCCGTCTCACTTGCAACTTCGCAGTCATTTGCGGGCGCACGCTAATCAGCTTGTTGGCCTGGGTCCCGGCTCAGGTTTTCGGTTGATAATTTTGGCTAATTAGCTGGCCCGTTCACCATTTCCTGTGCGTGAGTCACCCGGCGAGTGGCCATCGTGTGCCACCTCTAGCGCGTTGCAAGGGGCAACTTCCGCTCCGGTCGCCGTCCAGCTGCCGGTGAAAAAAAAACAAAAGCAAAACTCAAACAAAACGCCTGCAAGCATGACCCAAAGCGCTGCCCTAATCGAACCCCGAACCCACCACTCCCCGTACAGTCGAATGCAATCGCGTGACGTCACAGCTGCTGAGACTCGAACTCCGCTTGCAATTGCAATGACAATTGCTAATGCTTTGCAGTTGCGATTGCAGTTCTCGTGCGCAACTGTTTGTATTCATGTTAAGGTTAAGCATGCCAATGCTTTCAAAAAAGACTCTCCCAGACATCAGCCTCAGGCAGAGTGTGTGCAAACACACGGCAAACGCAAATAGAACACACAGAACGAAATAAATAACAAGCGGCGTTCAAAATTCAGTTTCTGAAATGTAGAAACGTGACGAAAGACTAGACAATTATTCGGGAAACAAAGCGTCACGTAGTTAGATGCCTTTAGGCTTCCAATAAATATTTTTTATCGGCAGAGATCCCAAGGATTTAGAGTCTTTTATTTAAGGCAAGAGATACATTTTCATGCTGAAGAATAGGCGCTGAAGGTTTAAGGGTGTTCCTTCCAAGAGCGAGGAAAATAGTCTTAATCAATTGTTAAACTATCCAAGAACGTTCTCTCAACATTTCAAGTCGATACGATCAGTTTTGACAAAGTTGTGAGTTTTTGCAACGAACAGGTCGTTGAACTATCTAAGATGTGTTGGGAAGAGTTTGGAAATGTTTTAATTTACATGCAGTTTGCTGCTAGTATTATATCCGAGAAAACAATTGAAAAACGACAATTTTTTGGCTCTCTAAAGGAGGGAACCACCTTAAGAAATGGCTCTCTTGTACATCGTTGATTTTGTTCTATTAGATTCCACAAATCTACAAGATTCAAAGCCAAACATAACAGACTAAAATTGTACTTAGCTTTGATCTATTAGAATCAACTTTCCTCCAACAAAACTACCTTGTTAAACCCTTCCTTTATGCAGGTTTTTTACCCCTATAAGCACCTAGTCCAATGGTATTCTTTTACCGCGAGCAAATTGCCAATTTAGGCCGCACAAATGTATTAAATATCCGCATTTACAACCCCGATTCGTGATCACAGAATCTGCCATTTGAGGCCCCACATTTTCACACTTTCCGGAGGGTATCAAAAAGCGAAATTCAGAGCCGGCAATTAAGTTTAAAATGTGTATGTCGTGCGGCGGCACGTAAGCAACATCAATGCAGTTTGCTGCTGCGAGCCACCAGAGCTGCGGTTTTCAATGCCCCATCTGGGGGCAAAGCACATGAATGCGCTTCCCTCCCCAAAAAAACTGCAATTTGCACATCTAAATATCCACAATATCCGCGACCAGGCACACTTTTCATTCGGCCCCCATGGCCTTGGCAGTGAAAATGGCGGGGAAAAACGAAAGAAAATCAACAAGTGCAACAGCATGCGAATGTGTGGCAAGGGATTGGGGGCAGATGCGGAAAAAGCGGTGCAAGTGAGGGGGGCTAGCCATTGTTTATGGCTACGCCTTCAGACCTGGCAAAGTCACTGCAGGCAACGAAGCGTGCCACAAATGTTGCAAAACAAAAAAAAAATATGCAAACAAAAAGGAGGGGATCGGGGCCGGTGGGGTCTCCCAGGAAAAGGGCAATTTATGTGCAAACTATCATTGCCAATGGAATGTCCGGTTTCATCGGAATTCCATGGAATTTACCCAATGACATTATGTTAAACAGCATTTCCTTAAACTTACAAGGGAAGCATGCAATCACATAAAATGCTGTGCAATTTGTATACCCTTGTTGTGGTTAAAATTAAAATGTTTCTAACGTTTCAAACACAACTTTTGCTAAACTTCAAGAACTATATTTTGTCTCTATAACTTCGGCAAATTTCGTGGTCTGCCGTGGTAAAAACCCGACCCCTTGGGCTTTGGGTGGGCATCGCTGCTTCAGATAAAAATTATAAATTAAGGTAGATTCCTGGGGGCCATCTGCGAGGGAATCTCAATTAGAGAGATTTTAGCTACAATTAAAGACTATAATCCTAGTATTTTTAAAACGTATGGTGTTCAACGAGATGTTATCTCCCACAGACTCTATTACTTCGGCAAACTTCGTGGCCTGTCGGTGTGACAACCCGAGCCCCTTGGGTTTTGGGTGGGAATCGCTGGTTCAGATAAAAAAGTATAAATTAAGGTAGATTCCTTGGGACCATCAATCAATTTTCTATAGATAAACAATGAGCATAAATGTGGAGTCTCCGGGACGAAGAACACTCGTCTGGCCGACAACGAAAGCGGGTAATTGAGGCAGGGTGCCCCCGGTGGCGCTTGGGTCAAATGCGTTGCACAAAGATCGAGCGAGGTGCATTGCCCCCGGATGGGGCACCCAGAACCGTGGAGCACCCAGAACCGAAGTCACAATCGGGCGGGCCCCACAGACAGTCGAACAGTCGGATAGTTGGACGGATGGATGGGTGGATGTGGTTCCCGGGCAAGTGGAGCAAATGCCAATTGGTCACTTAAATGGCGCATCAGTTTCTTGGGGGCACAAAGAGGAATGTTTAAACAAAAAGAGAGGAGACTCTCTGGCGTGGCTGCGAAATGTGTTTTTAATTGAAATTGAAACCGTCTCAAGATTCTATTAGTTGATGTAGATTTATGCCAAACACACTCTGCAGTGTTTTTTTTTTGTCAATCAGCCCCTCGGCAGCTTGGACCGCGCACTGTTCTTCGGCAAACTTCAATGGCTTGACATTCAAGGTGTAGCTTGTTTTCCAATCAGCGGAATGTACTTCAAAGATACCAAGATAGTAGCTTGTGTTTGCTTACCTGTTTGGGGAACAAGAAGGCTGATAGCAGATGAGGGTCATTCTATTTTTTACTCTTCAAAATCAACAATGAAAAGCTCAAACAGATATTACTTATTGCTAGATATTATCTCTCCTTAAACCGAAAGTGTAATACCTATTTACCCTGATTTCCTTTTGCAGTTCCAGTTGATATGCATCGAAGGTTGAAGGCCTACACAAACTGCAACAAATCGAGAGCCGCCGCCAAGGGGAAGCCCAAGAAACTCAGTGCATAAGTTTGTAAGCTCCGCCAGTGACACTGCCCGGTGGATTAGCATTGGATCCACGAATTCCGACCCGCCAGACATCCAAACTGTGCCAAGATGTATAAGTTGCTGGGTAGCCTGAAGAGCTACCTAAAGTGGCAGGACATCCAGACGGACAATGCCGTCTTTCGTCTGCACAACTCGTTCACCACGGTGCTCCTGCTCACCTGCAGCCTGATCATCACTGCCACCCAGTATGTGGGCCAGCCGATCAGCTGCATTGTCAACGGAGTGCCCCCCCATGTGGTGAACACCTTCTGCTGGATCCACAGCACCTTTACCATGCCGGACGCCTTCCGTCGCCAGGTGAGTTCCATATGGTTTCCCGAAAACCCGCTAAATTATAGGTTACAAAGCTGGGAAGTTGGGACTAAACAAAGGAAAACCCGTAATCGAAACACATCTTTTCAGTGGGAAATATTACCGGGGCGTGGGATTATCAGATAACAGATTACTACACAATTTGGACTTTGAAGATTTATCGGAATTGTGAAAACAAGTGAATCCAAAATTAAATTGCAAGTCAACCTAGGAAAAGGTTATTTAAACCCCCGATTTTTAGAAGAAAATACTACCAGTAGGAAGTATTATTAGATCCATTTTTCTCAGCTCTTCCTTACAATTTATACTACTTAAACTTTCAAGATATATGAGTTATCTTGATTAACTGAAGTTCAGGTATTTCAAAGGATCACCAGCTCTGTTATTTCCGTTCTATAGAGTCCACAATCCTTTATATAACTTCCTCTCCGCCTCAGGACAATTGTTCTGCAGAGTCTTCCTAACCACTCAACTTAAAAAGCCCTTCAGAACCATCCACTGTTTTTTGTTGAGTTTTTTTTTAAGGCGGCCTGTCAAGCGAGCTTTGGGTTTTCAGTTTCTGAGATTTCTGTACGCGGGACACGTCCGACCCTCCGAAGGTATGATATGTGTAATAAATACGCATATAGTAATTTATTCCCGGCCTATAAAGCAATTATAAACTGGGCGTAGTCAGCTTTTTCTTCTGCTGCGGGCCCGGGTTGAGATTTCTAAAAAAAAAAAAAGCAAAAAATGAAAACAACAAATCAAAGAGACCTGAAACCCAAAATTGAATTCTCCGCGGGGCGATTCCTTTCAGCCCGGCTCTTTGCTTACACCACAAAAAACCGGACGGCTTGTGTTTATGATTCTGTGAATATTTGGAGCTTCAAAATGTTTATTAATGTTTTCGGTTTCAACATTTGTAAACTAGACCCACTCTTCTTTATGCTGGGTTTGAAATAAAAGAATTGTAAGGGAAAAACTGCTGATTGTGCGTGGGCTGGGGTTAATTTTTTCGGTGCACGAGCCTTCTCGGGGGCTCATATTTCACACAAAAGGGCAGGAACTGCCCCAGCACTTTGCATCCTTTGCGTAGTTGTCCGATTTCGTGGAATTTACTTATTTATTTTCACTTTTGGCAGTTGAAGCGATCGAATTACGCGCCAAGCTTTTGGGGGGTGGGAAGGAAACCTTCCTGGGAACTCGGTTCCAAAGCCCTAAGCCCTAGGCTCTCCGTCCGATTTTTTGGTTCTATATATTTGGTTTGTGTAATTTCACACATTCCCTTTTCACTGTCAACTTCGGATGACGTGCGCATGTCGATTCCCCTTTGTTCGCGACATTCACAGCTTTTTGTTTTTGGGAGCTGAAAGAACTATTAGCTGCCCACCGCTGCCCTAGACTAACCTAAGAAGATTATTAATAATTTCATTGTTTTTATTTGCAGGTTGGTCGCGAAGTTGCTCATCCCGGTGTAGCCAATGATTTTGGTGACGAGGATGCCAAGAAGTACTACACCTACTACCAGTGGGTGTGCTTCGTGCTCTTCTTCCAGGTAAGCCTATCAAAAAAGTCTATTGTAAAACATTTTGGCCAAACATTTTTCCAATTATCTTAATGATTTTAGAGTATTTTGGAGTAATAGATGTTTATAGGGGTCATGTAGTAGATTTTGTTCAGTGCACGGGCAGGTCGTGTTCTCGATTGCCCAACGCCCAGGCAATCGCTCCAATTGAGCTTAATTGAGTGCGTGGATATAAAAGAGCTGCGCTGCTATTGGGGACTTTCAGCGACACAAAGGCAAATAATCAGCCGGAAAATATAATGTTTTCATTATAAAAATCCATGTTTTCTATGCGTCTGGTACGGGGCATGGGATTGGGTCAATGGATTGCCCAAGATCGTGTGACGGAAGCAGACGCCGCCAGAGATGCGACAAAAGTGCTCGAACTTGTGAAATACCAAATATAATTAATGACTCGCTAAATAGCACAAACAACAGCAACAATTGTGCCAACAGCAGAAACTTCAACAGCCATGTGTCAATTGCCTCGACGGATTTCAATAAAGATATTTTGTTGGAGAGGCAAACACTTGCCGTATACGAGTTTGTAACGATATTGAGATGGCACAGCTTCTGCGCCCATAAAACTAGTGAAAAGTTAAGGGGGGAATGTATTTGAAAGCTTTGACTGAATCAGAAAGGATTCCCCAAGTCGGGTGGGTCATGAAACCTCAAACTGATGGATACCTTTTGCGATTTCCAGGCCATGGCTTGCTATACGCCCAAGTTCCTGTGGAACAAGTTCGAGGGCGGATTGATGCGCATGATCGTCATGGGACTGAACATCACGATTTGTACTCGCGAGGAAAAGGAGGCCAAGCGCGATGCCCTGCTCGACTATCTGATCAAGCACGTTAAGGTATGGTATCCCCATCTGGCTTCCAGGATGCTTTATCCATAAGTTTCCGTTGCCTTTGTAGCGCCACAAGATGTACGCCATCCGGTACTGGGCCTGCGAGGTGCTCTGCTTCGTCAACATCATTGTGCAGATGTATCTGATGAACCGCTTCTTCGACGGCGAGTTCCTCTCGTACGGTACGAACATCATGAAGCTCTCGGATGTGCCCCAGGAGCAGCGCATCGATCCGATGGTGTACGTGTTCCCCCGGGTGACCAAGTGCACCTTCCACAAGTATGGTGCTTCCGGTTCTCTGCAGAAGCACGACTCCCTCTGCATCCTCCCGCTGAACATTGTCAACGAGAAGACGTACGTGTTCATTTGGTTCTGGTTCTGGATCCTGCTCGTCCTGCTCATTGGCCTCATGGTCTTCCGGTGAGTCATTCGCTTTCGTTTTATTTGTACATTTTATACAAACTTTTTAAGGGGCTTAGATGCAAGGTTGATAGAGAACTCATTTACAAATATATGTAGATATAACTTTTTAAAGGGAATTCTGTGATTTTGTGGTCCGAATATCGTAAATTTTGTTAGGAGTTTCACTCAAAAACATTGAAATGTTGTGCCAAATTTGAATGCAGATCGCTTAATAATTCTTTTACAAACACTTGGAGGTATAACCTATTAAAATCGCTGGCATAATTTAGCATCCTACAACCCTTTGAGTTTCTAATGTTTTATGGACTTTTCGTACCTTTATTTGGAACAGCGCCTGCATCATCTTCATGCCGAGGTTCCGGCCCCGCCTCCTGAACGCCCGCAACCGGATGATCCCGATGGAGATCTGTCGCTCGCTGTCCCGGAAGCTGGACATCGGTGACTGGTGGCTCATCTACATGCTGGGCCGCAACCTGGACCCAGTGATCTACAAGGACGTGATGAGCGAGTTCGCCAAGCAGGTGGAACCCTCCAAGCACGACCGGGCCAAGTAGACTGCCTTGAAGCCCCAGCTCTATATATTCCCCATATAAACCGAGTCCCACAGCTCTTTCTTTTTAAAACCTCCCCAGAACGGACACCCTTCCCACAAACAAAGGACATTCAATTTTTTTAAACCCTCACCCCTTTAATTTTTTGATTTTATTTTATTTTATTTAGCACAAATCATACTACTTAGTTGAAAATCGGACTCACCCCCTAACCCATATCCTAAAAAAAAAAGATAATAATTAATTAATCAATGATCACAACTCGAATCGCTTGGCAAAAAAAAAAAAAAAAAAAAAAAAAGAAAAAAAAAAAATTAAAAAA
>JAJJHQ010009131.1:561638-593068 GCA_021223825.1 Drosophila ironensis | reverse complement strand
AAAAAAAACACAGTAAAAATAATAAGAAAAAAACTATATATAGAAAGCTAAGCTAAATGAATGTGAAAAAAACAAATTTTTGAAAATGCAACCTAAAGGCAAACAAAAAAAAAAGATTATATTAATGAAATCAACCAGAAATTATGTGTGTAGCGTGTACAATAAAAAAAATTAACAAACGGAAGAAAAACCCAGATTACGGTAAACAATTTTTAGAAGCATTTTTAACACATAAAAACCAAACTAAATGTTTACATGAAGTGGCAAGAAGATGGAAGTGCAAGCGCAAAAATTTAACGAAATATGTCTGTTTTTAGAGTTAGATTCGATGTAAGCGAAACCACAATAACGCATAATAAACAAAACCGGAAACCATTTATATATATATGAAAAAAATATATATACACAAAAAAAATCATTATAAATCAATGCGTGTAAACAGACGGACGAGATTTCTGATTAGAGACATAGTGAAAACGTGTTGTTCTTGATTTTGCCACGACATAAAGCCCATGGATGGTAAAATCATGGCAATAAAAGAATATTAAAAGAATACAAAGATGAGAAAATTACGCGCGAATTGTATACATATGTATATCCATGGGACCTATGCCATGTCTTACAATCTCTGTATGTATTTCAAATTATATATATATATATATGGAAATATGTCTATTTTTTTATTATATTTAGTTCTTGTGTAT
This sequence comes from Drosophila ironensis, assembly GCA_021223825.1. Taxonomy (NCBI): domain Eukaryota; kingdom Metazoa; phylum Arthropoda; class Insecta; order Diptera; family Drosophilidae; genus Drosophila; species Drosophila ironensis. The sequence continues at coordinate 592,364 of JAJJHQ010009131.1, read as the reverse complement.
AAAATAATTCGTACATTTTGAAAATGAAAAATCAATTTTGAACCATTTTAACCATACGTTTTACCGATTTAATCTTACCACATAGTTTAATCAAGAATTATTATTATTTCTCATTTAGCTAACATTTAATGGATCTTTATTTTATAATTTAACACACGCGTGAATGCAAAAAATATATACATGTATTTTGTCAGAGTACCCCATTTTGCGTTTGATTTTGTGTTTCCTACTTTTCAGATTACTATACGTTTCACTTCGAGCCCGAAAGGGTGTTTCATATCAGATAAAATATGCATCTATCTGTATAAATATCTAAGTGCGTGTACGGCATCGGTATATTAATGTAAAAAAATCGAAATTAAAAACAAAACACAAAGGGAACTGCAACAAACAAATGAAAATTGGCGCAATTTGCTCAACATATTAAAGGAAAAGTGCAGTTTGAAGGAGAACTCCCTGAGACAAACGTTACTTTCCCTGTTTTCCTGTTTCATTTACTTAATAGTGGAAATTTTAATGAATTTAGTTGAACTAATGGAAACGAAGTAGCAGATAAATCCATTTAAAACTACTCGCGAAAAACAAAACAAAACTTAATGAAACCAAAAGAAAAAAAAAGGATAAAGCAAACAGCAAACACATATATTTCAATTCATGATAATAACGAAGGCAGAGAGCATATTTAACGACAAAGATGGAAAAGCATGAAACCGAAAGGAAACCAAAAACAATCTAGTTTTATTGTAATTCCGTGTCTGTGTGTGTATTTCAGTAATTATTGTAAAAAAGCAGAAAACAAGCAAAAAAAAAACACAAAAATTACAATACAAAATCAATAAGAAAAATGGTAAAATCCCCAAACAAAAAAATTGTAAAAATCGAAATGATAACTACAAAAAAAACACTGAACATACAACAAAAAACAAAGACAAAACATAAAGAAACTAGCGAAATAAATAAAATACAAAATATTTGAAAACAAATGTCTCCGTTTCTTTGCCAACTTACCAAGCCCCCCAACCCTTTTTAAATAAAAATCGCATGATTTATTTTGTCATATTTATTAATTAATTCACTTCTCATATCTTTATATATAGTATACATAAATGATAGTTTAAAAAAAAAGGTTTTCATTAAGAACTAGGTCGAAATTTGTCGCCGATTTAATTTCATGTTCTCATTAGGTGTAATTATATGTTATGATTTTGCTTTTGTTTCATACAAAATTCGACAGATTGGTGCTTTTTTTTTATTAAACAAAATTTGTAATTTTTCTTGGAAGTCTAAGATTTTGCAATATTTTTGCTTCTCTCGTTTTCAATTTGGAAATTTTCCATCGAGTAGGAGAAATTGGGCCTCAACTAACTAGCTAATCCTACGTAAAGTAATATGTTTCATGTGTTGATCGGAAATATGTCTATATAATGTGTGTGTATATAGACAGTTTTGTGTGAGTGAAAGTTTTCTAGTTAAACCTAAATCTTTCTCATATCTTTGAGGGCCAAGGCAGGGACTTGCAGGCGGCGCATCCCTGGGAAAATTCCACTCCCTCCTCTTTCTTTTGGGGGAAATTTTTGGGGGCTGTGCGGCGGGCGGGGGGCGTGGCGCCACACTGCACAGCCCCCGTATACGTGCTAAGCCTAAAAACTCATTAAATCCGATTTTTCATCGGTTTATTCTTATTCTCTCTGTTTTATTCTTTTTTAGTTACGTTTAACCAACACCAAGCGATTGCACAAAAAACCCGTTGTTGCTTAAAAAAATAATTAAATGAAACAAAAAAAAAATTGTTATACTAAAACAGAAATAAAGTTACGCAGTTTACATGCTACAAATGATATCATTACTTCTTTCTTTTTCTCAGAATTAAAATAAGAAACTCAAAAATTCGATTTTGCATCCCCGTTGCTGGCAGAAAATGCGCATACTTTAGCTTACACACGAAATCAAGGTCTGAATAACTAGGTTTGTATTATTTATATATGTTTATATATATATATATATATATATATGCATGAGTTTACGGTTTATTCGTTTAGTGTGTTTTGTTCATTAAAGATCAGTACAATTGGTGGTCTTGTCTAAGAACTAGAATTAATGAAAAATTCCAAAAAACAATGTTCGCCCGTTCCTTTTTCGAAATAACATTAAATATGTTATAAATGCTCGACATTTTGGGGAGCGAAGGGGGCTTTGACTTCATCAATGAACAGCTAGTATACATATTTTGTTGTTCTCTTTTGTTTCTCATCGATTTCTTAATCTAACTAACCAAGTTTACTTCGAGTTAAAGTATAAATTTTGCCTCTTTACATATGTTTGTGTTGTTTGTGATTAAGAAATAAATTATTTATGCGTTATGTTGGGATGTGTGTGTGAGAATTTTTCAAAATTCGCGAAACTTTGTTCTTTTTTTTTGATATTTTTCTTGCTTGGTTTTTTCTTGTTTAATTGGTTTGAAAAAAAAAATAAATGCAAACGTTTGCAGCTTGTTCGGTTGGTAGCTCCTTACATCTAGATTCTAGATTATTTTTCGTAAATTTTGAATGCTTACATCGATGTTTTTTGTATGTGCATAGATAATAATAATATTCATAGGGTGTGTTGCTCAAAGCATCTTCAAGTGTGTATCTCAACTTAAGGCTATCTTTTTCTTTTTTCTTTTCGTTTTTTTGTTTGTTTCTTGTTTCTGTTTTTGACTATGAAAGAAGGGTTTTCGAGATACAAAACTAAAATGAGAAAGCGCAATTCAAGATTAGCTATAAACAAGGGGTTCCAAAACAGCTCGCGCAGCATTGTGAGTGAGTGAGTGCGTGCGCGCGCTTAGCAAGTGGTACACGGATTAAAGGTCAGGGCTACGTTATCATCACGTATTACCTACCCTTGGACAACAATATTTTCCTTAAAAGCTAGGCAAAAAATATGATACAAAATGGTGAAATTATAATCTCCAAAAAATTCCGTTCCGGTATCCACGGCTTCGGCAGTTTTCTAAAAACTTCAAAGTCACATTAAACAAATGGTGTTGCCAAAAAACTGGACAAGGTTCTCGGGCCACTGATTCTCTACTCAATTGTGGACCGGCATGGGCAGCTGGCCGAGCAGGTTGTTGGCAAACTGCGAGTTGGTGAACTTGAAGTGACGCTTGTCGTAGAACTTGAGCAGCGCCGGCGAGAACGGGTGGTTGTCCTTTAAGTGAAGGTAGTGCACCTCGGGTTCGCAGGTTGTGTGGCCGCACTCCTCGCAAACATACATCTAGAAGAACAATAAAAGAATTAGTTTATGTGATGCACAAGAAGAGGGCACTCGATAATAGGACACTCACCTTGGCCCTGCGCTCCTTGTACGCATACTGATGCTGCACGCTGTGCACCTTCTGGCAGTGCGATTCGAGGGAGCAGCGCTGCGTGAAGCTCTTCTCGCACAGGTTGCACTTGTACGGCCGGACGCCGGTGTGGGTGCGCGTGTGGCGCTTGAGGTCGAAGGTGTCGTTGAAGCCCTTGCCGCAGAACGTGCACAGATACCGCTTGATGTCCGAGTGGCACTTCATGTGCCGGTTGAGCAGGCGCTGCAGCGAGAACGTCTTCATGCACACGCGGCAGACGAACTTGTTGCTGCCGGACTCGTCGGTGGCCGCCCCGGAACCGGAGCCGGATCCCGAGCCGGATCCCATGCAGAGCGCCTCGGCGGAGCCGTGACTGCTGGCATTGCTGCTGGCGCTGCTGTTGCTATGGTGCTGATGGTTGTGCTGCTGCTGCTGGAGGGACTGCTGTTGCTGCTGGGCCACCGATTGCTGCATGGCTTGCTGCTGCTGCTGCGGCGATCCCTGCTGCTGCTGCTGTTGCTGCTGCTGGGAGTGGTGGCCATGCTTGCTGAGATCATCGATGCAATCAATGTTGCGGATGCGGTGGTGGCCGCCATGGGCGTTCTCCACGGCCAGGGGGTTCTTGATGCCATGCCCGCCGTTCACAAATTCCAGCTGTAGATCCGGCGGCAGGCCCAACTGTTTTGTCAAGCGAAGAGAGGATAACAAATTAGTGGATCGGTTGTTAGGAGTGTTTGGCAAGGACAACATTGACACAATGACAATCACAGGGACAGACACAAACGACAGGACGAAACACAAAGTTGGAGATTTCTTGGCAGGTGACTCTTTTGGGGATTGCGGGAACAAAGGTACACATCTCTACGAAAATGATAGATTTGAACAATCTATCTTTTTTAATCCAACGGAATTAGTCTTGATTAATATCATAATATTCATGAAATCGCAAGAAACGATTCAAAATACATGATAGATGACAACAATCAACATGCATCAGCGGTGGCAAAGTTTTTGAACCAAAAAAAAGGAACTGAAAGAGCTATGGAGTGCCCACCGCTGATCTATATTGTCTTATATATTATTGGATTCATTCTTTATTAATCCCATAATATTTTAGGTTACTCTGCAATGATGAATTATAGATTATAAGCATCAAAAGCATGCATTAGTGAATTAGTAAAGCACACACGTATGTAGTACATATTAGACTTCTGCATGAATGCATCCAAAACGGCAAATGAATCACCTATTCTACAAGTGGGCACCCTTTTTTTCTGCAGAGTATATTTGGGTATGAGTGAGTGGGGTAGTATTCTATAGTTGTACAGCAAAATTGGTGTGAATATTATGGCCTATAGAATACTGTACAGTAGTATTTTAAGTACTCATAAGTACTCATACTCATACTACTGTACATAACTGTCATTTTACAAATGAATACATCCATGCAGAAGTCTAGTACATATGTGTTACTATATACAAGTGTTAAGGATTCAATGGATCGAAATATTCTGGAGATACTTTGACCATTTCGACTTTTAAATGTTAGTGGACATTTTGAAGGAGTCTTGGGATTTAAAAGAGGAATTAAGGAATGTTGGTGGGTACAAAATTGATTACAGTTTGGAAGCTGTTTAATGGAACAACTATCAGAGCCACCTGCCGCCTCATCGCCCACTTACGCGCCGCTGCAAGAGCTTGCTTTCGTTGAGAACGGAAACGCTGGTCGAGGGGGCCAGGAGGCCCGCTGCCGTGGCCGCCGCCGCCGTGGCCAAGGACCTAAGGGTGGCGCGGTGCACCGTCCTTGTGGCCGGTTCCTCGGGCGAGGGCTTGTAATTGGATATCATGGTGATGGTGGTAGATCCGTAGGCCACCGCCTTGGTCCTACTGCGCAACTTTCGCTTGCCTGTGCCCTTCGAAGGCTCCTTAGCCTTACTCGTCGCAGCTCCACTCGAAGCAAAGAACGGCAGAGGGTTAATCTCGTTGCTGGACAGAGTAACGATCAGAGGGCCTGTGGGCAGGGGCAGGGGCAGGGCTGGGACAGGAGACGGGCCGGAGGCCGGCGGCACCTCAATCACCTTGGGGGGCAAGGGCAACTCCACGGGCTTTAGCTCGATTAAATTCACTTTGGCCTGTGGGAGTGTGGACTGTGGCTCGGGCTTTAGCTCGATTAAATTCACTTTGGCCTGTGACTCGGGCTTGACCACCATGCAATCGAGGGACACCATCTCCACGAGCTTGGTGTACCTGGTGGTCTTCATCAGGGTGACTTGTTGCTGTTGCGGCTGCTGTTGCTGCTGCTGTTGCTGCTGCTGTGGCTGCGCCTGTTGCGGTGCCTGTTGCGGTGCCTGTTGCTGCGCCTGTTGCTGTGACTGTTGTGTGTGCTCATTTTGATTTTGCCCTTGCTGTGACTGAGATTGATGGGTTGATGTGCTAGGTGGGGTGCAACTTACGCTTTGGATCAGTGGCTTGGTGTCCAGCAGGGCGGCTGCTGCGGCGGCCGCTGCATTGGCATCCAGGTTGCTGGCGCTGCTGCTGTTGCTGCTGTTGGTGCCGCCGGAGCTGCTGCTGCTGCTCATCGGTCGCTGTAGATGTGCAGCCGCAGCAGCTGCTGCCGCGGCCGCTGCTGCAGCCGTCGGCGAGGGCAGCGACATGTTGCTGTTGTCGTGATGCGCATGATGGTGCGCGTGATGCGATTGCTGCTGCTGCTGCTGTTGCTGATGGTGAAAGTGATGTTGCTGCTGGTGCTGTTGCTGATGGTGTTGCTGCTGCGCATACAGGCTGTGCTGCTGCTGCTGCTGCTGTTGTTGCTGCTGCTGCTGGTAGGCAGCATGTTGCTGCTGATGGTGCGATTGCTGCTGCTGGTTGAGCAGCTGCTGCTGCTGCGACATCAGGGCGGCCTGCTGCTGGTAGCCGCCGTGCTGCGGCTGCTGATGCATCATCAGGCCCCGCGTGGCGTGCTGATACGAAGGCGGCGGCTGCTGCTGCTGCTGCACGTGCTGCTGCTGCACATGCTGCACGCCGTGCTGCTGTTGCACGTTGTGCTGCTGCTGCACGCCGTGCTGCTGTTGCTGCTGTTGCACGTGCTGCTGCTGCGGCTGCTGCTGCTGCTGGTTGCCGTTGCTGCGGGCCATGTTGTGGCTCAGCTGGGTGAGAATGTTCTCGTGGAGGGCGTCCAGCTGGGCGATATTGCTATTGGGATGCGGCTCCACCGGCGTCACGGACACCGAGTCGGGGGTGAGCGAGGGCGTCGAGACGAGCTCAAAGTCCTGCCGGGGACTGGTGGAGACCTCGTCGTCGACGCAGCTGCGCTGCAGGAAGGAACTCAGATCGACCGCGTCGGACAGCTGCTCCAGCAGGTGGTCCGTCTGCGAGCTGAGCATCAGCGTGGCCGTAAACTGGAGCGGATCAACCGCTCCGTTGGGACACTGTCCCGAACTGGCCAGATCGGACATGATGGCGTCCTCGTAGGCACTGGCATTGAACTGCCCCGTGCTGCCCATCGTCGCCTGGATGATGTTCTGGGCAAAGGTGCCGATGTCGATCTTCGCCTCATCGTACTCAATGTCCGGCTCGTCCTTGAGGATGATGCCGTAGGCTGATGGATTGCCACCATAAAAGGGATGGCCCATCATCGACGATTGGGTATTGGGATGGTTATGGAATTTGGAATTGGAGTCGTTATAGTTCGAGACACTGGCAAAGTTCAAAAGATTATTACCGTCGAGGTTCTGGTTGCCAGAGGCAGCCGACCCTCCACCACCGTTACCGCAGTTTATGTAGCCCCCTCCACCTTGGTTTCCTCCTCCTCCTGATCCTCCACCTCCTCCTCCTCCTCCACCTCCTGATCCACCTCCACCTGCTGCTGCTCCTCCTCCTCCACCTCCACCTCCTCCTGTGGACATGATGTAGGCTGCTGCAGCCGCGTTCTGAAGGGAAAGAAAGTTAGCTGGATTGCCGTTGAAGTGCGAGTGATGATGGTTGCCAGGACTCTGGCCTGTATTGTTGCTGGCCGTGCTCTGTTGGCCGCTCTTGAGGCTCTCGTAGAAGGGTGGCAATGCACCGGTGGGTGGGGAATTGGGTCCGTAGTTTCCGCGCCCGTCGCGGCCACCGCCCATGCCCCCGCCTCCGGCTCCGGCCCCAAAGCCACCGGCTCCCGGCGAACCCGCTCCGCTGCCGGAGTTCTGGCCACTACCGGACCCAGTACCCGATCCGCTGTTGCTGCCAAAGCCGGAGGACTGGAAGCCCTGACCCTGGCTGGAACTGCTGCTGTTGCGTCCGTGTCCCGCAGCAGCGGCCAAGATGCCCGGCAGCGAGCGCACCAGTCGCGGATTCAAGCGTTGCGATTGGGCCAACAAAACTCTTGCTGCGAGGATCGTGCTCCTCCGACGCGCCTCGCGCACCTGGCGCGCCCGCTCTAGGCGGCGGGTGTTGAGCTCCTCCTCGGAGTCGTACGAGGGACTGCGCCGCTTGGGCACGTGGTAGTCAATCGGCTCCTGCTGCTCCGGCCCGAACTGATCGAGGGGGAAGCCCCGCGCGGGCAGGTGATGATGATGATGGTGGGGCAGCTGCTGCTGCTGATGATGATGATGATTGTGGTGAGGATGAGCGGGGTGATGGTGCGACTGCGGCGCACGCTGGATGACGCTGCAGCGGACGGCGGGAGCGGGCGCTGGATCGCGCGGCGGGGGCGGACTGGGACGCTTCTCGGCCGGCGGCGGGCTGCTGCGCACGCGCAGGGACAGTGGTTTGTCCACGGGCAGGGGCGGCTTCTCGTCCACGATTAGCTTGCAGCCGCCTTCGGAGTCTGTGTCCGATTCGGAGTCACCTTCGATCTCCTCGTTTTCGTTATCGTTTTCGGACGTTTCCCGAGCAAGGGAAATGGCCACCAAGGGGTACTCCTTGCGCTGTGCCTGGGTTAGCACTAGGCGGGGGCGTGGCACTTCTACGCCCACATCCACTTCGTCCTCCTCGTCCTCTTCCGGCTCCTCTTCCCCCTCAGATTCGTGCTCTGGCTCAGCCAAAAGCTTTTCCTCGGAGTCCTCTCTCTCCTTGAAAGCTTCCGCAGCCACCGCTGGTGTCGCTTTCGCACTTGTCTTCTCCTCTTCGTCTTCGTCTTCCTCCTCCGCTCGCTTCTCTATCTCCTTCGCCTTCACCTTCTCCTTCTCCTTCTCCTCGGCTCGCTCTCGCTCTCCCGCTTCCTCTTCTGGCTTTGGTTTGGTTAGTGTTAGCTTTGTTGTTGCTTCTGCCTCAGCTTCAGCTTCGGCTTCTCGTTCTGTTGTTGTCTTTGTTGCTAGGTCTTCGGGGCAGTCTTTTCTGTCTAAAAGGGAGGTGGTGGTGGTGCAGGTGGTGGTGGTGTTGGTGTTGGTGATGCTGTGGGTGTTTGTAGGGGTGACGCGGGGGCTACTATTTGATAAACTTAAATTACTGCTGCTGGTGGTGGAGCCGCTGGGGCCGCCCAAACGCTGCAACAGTTCGGCAGTGAAGTTGCCTGCAAGGAAATCGGGAAAAACCCGGCGATTAGTGGACCATGTCGAAGGTACTTACAGGTACTTAAAATGCGTAATTCAATTATATTCTATATATTCTATGCACGAGGGATGATATTGCATTTAAGGAACTTTCGAGAAGGTCTAAAACTTGGAAACTGGGAAGTGGAAAAATCACCGAAATAACGAAAGTGTAGAGGAAAGAAACTTTTCTATGGCCGTGCGTCCGATCGCCTCGCCGTTTGCCGCTTAACTGTAAAAAGTAGACAAATTCTGTCATCTTCTCCTTTCCGATTGCACAGGCCCTGCGAATGTGTGCGTGGAAGCGGGAAATAGACCGATTAGCGGTAACCAAAAGTTGGCCAGTGTTGTCATCCACCCAAAAAGCGCAATATTGCACATATTTGCATTTTAATTAGGCCATTTGGGGAATTTTCAACAAATTAAATGGACATGGGCTATCTTAAGCACTATTCTGATAAGAATTATTCATAATCATTTATTCTGCTTTTGGTTATTTCTTTTTTTTGTGTAAATTATGGTAAAAGATTATTTTAATCTCAATTAAAATATGTATTCTGCAATTGTAATAGGTACTATTCTTTTTTGCTTTAACTGCTGTTGAGTTAACTAATTACAAGAATTTCGTTCTTGTATTAATATTTATTTAATTTAATTTTCTTCTCTTAATCATTTATTAAAGAAATAATTATTTAGAAGAGAATCCGCCAAAGATATGAATATTTTCTGTTTTTTACAAAAGTTGTTGTCTTGGTAAAAACAAACCAAAATAAAAAGGTACAAATATTTTGTAATATTTGTTTATATCATATATGGTATTTGGTGGATCAATCATATTTTGGGCTATTTTCTTGTTTAGGATATTTTTCCCTTGGTTTTTAACTAAAAATTTAAAACAAAATCATCTACGAATAGTTAATTCTTAAGTTGTATTTTTTTTACTGTTAATTTTATATATTTGAGCTGCGTCCGATTTTCTGGTTCTATATATTTTGTAGACAAATGCTTGCATTTGTTTAATGGCCATTAAACAATCGGGTTTGCTTTTTGTGCAATTGCCAAGCAACCTGCAACCTGCAAGTGCAAGTGCGAGGTGGCCAAAGACAAAACGGGCAAAGACAAGGTTAGCCACTAAAAGCAGTCAGTCTTGGCTTTAAATCAAAACAAGTGCAATAAACAAAGCAACAACAAGGCAAAGCAAAGAAAAGCAAAGCAAAGCAAAGCAAAGCAAAGGCTGTGCCATTGCACAGTATCCATAGTATGTAACAAATACATACATACTTACAAACATATTTACATGCCTACAATGTAGGTATGTGGGAATGTAAGCTAGTGCTGTTATTGCCGTTTCGTTTCGTGTGTCGATCAAGATCAAGGTTTTCTTCAGCTTGTTGCTGTAACCTGTGCTTTGGGCGTTGCTGTTGTTGTTGTTATTGCTGTTGCTGTTGCTGTTGCTGGGGCCCTTAGTGCAATTACCGATTCAAAGCACGCATGCACCTCTCTCGCTCGCTCTGTTGGTCATGGCCAAGTTGCAGCGAAGCGGCTGCGCAGTCGCATAAATTCTAACTGTCGTCAGCGGTTACATGCCTACATATGTACATACATACATACATACATACATACATACAAATGTAAATCCATACACATGTGCATTGACATCGCGCACATCCAGTTATTGAAAAGCTTTGGCCCAAGTTAACAGCCATCTGTTAGCTTTACAGCCTTGGGCTATTAACATTTTTGTTCTTAGGCAAATCAATTAGCAAATTGCATTTCAGTTACAGTAGAACTTCAGGGGAGCAAACAAATAAAATCTATATATTTTTAAGTACTTTCAATTCCATACTATTTATACAATTAATTACACCTGTAAATTGGTGTAAGATTAGTCAAAAATCTATTGCAATGAATATAAATTCATATACATGTAAATGTTGATCTCAGAAAACTCTGAAAAGTTGGATGCAAGAAACTGTAACTATGTATATTTTTAAAATTGAAAGTATCTTCTCTATTAACCTGCCAATTTAAGCCAAATTGAAATGTTTGCTCTGTCAATTTAAGGCACTTTTCCCCTTCAACACATTTCCCGCATGAAATGGCCTGCAAAATGCATGGCATGTCGTTTATTTATTAACAAACTAATAGCCACCTGCCACGCCCACTGGCCGCAGGCTTTAACACGCCCATGCCGATGTGTAACCAGCTTGCCATTCGTGGCTTTTAGCTTTTTGTTTTTTGCTTTGCGTTTTGTATTATTTACCTGCATTGCCTTAGTTGTAATTTATTTTATTGTGTTAAGGTCAAGGCGAATTGTAAAATGCTTTACTATATAATTACATAAGCACACAAACATGTTTGAGCTTGAAATGCGAAAAAGGCAAGTATCTTTGTTGAATTCTATCAGTTTGCTGCCATGAGGAAATGAATTTCAATTGAAGTTGTACTCGTACAATAAAAAAAAAAAAAAACCCAACAAACTGAAAAAAAAAAAACAGACTACAAGCATTGACCTCGAGGTAGCGGGCAATTAAAAGTAAGTAAGAAAAGCGAATTAGAGGCATTTTGTACCGCTGCTGGCACTTGAAATCTTTCCAGCTAACTAATTACAAAGTATCCGAAAGTATCTGTATCCGTCAGATACACAGCGATACCAGCCCAATGGCCCTCTGTTTAGTGTCTTTATCGGGCTTTATCTCGCTGGCGAGGGTTCAACGCACGTTTTATCCTTTACCGTAATTGATTTACATGCCGTCCGTCTTCTTCATTGTCGATGAACTTTTAAATTTATGCCCCTCCTCTACCCCCCTCCTCTATCACCCAAAACGCCTGCCAAACGATTTTGTCTAGCGCGAAATGCGTCGTAAAAAACGCAAACAAACTGAATAAACGCAAAAGCCCGGCGTAAAAAAAAACAAAAATAAGGCAAAAGGTGGAAAAAAGTGTGCGCCTGAAACAAGACGAAATAAGTTGGTTTTCTGTACTAGACATACTCGTACACTATATATGCATACTCGTATATCTATGTAAATTCGCACCGACAAAGCAAAAAAGTTGTCGTCTAGAATTCGCAATTGCCTTCAGTTTTACTAACTAAGCCGTCAAGTCTTTTGATACATGACTATTTCAAATTTATTATCTAAATTTACAGGTTATCTCTAGGTTTTTGCAGCCTCTTGCTTTTGTTTTGAGAATTCTTTAAAATGCGGGTGCTATTTAAAAATTGTGGCTCTATATTTCCAAGTTATCTACCAATTTTCGCAGCCTCTTAATAAATTTTTGTAGTTTTAAGAATTCCACCTCGGGTTCGTTCAAGTTTTTGACGAAACACATGCGGGTGCTTGCTATCGATTGTAAATTATCGCTACACCCACGTGGCCACAATATTGGAGGCCCTTTTGGGCATATGCATACATACGTATTACCCATTTTTAACCATGGGCGTTTCAACTTGTTTCGTTTTTTTTTTATGGAAATGCAAGAAAATTAAATGAATTTAATGGGTTATTGCAGCAGCAGGTGATTGAATCTCCAACGAGATGCAAGCTGTGGCATATACAGCTCGTTTGTGATGTTTTTTTGTCCAGTGCAGAGGATGGCAATAGATCGGCGGACAAATTCCAAACGCATTCTGAACTACTCGCATATTTAATTCCTGGCATGCGCGCAACTTCGATGACGGCACACCCACCCAACCGAACCTCCCTCTTCATGTTTTTTATTTCATTTGTATTTTGTTATTTTTTGAGTTTTTTTTTTGTTTTGTATCTTTTGTTTTGTTTTCCATAACCAGCTCACCCCTCCCGGGGGCCCCCTACGAGCGTTCTGTGTGTGTTTCTAATTGCAAATGCCAAACACGTTGACACAGGCGGCAATGTTTTTTTTTTCCCCCCCAAGCAGCTCTGCCCATATAGAAGCGTATGGAAATAAATAAACGGATGGCTGATGGCTATGCATATATATAGTATAACTGAACAATGGCCAGGTCCAGGCCCAGACCCAGTCCCAGTCCCAGTCCCAGTCCCAGCTTGGAGCTCGTTTCAGATAGGGCTTTGCTTTGCCTAGCATGGATCATGATCATAATTACAAATATACATAATTATGGCAGCGAAGCAATGATCATGCTCATGGCGATGCAGCAGCATGTTAACCTCAATATCGGTGGCTCGTCGCAAAGACATGCAACAGGTGTAGTTCCCTTGATTGGCTATTGTTCAGATGGATTTGGTAATGCAATTGATGCGATAAGGGAAATTGCTAATTATTCTTGCATTTAATTGGTAAGACAGCCCACGTTAAAGGTTAAATTCCGACCAACAAAAAAAAAAAAGCATCTAGCCCCCCCGGGGGGGCATTGAAACTTTTGCTTTCGCAAATAGCAACAAATAAAAGCGGGAAAAATGATTGCAAGCGCTGAACAGAATTTAATAGAGCATGAAACGAACAAAAAACGTTGACAAACACACAAGTCTCGGCGGGTTTTAGAGATTGTAAATAAGCGATAAGTTTTTGGGGACAAAATGAGATGGAAATGAATGCGAGTTTGGTGGAGTGTCATCGATTAGAGCTGCCAGACAGCTAATCAATTGCAACCCTGTGACAAGTGCATCGCTTTCAATGGCAAACAAATGGCAAAGGATACCGAAGCAGGGACCGAAACAGGGACAGGAAAGGAACAATTCAGATGATAGAGGCGGAATAGGAAGGAGGAACACCTTTATCGATAGCAGATGCCGAAGGACCCTCGTCAAAGGGCAGGAAGCTTCCTGTTTGCGGCCTGCGCCAACCTGCCAAATTGATGAATGCATCCGTTTGAAGGAAGTAAGAAAGGAAGGAGTCTTCGAGCTTCTAACAGGTGTTTTCTGCTCCTGCTGCTGCCCTCTGCTCCATTTCCTTTTCCCTTTCCCTTACCCTTACCCTTTTTTATTTTTATTTTTGGCTTTGGCTTTCAGCTGACCAAATGACCTAATGTGCGATCCTCGCGCTCCCTTACAAATTATGTAGTGTAGTGTAAAAGCTTAAACAGCGAGCCCCTTCGAGGATCCTAAATGGATCCTTGTAGCATTTAGCAATTCTAATGCCAACAAGGTCTGCAACGGCCAAGTGTTGTCCCAACCCATTTGCAACACGATCCCATCGGTTTTGGGTTTTCTTCGCCACAAAAAAAAAGGAAAAAACAAAAAAAAACGGGGTAAAAAAATGAAGATCAAGATCGCATTGCGGGACCCTCGGGACAGTCTATAAATTTATGGCCTAAGCCTTTGGCCAGCTCTTCGCCGAAATGAATTTGTCTCTAACGCCCAATTTGGCTCTTGGCTTGGAGTCTTGGTCTTCCGCTTTTTTGTATATATATCTTTTTTTTTTGTTCAGCTGCTGTTGATAGTTCGATTTCTAAGGGTCCCAAGGTCTTTATTAGGCCCTTCCGTCTCGGGTTACCTTCCCAATTTCGCAGGGCCGCAAACTTAAAATGCATTAAGTGCCATGCAATTAAGTTTTATCGATGCCCGCAAATCTGCCCATCTTGATTGCCGCTTTGTTATTGGCATATAGGTATATGCAACCTATATATATATCGCCTACCTGTATATTAAGTATATGAATTATAAATTGCCGACGCGTTAACAAAATAATTTCGTTTAACTTAATTACATTTTTGGCCTTTTCTCTTCGCCCCTGCCACGCGTTGCAAGTTTGCTTTCCAAGTCTTCTGTTTCAATTTCGAATTGAAACTCTGGAACAATATTTTCTTACTATATTCCGTTTGATTTTGTTGAGAAACTTTGACTTCGTCTCAAAATACTGCTGCAAATATTTAATGTGGCTTTTTTTTTCTGCATAGTTGTCGCTGCTGCTTCGTTTTCAAGGTCGGAATTGCAGCAGCGAATTAATGCTGCTGCTAAATGTTGTTTAAGCATTTAGTGCGAGATACCGCCGTACGTTCGTCATCGTCATCGTCATCATCATCATTATCATCGGAGCTGGCGAGCAAGCACTCAGGGCCTCCGACTTGAAGCGTCTTAAATTGCAAACCACATGGACACATGGACACATGCAGCTCGGGCCCGGCCAGTTCGAGCAGCAGCAGTAGCATTTGCACCGAAAACAAAAACATGACAATTTAAATAGCTCTTGTGGAACAGCATTTGCAATGTTCAGACCCAGCAAAGAGATTATTTTCCAGCCAAAGCGGCTTTTAGACTACTACGAGTGTGCCTGGGCTTGTAGATCAAAATATAAAGCTGTATATACTCATGATTTGCTTAAGTTGGTAACCAAAAGTTTTTAGGAACAAAAGTAATATAATAAATATAATAAATTCAAATTATCATGAAGAGAGTTGGAGAAACAAAAGGTGGTTTTTGTGAAGACCTTTGGAACCTCTAAGCTCATGAACCTTCTACTATTTTTGAAATAATTGTAGGAAATTTCAATGTATCTCAAACATACATTCGAATCCTTGGTTATCCGTTTTGTTCTGCTCAAGAACTTATAATAATGTAACATATTTTTATGTTAAATTAATCCAAAACTATTGGAAATTCAAGGCGATCTTTGTAAAGATCTTTACAAGCTTTGAGCTTGAGAGCCTTCTCAAAAGTTGTATCTAAAAGTTACATTTGAGTCCTTGGCCTATCCTTTTTCTCTGTGCAAAATCCACAGTTACTAGCTGCGTTTTGTGTGCAGCTGCTAATTACAGTTGCTTTTATTTATACGCCGCCGAGTGTTTTATTTTTTAGCATTGTTGCTGCTGGCTGGCAAAGCTCGGCTCGTTGCTGTTGCTGTTGCTGTTCTAATGCAGCTTTTATGTGTATTTCAATTTGTTGCTAGTTGTTGGTTTTTGTTTTGTTGTTTTCGGTATTAATGTCAATGCTAACCTTGCTCTCTTTCATTTGACTCGTTTACATTGCAATTTGTGTTGCTCCGAGACTCGAGCCAAATTTGTCATTGGCCGAAATGCGGCATCTGGTGGTCAGAACGCGGTGCAATGGTTATCCTTTGCCCGGCAACGCCCCCAATACGGCCGCCCCAAGCCAAATCGGGGACGCACTAAACAAAAGTGCAACAAACTGTTTAACAAAATGATGAAAGGCCAGAATGGGCCGAGGGAAAAAAGCGCAAAACTTTGCAGCGAAACTAACAAAATGTTTGTTTGCACATAGCCATGCTCCTCTGGCTTCTTTTGTCTTTTTTTTTTTTTTTGAATGGGGCAAAGTTTTAACGCAATTGCGTTAAATGATTTGTTAGCCAAAAGCAGAAGCAAAAAATAAAACAACAACCAAACGGAGGAGGCTGCACCCAGTTCGGGTTTTTTTTTTAAATTTTATTTTTGCTTTTGTTGTCGCTGTAAAATGTTAATGAGACAGGCACGAACTGTGAACGGAAAATCGCTTTTCAGTTCTATGCACACTCGAGCCGATCTTGGAAAATATATAGTATGGAAAATCGGACCCGCAGGTGCGGCTGCAAAAACAGTGCAGGAATTTGTCGGGTAACTATTCCAAGTTCTCAACAATTTTATTAACAAACAAGTAAGAACAATTATAGTCGAGAGTCTCGACTATAAATACCCGGTTCTCAGTTTCTATCTGATTTTTAGAACCTTATTTTTGTCGTAACCGACTGATTTTCACAACACAGCTAGATATTGGCTTTACCCATGGACTGTTGAAATTTTGTTCATCTAGAGTTAAGATTGTGGACGCCATGGAATTTTGAAGTTTGCGGTTGTGCGGGGAAAGGTGGCCGAATTTTAAACCAAATTTCTACTGAACTGGTATCACACAATTCTGAATATGCAATTAGTTTTTCTCTATCTATTATAGTTTCAAAGATCTAGGCGTTCTTACGGACAGACGGACAGACGGACATGGCAGGATCAAGCTTTTAACAAACTTCAGGGGTGGAAAAAGCTTCCGTCTCTCCCTATGACGTACGAAAAGGCTCTACTTCTTGCATTGATTTCTTTGCCTTATTTTGGTGGTGTGGCTTGGAATTTGTTGTAACAATTAGCACTTGCACAGCCTTCGTTGCTGTTTTGTTTCTATTTTTCAGTTAGTTACTCCATTTAGTCAGCCAGTCAGTCAGGCAGTCAGTCATTTTGTCATTTGCTCAATTGTTTGGCTTAGTTGCTATTAGCATGCTTCTTTGTGTGCCTGCAATTTGTGTTTTGCACTCGCAGCGACAGAAATTTGGGTCAACGCATATAATATATTCATTCTAAAACGCTTCTCAATTGGCATGTACGCCTAGTATGGGCCGGCAGGTGTGAGTTTGCTGTTTCGTCTGTATCAATATTTATATATTTGCACTGGTCAGTTCCACAACGGCAACACTTGCAAAATAAAAAAAAAAACACAAAATACAGACGAAACGCTTGACAAACTCATGTGTCAATAATAATGGCAACAAAACCCCCAAAAGCCTAACGGAAACAATACTCATATAAAGCTATAAAGTTGGCCTGTTTGGATTTTTTGTTTATAAACTAGTTCGTCCATGCAGGTGGCTGTAAATTAATTACAGGCACTTGCTAATAAGACAAGTGATGAACCTTTTAAGAAACTTGTTTGGCCAAGACGTGGGGATCACTTTATTTTTACATGCCATTAACTTGATTAAATTGCCAACAAGCTTTCAAGATCAATTGCACCGGATAAACTAACATAAAGATGCTTAACTTAACTTGGGGAAATGTAATTTATATGTATGCTTTTGGGGGACCTGAATGCCGTGATTGCCTTTTGTATCTTCTGGATTGCAGTTTTTTTTTTTTTTGAGCGCATCTGGTTGACCTTCCCATACCGTTATATAGGCCCCGATTACAACACACACACACACACGTGCACAGTAAGAAATATTTGGCAAAAGCTGAGCGAGTAAAAAAATCAATAATAATGATGATGGGCCCCAGCTTGCCACACTCTTGCTCCCAATATTTATTGCCACAGAGCCGGGGCAGAAACAATGCTTGTTTTAACTGTAAACATTTAACAAAACTTTTGACTTTTTTTTTTTTTTTTTTTTTGTATATTTCAGATGCAGGCAGATGACCCACATTTGCATACCAGAAACAAAAGCAAAGATGAAACCGAAACTGGTACAACCGAAAACAGTCAAAAGCAAAGGGATTATGTTAAGCAAACGCCCACTTGCAACATGCGGCATACCCACTATATTCTCCCCCATATACCTATACCATCTTTTTTATTTATTTTTTTTTTGTTTTTTGAATTTTTCGTATTTTGTTACAAATATGAAATTATGCGTAAAATTTTATTTCGCTTTTCGGTTGCCAGCTAAATGAAATGAGCCAAAACCGCAACAAAAGTCGTTGGTGTTGTAAATGCGGCTCGGTTCGTTATGACGTAACTTTGCTCAGCTGCTGCTGCTTTTGCTGCTTTTTCTGCTGCTGCTGCTGCTGTTGCTGTTGCTGCTGCTGTGATTACGGACCCGGTGTTAATACAGTTAAAGCGGCCTAACCTTGAAAACCGGTAGATTTTTGTTGTATTTATTTATTATTTTTTTCTCAGTTGGTTTTTTTTTTTTTACTCAATATCATGTGTGTCCCACTGTTTGTTTGCCTGCGTGTGTGTGTGTGCATATCATTTATTACTTGGTTTTTTATTTATTTATAGTTATTGTTGTACGCTGATTATTGTTATTTGCGGCTGCTCCCCCTTTGCGAGTCAAAGTTTGTTGGTAATTTCACTTGCAGGCCCCAAACAAAAGACTTAGGCAACGAACTTGATATTGATATTGAAATATTTGACATTTGTCGTCAATAAGCGCACGCACTTTGGTGATAAAAGCTTGCTAAACGCTTGAAGGCAAGAAAATAGATTAAAGTTTTCAGTTGAGATTTATCTTGGGAATAATAGTGATGATATTTAGTTGAGATAAACATGCAATTTATTTAGAAATTTCACTTCCAATAACTGATTCGTTCCGCTTTTTTGAAAACCCTTTTAATTATCATCCCCTTGCTTCGCCTAATTTATTTTGTTTATATCTATAACTCTAGTTTTTTGCGGTGACAACACTTTGAAGTCATTAAAATCGACACACAAATTTCAATTTTATGCAAATCTCTCCGCTCGCCGCAGCCTCCGAAAATGTACCAAAAAACGAAAACGGAAAAAAATTTCACAAATCCATAGGTTAAAGCATAATTGGCCAATCTCCCAATGGAAGGGACTATAATGGAGATGATACTTTCGGCTTTGGCTGGCAGATGAGCTTCCAACCAAAATAAAAAAAAAAACAAAAAAAACGATGCGTAAATTGCACAATTTCCGAATGAGACAAAGGTTTTTTGTTTCGCCGCTGCTCTGATGAAATTTCTTTCGACCGAATATCGAATATCGAACAAACGAAAACGTCGATGAAATTTCACATATCCCAAAACGAAGAAGAGTTGCCAAAAAAACAAAAACCCTAAATATGTATATATACACGGGTATGCCTGTATATATCCGCTATATGTCCGCATGGGGCTTGTAAATGTGCGACGGGGTTTGTCAATGGCTGCGTTTGTCAAGCTGGGAATAAAAAACCAGTTCAGAGGTGCAGCCGCAGCCTCCACTGCAATGCAATGTGTTTAACGCATATACGCGATGCGGGGGACATACATATACATATATATATATATAATACATATGTACATATGTATGCATGCATGTAGCTGCGGCTATATAGTACGACTTGTCAATGCTTTAGTTAGTCGTGCGAGAAAATCCACAGGCCAGACAGAGAGGTAGCGACAATCGCAGCTAAATGCAGTTTCATGCAGTCATTCATTCATTCATTTAGTCAGTCACAAGTCAACCCTGACCTGAAAAGACTTGTACATATGTGCCTATATATACACTTAAGTAGTATACGTATGCATTTCTGAGCGGGCAGTCGGCTTGCTTGTTTTTTATGCTTTTTATCGCGATGCTGTCGTCTAACTTTGCGCCGGGCATCCTCAAAGCCTTGTTTGCTTGGTGTTCTAGAATTAAGGGGCAGAGGGTGTGGGGCCACAAAACTTAAGTCAAAGCCCTATTTGTTTATTGTTCTAAAATTAGCACATAATTGCCAGCCTTCGGGCGAAAATTCATCGATAGATACGCGTTACAACAATCGATAAATGTTACAACAAACCGAAAAACTATGGGATATTCATTGAAATCTAGAAACTCATGTTTCTGTATCTATTGATTCTTAGGCAATGATTCTTATCGCAGGACTTAACCATAAATGCCAGCCTTTTGGCGACAATTCATCGATTGATACTCGTTACAACAATCGATAAATGTTACAACAAACCGAAAATCGATGGGATATTCGCATACTTGACAATGATTTGTCATTGAAATCTAGAAACTCATGTTTCTGTATCTATTGATTCCTATGGAAATATCCCCATCGAAGGACTTAACCATAAATGCCAGCCATCGGGCGGAAATTCATCGATAGATACTCGTTACAACCATCGATAAATGTTACAACAAACCGAAAATCGATGGGATATTCGCATACTTGACAATGATTTGTCATTGAAATCTAGAAACGCATGTGTCGATTTTCTATATCTATTGATTCCTATCGAATGACACCCCCGAGATCGATCTTCGTTTATTTTCGTTTGAGGCAAAGTGACAACAGAAACCGTTTCGCGTGCCTTTTGCGGTTTTTGGCCCGGCCAAAACACGTTTCGCTCTTCTGCCAGTAAAAACGCAAATATTTCACAAAAAAACAGTTAACTGTTTTTTGTTTCGTTTTTCGTGTTTTTGTTGTTAACATCAAACGAGAATGAAAACGAGTTCTATATCAATTGTGGCTTTGATTACAAATGCTATAGAACGTGTTCGCAATAACAACAATTTTAAAAATACTCAAAATATATCAAACGAAACAAGTTCCCCCTGTGTTAGTTGCTGCCCAAATAAAAGTTGATAATAATAATTTTCAAAAATATTATAAGCCATGCGCATTGTTGTTGCGGTTGAACAGCTCCAAAACGATTTACAAGTTATTGACACTTGATCGGAAAACAAAATAAGCCAAAAAGTGCAAAAGCAAAGGCAAAAACAAAAGCGAAATTAAGCGAAGATCAGGCACGAAAATTGCAAATATTTTTGGCAATTTATTTGCCAATTGTTGATGCGAGTTATTTATGAATATTATGTGGGCTTGATCCAGACATAGCTTGGCTTGAATTAAATTAATCCAAATGGCAAATTAATTTACATTTTTCTCTTTATTTGGCCGGTGTATTTCGATATTCAAAAATATTTATTTTAGGGTAAGCATATTTCTCGTAATATTTTAATTTTGGATTTTTTGGATAAACTGTTATCGATTTATTCGGTGAATTTTTGTTTGAAATTTGCAATATTTGGGGTTCTGAATTTATGAGAGAGGAAAATGACATTTGTAATATTTTCGGTCCTAAATTTCGAGAAGTATTACATGCATGTTCAGGTATCTTAAGGTTTTTTTTATCGAAATGTTTTGTAATATTTAAGGTTCTGAATTTATGAGACAGTAAATTACATTTGTAAAATTTATTTTAGGGAAAAGTATTGTATGCATATTTATTTCTTAACTTGTTGCTCCCGAAAGGTCTTATGATATATTATTCCTTTCGCCCTGCTTTTCTTTTCCCATTTCTCCTATCTTATCGATTCGGTATCCATTTCCAAAGGTAATTCAATTAGAAACTGTTGCAGCCCCTTGGAAAATAATGCATTTTCATGCAGGCGGGCGGCGAACAAAGGGAAAGGGAGCGGGAACGGGAGAGGGAGCAGGAGAGGGAAGAAAATACCTACGCATCGTGATGATCTTTGAGGTGATCACTGCGATGATCATTGCCCATGATGATCGTTGTTCGCTCTCGCGTCTTTCTTTCTCCGCCTTTGTTCGCCCGTTTCTACTGCTCCTGCTCTGCTTCCTCTTCTGCTCAACTGCATACCAAAAAGGCCGAAGAAGAGGCCAGCCAAAGCAAAGAATAACTCGCTTCCTTTTTTTTCAAATGTATTTCTCGCTGCCTTGTTGTTCTACGTTCTTCTCGCATTGCCTCTTCCGCTGCTTCTTCTTGTGATTCTTCTGGCTCTTCCTCTCCTCGCTTGGCAGCACTTGAGACCTGTTTTCACTGCCTTCCCTCCTCCTCATACATACACTCTCCTCCTCCTCCTCCTCCTCCTCCTCCTCCTCCTTTGTGCTGTGTATTCTCGCTCGTGTGTTGATTCACTGCACAAATAAATCTCGGCTTTAAATTTGAGTGTGCCAGGACTCGCCTGTTGCCCTTCCCTGCACTCCTGCACCCTCTTTCCGATTGTCAAACATCGTTCCCTTTCGCCTGCGAGATTATCGCCGACAGGCTCTGGAGGCAGACAAGAAAAAAAAAAAAAAAAAAAACCCCCGGGCACAGGTAGACACAGGTCTGTGTGTGTATGTATATGGCAACTGACAACTGGCAACTGCATTGTTTTATCAGTCGGTAAAGCAGGTAAAACTAATGCCAAATGAAAATAAGTGAGGAGGAAAACCAGCAGAAAGGCCAGCCCAGCACTGCCTATTGGGCATCGAATGTTGCAATCGAATGACTTAGGAAACGAACTCGATGCAACCGAAAAGCTGTCGGAGCTTTTCACTGATTTAACCTGTTAAAGGTGCTAACAAATAATTATGTTTCTAAACATTGTGCTATTAAATGACTTAGAAAACGAACTTGATACACTTGAGCAGTTAGAGGTACTAATTAATATATATCCTTGAAAAGATTGGGCATCAAATGTTGCACTCAAAACACTTAGAAAACAAATTAGATACAATCTTTAATTGTTTGAAACTTCCAACTGATTTAAGCAGATAGAAAGCTATCAGCAACTAGAGGGCTTAAGATAAATCTCAGTATCAATTTGTTAGGTTTTAAATTGTGTAATTGTTTATATATTTTAGTGTGCAGATGTGTCTAAAACCTATCGACAAGCTGCAAATCGTCCTTCTGCTTAGGGATGAGCTTTTGCGTGCTTCCAACAGATGTTCTAGAATCTATTTATTTGCATTTACAGTTAAAATAGAAACATCTGATAAAAAGTTTTTAGAAGCTAGCTTCAAAGCCCGCTGCCTTGTAACTTGTGTCATTTACTATGATAATTTCGGTAATATAGATTCAAAGATTTAATCAAAAACATACGCTTGATTGATCGAAGACCCTACAGCCCAGCCATAACTTGAATTAGCCCTCGATCTTGGGCCAGATCTCTCCAAATCAACGCCTGAGATCAGCTTCTTAATTGAATGAACAATCGAATTGATTCGGTTTCCCTAGAAAATCTCACACTATGAAGTAATAGTAATGGCTTTTGTTTTCTCGATGTCTTTCTCTTTTTAGTTTTATTTTTTTGCCCCTGCCTTGTTTTTTGCATTTACCTCATTTACCACTTGACTTTTGCTTTTGCGAGCCGGTGAGGAGGGTCGCTGAACTTCTCCGCAACACTTTTGTCTCTAGAAGAAGGAAGGGTCTTGCCCGTTTTGCCCGTCTTGGACGTCTTGGACGTCTTGGACGTCTTGGCAGGGAACCTTTCGCTAACTTCCGCTCGGGGATTGCAACATCTGCGTGCATAGTGAGCTGCGCTGCGTGCAATTGAAGTGGCTGTTCTAACAGCTGCACAATTTGCATGGATCACTCGCCACCGCATCGCTTTTTTCGGCAATTTCTTTATCGGCCGATCGCTCGATCAATGAATTTCCTTTCGGTTATTTATTGACTTTTACTAGCGGCCAGAGAAATGCCCCCCCCCTACGCGATCGATAAGGAAAAATGTAACAGGAAGTTTGCTCATAACTTTTTGCTGCTGCTGCTGCTGCTGCTGGGGCTGCTGCTGCGGAATTCTTGAACGTATATAAAGGCTTTCTCGGGCATCTTTTGCCGCTTATTTATTTGTACTTTTTGTGGCCATCCTCCAAGGCCCTTCAGCATTTTAGCTCGATTCTTGCTGACTCCTCTGGTGGCTTTCTGCCTTGGTCGTCGTCGGTCGTCGGTCGTCGTCTTCTCCAGCGACTGGTTCTGCAAGTTTTATTATGGCCAGTTGCCTTGACTTTGCTTAGGCCAAATGGCAGACGACGTGCCTACAAAGCACCCCACCCATCAGGCTCCTCCTGCGGAGCCTGCTCTTCCGCCTCCCGGTTCCCGGTTCCCTATTCCCGATTCCCGGTTCCAGGTTCTTGTGCTCGACTCAACTCCCTGACTCCTCCGCCTTTAAGTCGCCTCCCATGGCCATGACGATGATGATCTTAGTCATTGTGCAGTGGTCTAGGCTCTTTTCGCTTCTTCTGCCTTCTGCGACTTTGGCCACCACCACACCACATCATCTTCCACTCTTCTGCGGCTTAACTTGTACTTTTGCTTGGTCGAGGAGGAGTTGGCTTCAAGTTGGCTTCGAGTTGGCTTTGAGCTGGCTTTGAGCTGGCTCTTAGTACCTTGTACTTTGCTAGTTATATAATTCTTTTTTTTCTTTTTTTTTTTTCCTTCGTTTGTTCTTGGTTCGCGGTTGGGCTGGGATTGTGTGTTTGGAGCGGAGTATGTGCGCTCAAGTGTGCGAAGTTCTTGGCCATGGGCATAGCCCACAGAAGCGGCAAGGCAACAAAAAAGCACACGAACCGTAAGCGGTAATTGAACAAAGAATGGGCCGCCAGTGTGGCCAGACACGCTTTGAAAGCAGAGCAGTGCGCGACGGACTCAAAGGTGCAAGTTAAACTTGAGAAAATTTAGGGAGGTCTTGGAATAATTCTAGGCAAGAAAGGCATTATTTACACTAGTGAAGAAAATATTAAAAGAAATTGGAGGTGGCTCATCATAACATAAACAATTGAGGTGTTCGAGATGTATTAAAGAGGTATAATCTTCAATTGAGAGGGAGTTTTCAAGCAGCTTAAATGATATATTTAATGAAAAAGCTAGTAACCAATTGGTTAGTTTAAATCATCATGAAATAGTTGCTATACATACTGAAAGAAGCGTAATTTTTAAGAGCCTGCGGTTATTAAATCTGCTGCTATTACATCACATATATATTGTGTACACCCCAAGCACAAAACATAGAGACGGGTTGAGAGGAGTAACAACGATTTCCCTTCAAATGGCTTCCATTACAATATCCGCAGAAATCATAAAAAATTCTACAGCGGAAGTGTTCATAATACATTTTTAAGTGGATGGCCAGCGAGCAGACGACTTCCACGAGGTGGAATCAAATGGAATGGGGCGGCGATAAACAGGAGGAACCGAGAACGCAACGTGTTATTTAATTTAATAAATGTATATAACACTTTGCTGAATGGGAAATATGCACACATATATATGTATACTATATAAGCCATAACCATGAAATATAATGCCCGTGTAAGGGGCAAAATTATGAGGCTGCGTGTGAGACGATTCTGTTGAGGTGAGCCACGCTATGCTTGAAAAATAAATATAGATGTAATTAAGACCAGACAAAGGGCAGTTAAGAGCTTGGAAACAAAAGAGTTTGGCGCAAAAAACACCCGAACAACCGATAGAAGCGAACCCCGAATGGCTGGCGAAACATCAAATTCACTTTCGTCTAAAATCGAAAAGAACCCAATTAATAAGCCCGGCCCGGGGAATCAAAGAAAGTTCTCTGCGCGGCCCAATCGTTTATGAAAATTAAAACCTTTAACCCGAGTTCTGGGCGACGTTGTCGCCGCCTAAATCGAAAATCGAAATTCAAAATGACTTAATAAGCCTGCCGGGCGATTATATAACACGCGAAGCAGAAACCAAAAAAAAAAAATAACATAATATCAACCGAAAACAGAACGAATGCCCAGAACACACACCTCCGGGAGACCTCCGGCTCTGAGCTGAGCCGAGCTGGGCTTTCTGGGATTTCGGGCCAACAAAAAATAGTGTAGCCAACGGAATAAAAACGCTTACGAAATTCAATGAAAGTGATTGATGTTGAAGTAAAGTCAGCCAGCAGCTCGCAGAGAATGGAAGATAGATACTCGCAGAGTAGATACAGATACAAAGCCGAAATCGCACGGGGACGAGTTCGTCATGGTGTGGGCGAAAAAAAACCGAAATAAAAATCAAATAAAAACCAAACAGCAAAAGAACAAAAGCTGGCCAAAAGTGAAGCTTGAAGCTGGAAGCTTGAAAAGATTTCCAGCCAATAGATACAAGTATTTTGTTGTACAAGTAGTTTGTTCTCCGCTGATTTGCCATCGGCCAAAATACGGGCTGACAGATTTGTAGCAATTATTTATCAAAATAAATACGAATTCCATTTGTTGTTTTGGTGCTTTTAATTTATTGTTGCTTTGTTGCAAATTGTCTGGCTTCCCCCTCCAGGTTGGCGAATAGCGAACGGAAAGTTTCCAGATAACTTAAGGGATTTTTTAATTGAGAAGGAAATCTTAAAAAGAATCTATGCAATTGGTTTGGTATATAATCTGAATCCTACGTTTTTGGGTTTTCTTAATTCCCGAAAGTTCCTTCTTTGGTTTTAAAGGGGAATCTTCCAAAGAATCCGTGCAACTGATGTGGTTTATAATCTAAAAACCTAATTTCTTGGGCTTTTTTACTTCTTGAAAGCTTATTGTCTAAATTTTAGGGAATTTTCATATGACAGGAAACTTGATTTGCGATATAAACTTCTTGAATTGTTTTTTTAAATTGGAAAGATTTCAAGAATCTTTGAAATTGATAGGGGGAGATAAATTTTGACCTTCTTGGGTTTTCGAAATTCTTAAAAGTAAGAGAACCCTACAAAGAATCTGTGACATCCGTTTGGGATATAATCTGCAACCTTACATCTTTGGTTTTCGTACAAAGAATCTGTGAAATCGGTTTGGGATACAAGCTGCAATCTAACTTCTCGAAAGTTCCTTGTCTGATTTTTTGGGGATTTTCTTTAGTGATCTGAGAACTTACCGTTTTGAGCGTGCCCAGCAGGACTTTCGACCTCCAATTCCGCTGAACTTTGATTTTGATTCGGGTTCTGGTTTGCATTGTCGAGACTTTGCCGCGATTGTCCGAAGTAGTGACGTCGGTGGTGGAAACGCTTTCGCGTGAGGCCCAGCGGCTGCTGATCCTGCGAGCTGTGTGCCTGATCCTCGATGTGACCTTGGGGCTCCGGCGGCTGGGCGGGCTGCCCGGGCGGCGAGGGGGCATTGCCATTGCCATGGCCACTGGGGCTCAGGGGCGGCACCAGGCACCTCTCATCGTCCTGGCTCTTGTGCTGCAGCAAGTTCTGCGACTCGAGCAGGCGCTGTTGCTGCTGGTGCAGGCGATTCTTGATCAGAAATATCTTCGGCATGATGGACTCCGGCTTGCGGTTACGGATGCGATTACGGATACGTTACGGACTCCGCTTGACGGACTGCGAACGCGACGGCGACGCGCGGGGTTTTGCGGGAAAACTGATTTCCCAGCGATCCTGGCGATTTGTGGCGTGGGTGGTGGTCCGAATTAAACAAAACACTAATCCAATTGTGTGTGTATGTTTGTTCGCCGCTCGCCCACTCGGTTTGCGCTTGCAAAAAAAAAAAATGATTCGTTTTGATTTCGGTTTTTTTGTCATGAGCCGGGCTCAAGCCAACTTCTGTTTGGCCCTCTTCATGTCTCTGGTTCTGGTATGTTCTTGTTTCTGTTTATCTTCCTCGCTTTTCAATCTCCTTGGCAGTGTTTTCAGATAGTTTTCGCCGGTTTTCAAATCACTTTGAAAAAAATGTACTTGAAAAAAATGTAATGTTTTCTCGTCGAGAGCACTTGGAAAATATTTCAGTTTTGTTTTCTTGGTTTTTGTTTTTTGTTTGCTTGGTTTTTTTTTTTGTATTTTGTCGCAACACACACCACACTCAGTTCACTGTTTTTTATTTGATTTGTTTAAAAACTTTTGCTCGATGTTTCGGGCGCTTTTGTTCGGATCAGCTCGCTGGCTGGGTTCTGGTGTTTGGTTGTTTTTTGTGTTCTATTCGGGGTTTTTGTGGGTTTGCTCAGGTGGACTGGACTCAAGCGAAAACACGTGCATCCACAACGCCGGCTCGCCACTTACTGTATTCGAGCGGTTCGCGGTGCGAGCAGTTAGGCCAAAGTATCTCACAGATCGCCGATCGCCGCACTGTTCGCCGTTCGCCGTTCGCCGATCACCGATCGCCGTTTGCGGCTACAACAAACTCAGTTAGACGGCGAATTCAACGCAAAACACCGTAAGCCGCTGAGAGCAAATTCGCTTTCGAAACGCTCTCTGCGCGATCGCACACACCTGTGTGAGCGCCAGTGTTACCTGTGTGCGGGAGAAGAGTGAGAGTGTTTTCCGAGTGCGTTGCTATTGCTATTGCTTCATTTCGCTCACATAACGTTTCTCATGCACTTTTGCTCCCGCTCTAGCTCTCGCTCTCCCAGAGTCAAGGTATAGATCATGATCACGATCATGATCGCTTGTTCTTTGCTTTGCTTATTTGCCGGTTGAGATGCCTAACCCTCCCATCCGCCCATCCGCCCATCCACCCATCCACCCATCCGGCCATCCGTCCATCCGCCCATCAGCCCCCCCCCTCCCCCGTTTTTGGAGCTGTACTTGTTGTACTTTGATCGTAGTACGCCGCCTGCTCTTGACTCTTAAATGGTTCCGAGCTTGGCGAGCTTATTTTTCGCTTTTTCTTCGCCTTGGGTGGGGAGCGTCCGAAATTTGTGTATCCTTGGAAGGAGATCTGAAGAACATCACTTCGAGGTGCCATTGAGGGTCCTTCTACGTAGGAGTTTTCTATGATTGCCAAGTAAAATGGACTTGGATTACCTGAGAGTTGAATTGTTTTGACTGCCAAGTACAATAGTACTTTTTAACTGGGCTCAAAATTTGTGTATCCCTGGAGATCTCTTCGAGGAGCCATTGGGGATCCTTCTATCTACAAGTTTTCAATAATAAACTTGTATGATTGCTGAGTTTATGTGTTTCCGTATTAATATACCAACTGTATGATGATTGTAAAAAATTTATAAATTATCATGTTAGTCGAACTTGTTTCGATAATAAACATAATGTTGTATTTTCTATTTAAATGGCTTTTATTATTTTTAAGAGCGTACATAATTTTATTTAGCCTTTTAAGTCTTTTATTTAAAGATTGAGGCAGATGTTCATTGGCCTTCATAGAAAATTATTTATAAGATTTTGCGTGGGCTTGTAAAAATGTAAAAGAGACAAACAGCTTGTAGGTTTTACCTGATATTGTTTAATTAAGAAAATAAAGAACAGCTCAAAGGAAATTTTCGTCCCTATTCGATTCAGAGTTTGTGTCCTAAGCAAAAAAACTAGGTTTTCTAACCGATTTTTTAGTGAAAAATTCTCTATATGCGTCTCAGAGTTCGTGTCCTCAGTCATTGAAACTTTTTTTCAGAATTCACAATTTTTAATGCAAAAAAAAAACATATTTTCCAAGCAATTTGAGCTGAGAAAATACAAGACTACGATGCCAGGGATTTTATAGCCTCAGCGCGATCACAGGCCGTGAAGTTTTTGGGCAAACATGCAAAGCACTCCGGCAAGTTCGTGTCCTAAGTCTTTTGATTTTTTTCGCTTTCAAGCGAGCAGAGCGCGGGGAGGAAGCAAAAAAAAAAGGCTGAAAGGAGTTTTGGGGGAACAGAATTCCAACAGTTTGTTTTCCGCGGCCCTTCAACAAGAGTTTCATCATCATTATGTACCTGTACTTGAGAACGTGAGAAGAAAGAAGAGAGCCGCGGCAAATACAATAAGAAGAAACAACGAGCCAAAGAAGAAGCAGCGAAAAAAAAAGGTAAAAAGTACCCATATAAGCGAAATTAAACGGCAAAATAGTTGGCAACGCAGGCATTTCTCGCTCTCAGGTGTCTTCACCCCCCCCCTCCCCTGCCCGAAGAGAGCGCTTAGAACACGCTTAGAATGGCAAATAAGATCTTCAGCGAGCGAGAGAGAGAGAGCGGTGCGAGCAGGAGGCCAGCACACAGGCCCTCTCTTTCCGGCCCGCACAGGTGGCTTGCCAACGGATAACTAACGTTATTTCACACACTCTCGCACCGCGGCCCAGTGATGTAAGCGACGGCGAATTCGCCGTCGGAGAGACGGCCAGCACACCTGTGTGAGTCTCTCGCCGCGGCGACGTAACAAATTTACAGCTAGCTTTGTGCTGGTGTGCGGCGAGCCGGAGAGCACGGCACAGCCGAAGATGCGGCGAACAAAGCCGATGCTCTTCTGCCCAGGTGAGCAGGCCCGAGCGGGAAAGAGAGGGGCAGACTAGAGAAGGAGAGGCATATGTGCAAGAAGAGGCAACACCTGGAAACCTGTTGTGTTGGCTTTGACTGTGACTTTGCCGTTCGCACAGCGGCAATGTTAATGTCGTGACGTTGGCGTTAGCAGAGGCAGCAGAAGAAGCCGAAGAAGCCGAAGAAGAAGCAGCAGCAGCAGCAGCAGAAGAGGCAGAAGCAGGGGCAGCAGCAAATTCTGCTTCTTCTGCTGCTTCCTCCTCTTTTTCTGCTGGGAGCGGAGTCTCCTGAAGACGCCGCTTGGTTCGGTTCCTGCGCCAACTTCACTCTCACTCACAAAATGCCGCTCGTTTGCTGGCCAGGCCAAAACGCAAGTGTTACGGCCCAGAACCTAAAAATACCCGCACAACACACACACACACACACACGAACACACACCGAAGTGCGAGCAGGCCCGGGCCAATCTTCGCTCTCTTCTATTACGAAGATTTTGATTCCAAGCGAAAAGGGTTCTGCAAATACGCACCGGGATTGATTTGGGATCGATCAATCATTAAGGATTGAATAAATAAACAAAAAAATGCATAAAATTCCTATAGAGACATTACAATCCTGTTTTAGTATAAATTAAGCCG
>JAJJHQ010009131.1:511908-560787 GCA_021223825.1 Drosophila ironensis | reverse complement strand
CCCCCCTGGAGTAATTGCAGTGTTTAAGAATGTGTTCCTTTGGGCCTCACTGCGCTTCCACAGCTGCCGTCTCCCTTGCACCTTCGCTGGCCGTCGTTTTGCCAGCCCGCTCGCTCACTTGCTCTTCTTCAGACTTCTTGCACTCTTCGTTCAGTTTGGTCTTTGTACACGGCACAAAATATTCGTTAATTTGTAAGTAAGCTAAAGGGTTATGGTTGTTTGAACAAATGTAATTCTGATAAAGGTTGAACTTGTTTTTAAATAAAAATCCATATTGATTATAATTTGTACTACCGTTACTTTTACTGCATTTTTACTTATTATAATTTCCATTGCTTAAATTGCATTTTTATTGAAATTATGTGTATTATAATACTAGTACTATGCTTATTTCTTGTGTGGTTATTACGTGATGGTAGCTATAGATTTCATTTTAAATTATATTAATATAATTATGAAGAATAATAAAAGGAGGAAAATGTACATTTGAAATATATTTTAGTGTTATTTGGAATCCATAAGTAAATCACTGAAATTTGAAATTGCAACTTGAAGATATGATTCTTAGCTCAAAAACTTCATTATTATAAAATTATTTTAGGTTTGTATTAACCATAGAAACATAAATTTTGCAACCATAATTTTCATGTATTTCTCATTCAATTGAATATTGTCACCTCTCGAAATACAGAATTTGGTATTTCCTTTTATTGATTTCATTAACAGACTATCTTTTTTTAGCTGCTATATATAGTTTTGAATTAAACAATAATCTTTTGCTGGCTTTTCTTTCTGTAGATATTTGATTTTATCTCCGCTTGCTCTCTAAATATATTTTTCCATTATAATTACTTATATTACATTTTTATTGACATAATGCTTACTATCTTTCAGTTATTGTATTTCAATCATGGTATAGAAATATTTTATAATAATTACCTTGTGGTAATTGTATTTATGGTCTATGTTTTCGATGCGCAATAGATGTAACAACATGTGTTGTGTTTTATAGAAAGAATAACCTTTTGTTGACTTTTCTTTTTGACTGTGCACCTGCAGCTTTTTGTTGCCGTGTTATTTTTGTTTTTATCTCTATTTGCTCAATTGTCGTCATCGACGGCGAGTCGCTAAAATAATGCTTCAAGTGAAGTGGGAAGAAGCAGAAGGAGCAGGAGCAGGAGCCGAAGGAGCAGGAGTAGAGCCAAAGCAGCAAAAGAAGCACCCGAAGAAGTGGCAGAAGAGGCAGCAGCATGATGATGAACATGATGTACATGATGATGATGATGGGGCTGAGGCTAAGACTGGGCATGGGCATGTGGATGGGGTTGGGGATGGGGATGGGGATGGGGATGATGAGCGAGGCAATGATGATGGCAGAGCGGCGGGGAATACCTGTTTTACCTGTTTGTATACCTACTAACGTACTAACACTGTTATAGCGGATTCAACGCGCACCGCACACGCCTGACAACAACAACAACAACAACAGCAGCAGCAACAACATAACAGCAATTGAAGACGCGACCAAAGCCGAAGGAAGCACATGAAGAATCAGAATCAGAAAATCACAAGAGGAAGAGGAAGAGCCCCCCAGAAGATGGGGAAGAGAACGCAAAGGCCGAAGACGGCTCTTGCAGTCAGACCAAAGCAAAGTAAAGCAAGCCAAAGCAAACCAAAGCAAACCAAAGCAAAGCAAGGCAAAGCAAACCCAACGCCCAAACCCCACACTCGCGGATACAAAGATACCGATACAGGAGAGCCTGCCCGATAAACAGGCCCGTCTGTTGGGTGGTTCTTCGTATGCATTTTACCCTATAAAGTTGGGGTGTACGATTATAAGAAGAATTTACATATAACAGCAAATAAGAACTGGCCTATCTTTTTGGGATACCAAATTTCAGAAAAATATATGTAAAAATACAAAAAAGTAAGCTGTAGAACCATTAAATCTAAACCCAAGCTCTAAAATGCAATAAATTAATATAACTTTTATTAAATCTCAAGCTCGAAGCTGCTGCAAATAATAAGCTTTGATTGCTTTTGGGAATCCTTGAGGTTTAAAATAACATTAAGTATTACTTATTATACTTTTACACTTCTAGGACATTTTTATAAGAAAACCTGACAAATATTTTTAAAATAAGCCATTCTGCAATCATAAACTTATCATAATTATTGTATACTATTTAGCCATAACTTTTTATATTTAGCCATAGCTTATAGTAACAACAAAATAATGTATAATATTTGTAAAATTCCACACAGTTTGTTCTTTATTTCCTACCTAATGTTTTGCAAGATAAATAATTGCAAGAACTTTATATTGACAAGTACCAAAGAGTACCAAAGAGCAAGTTATATCCAAAGAAAGCTCGGTAAATATATCTGGTATTGCTTGCTTTTCCGGGGTATTGGACTGTTCGTGGCTGCTGCTTTTGGAAGGCGAAAACTGAAGGCGAATCTGAGCCTCGGTCCGCTTCTCCTTCGCATCCACTTCTTGTCCCACTCTTTGGTTCTTCTGCATCATCATCACGATCGTTATCGCTGTGGGCCCGGGACTTTGGTTACAATTCTGCAGACTCCGCTTCCCGGCCCCCAAGCCCGCATCCTTCCCAGCCAAGCCAAGCCAAGCCAGACCAGGGCAGAGCGGAGGGGAGGGGAGGGGAGTGAAGTGGAGTGGAGCAGCCCATCCCAGCCCCTGCAATCCTTGTTGTGTTTGCTGCGTTGCCTTTTGTGCCGTTTTATTAACGCTTCACTTTTTACCAACGCTCGTTGTCCACGTTCCTTTCTGACGCCAGGAATTTTGCTCTTCTTGGCCAAAGCGATGTCTATTTCTGGAAAGACGCGAGAGAGCCAACGGGAAGACTCTCTCTTCCTCGCCGCGGAAGAATCTTCGGGGAGCTGGCGAGCCTGTCTTGGGGGTCACTGGGAGACGACGCTTAATTTATGTTGGCAATGCAAAAAATTGAAAATATGCAACGGCCAGGATGGCCAGGGGAAAACAAGGAAAACAAGGAAAACGGCAAATGTCAGGCAGGGGTTCAAGGAACAAAGAAAGCTTACTATATGTTCACTAAAAAGTTGCTTAAAAATGAAGAACCTAAGGAAACTAATAGCATTCCTTTTCTAGTTCAACCTGTAACATTTTCACTGCATAAAATGGACAGGAAAACAAGGAAAAGAGGAAAATGGCAAGGCAGGGCTCAAGAAACAAAGAATAGAAACTACTATAAGATGTTTCTTAAGTTGTCTACAAATATATAGTACTTCTTTTTAATGTTTAACTAGTACAATTTTCACTGCAAAAACTTGAAAATATTTAACGGACAGAACGGACAGGAGCAAAAGAGCTAATGGTAAGGCAGGGTTCAAGGAAAAGCTATATAGTTACTAAAGTTTGAGGAACAAAGAGAAGCAAACTATATAGTTACTAAAGTTGCCAACAAAATTATGAATATAATACTTCCTTTAATAGTTCAACCTGCAGAGTTTTCACTGCAAACAAATTGAAAATATTTAATGAAAAGAGCAAATAGGAAACCAACCAATATAGAATCTAAGAATCCTCAACAAGTTTAGTGCAAAAAATATCTTTAAACACACTTAATGGGTTTTTGAATAGTAAAAATTCCTTAAATTCATTAAATATAGAATCTAAGGAAACTAAAAACCTCCTAAAGCAAACTATAGGCTCCCCAAAGTAGCCATATAAGGCAAGTAGAATCCTCCCCCTTCAGGTTCAACCTGTAACATTTTCTCACCGGTTTTCCTTCAAGTTTTCCTTCAAACTATCGGTACTCTCCGACAAGCTGGCATTAAAAATCGTGCCACCAAATTAGCTTTGGCTTACAAATTATCATTGTCATCGACGGAGCTGTCAACACCCTTCTTTGCCTGTTTTTTTTTAACTGCCTCGCCTCGGCTGCTTCTTCTTTTTTATGGTACGAGTATAGTATGTGATATACTTGTACATAAAAATAAATTGTTGCTGCTTATGATCGTGGGCAAGCGAGACAACAAAAAGGTGAGCCGGGTGGGGTGGAGGAAAAAACTTAATTAAAATTGTATGCAAGGTCGAAATTAGCTGCCAACGTGGCCGTCAAGGCACGAAAAAATTACTTTATTCATAATTCATTTAGGAGAACGCACGCATTCGCATAGGGTGCCCTCACCCATCTTCCCCATTAAAAAAAAGAAAAGAAAAAAAAAACAGCAGAATTCGTCCCCCACCGAAGCGTCATGCGCACGTTTTTTGACTAATTTTGAAAAACGCAAAAAAAAAACGAAACCTGATTGCAATTATAATGAGTTCAGGTCAGAATGAGCTATATGCGCGCATAAACAAATATATTTATCATTATCTCGAATCGGTTTCTTGTTTTGTTTATTTAATGCACATATAGTTCGAGTTTTGCTTATTGCATTATCGCCAGGGAATAAATAATCATGGATATTGATGCTGAAAATTAATGGAACAATTTGCAGGTAATTTATCAAGAGAATTTCAATAAGCTGAAAGATTTGTCTTACCTTAAATATTATTTTTGCAACCAGAGGCTGGTAAACAAACTTGTAAGGGTTGCTTTAATCGAAAGACTTAGGAAACGAACTTGAAGGACAACTCAAATTATATGTTTTCTGGTCTCTAAATATATGCAGAAAAATAAACGAATTACCCACAAATAATAAAGGTAAGGAGTTTGTTAAAGTATTTTCTATAAAAAGAACAGAAAATATAATTTGGAATTTTATAATTTATTTTAACGTTCATTTGACCGATTTTCCACAATTCCTGTGAAATTTCCCTTGGATTGTGTTGAGTTTGACCAAATTAAAAAATTTGTCCTACCTTAAATATTACTTTTGAAACCAGATACTGGGAAACGAACTTGTAAGGTTTGCTGGATCAAAAGACTTAGGAAACGAACTTGAAGGACAACTCAAATTATATGTGCTCTGGTCTCTAAATATATGCCGAAATTTAAATGAATTAAGTAAAAATAATAAAGTTTAGGAGTTCCTTAAAGTATTTTCTATAATAAGAACAGAAAATATTGTTTTATTTCCCATAAATAGGGCTGAGTTTTACAAGCACTTTATTTGCAAACACTTTGTATTACAATCTTGTGTGAAATTGTGTTTTTCCACTCGGTTTATTTGCCAAACGAAAGGTAAATAAATAAATACGTGAGACTCAACCGCTCATTTGACCGATTTTCCACAATTCCTGCGAAGGGATTTCCCTTGGCCTGTGTGTTGAGTTTGGCAATCTTTTCAGCCACCGCCCACAAAACAGAGCCCGGTTGACAACTGCATCTTGTTCGGCGGGCGTGGCCTAGCTCATCTGGGATTAGTTCGTCCTCTTTTGCACGGCGGGACATCATCCGCAGCCGCATCCTCTCGGTTATACAATAATCACCCGCCCTGCGAGGGGCAGCGCCCCTAACAATGCCGGTAACGAACGCAACAAGTGCAAGTGACAACAACAAAGGTAACGACTGCAATTGTCGGCTCAGAAAACAAAAAACCAGGCCCAGAGACTCGGACACAAAATAAAAGCCGAAAAGTAACAAAAGCCGCAGCACCACCAAAAGCAACAGCAACAGCAGCAGCAACAGCAGCAGCAACAGCAACTGCAGCAACAATGGTAACAAGTGCTCGCAAATTGTGCGCCAGCCCAGACAGCAACAGCAACAGCAACAGCAAGAGCAACAACAACAGCCACAATGGATTAACCATTAAACTTAAAATTCAAATTCAAGTTCATGATGAATGTATCACGTGCAAAGAGCCGGAGACGGAGCCCAAGTTTTTGTGTATATTTTCTTTTTTTTGGCCTTTTTGTTGGAGTCTGCCTTTGACTTCGACGCGGTTGTTTGGTGTTGTGGTAGCTTTTTTGTTGGCTTATTTTTTTTTATATCTTCTCAGATGTCTGTACATTTTGTTGGCGCTTTTTTTTTCCATCACGACAAGTACAAAAAACAGCAACAATAATAACAACAACAGTAGCCACAACGAGAACAAGTTGGCTGACTTCGCTGTACCTTGCGGGTAATAAGCGTTTTTTTCCCCCATTTTTTTGGCTATTTTGAGTTTGCTCATAACCAAAATGCGCTACACACTTTGGGGCATTTGGATTTGGCCAAAATTGGGGGAATTAGGAAAGGTTTTTTTTATTTTAACAACAATAGGAATCAAGTTTTTATACAGCTTCGGGCGTGCTTTAAATTTGTCCTCGTAGTATCTATCGATTGTTTTAATGTCTGTATTATATAGATTTGTTTACAGCCTATTGGCTTAATCCAAGACTAGTAATGTTTCAACGTTTTGTGGAATTTCGTAATATCCCTGAGGTATAAATATAATTATTAGATTCCATTTGTATCAGCATGTATAAGGCTGTTTTATTTGCTTATTTTTTGTTGCAGATCATCCGCAAAGTCTCTGGGTAACGAAGTTTACTTTATAAAGTATACCCAGGGCTAACATTTAGTAGAATTTTCTAAAATCCCTCACATGCATATATATATACTTATTAGATTCCCTTTGTATCTTTGAGGTTGTTTTATTCGCTTATATTTTGTGCAGATACTTTATAGAGTATAGGGCCAACATTTTGTAGAAGTTTCTAATATACCTTAGATATAAATACACTTATTAGATACCCTTTGTATCTTTGAGGTTGTTAATTTGTTGAATTTTTGCTGTAGATCAGCGGTGAGCAGCCCAGAGCTCTTTCGGCTCCCAAAAACAAAAAGCTGTGAATGTTTTGAACCAAAAGGAACCGACATGTGCAAGTGTTCGGAATTTTACGGTGAAAAAGGATTTCGGAACCGAAGGTCTTGAACGAAAAGGAATTAAAATGTGGACGTCATCCGAAGTGGAGTTAAAAAGTTAAAAATCTATGCCCACCGCTGCTGTAGATCATCCGCAGAGTGTCCGTGGCTGAGGTTCTGGCAGCTTTTGATTTTTCCGCTTTGCGCGCCCCGAATGGGCGGGTTTTTGGGTGTCTGCACGTACCAGCAAAGCTCGCACATCCACCGCCAAATACCCACACAAAGTGTATAGATACGTGTGTGTGGTATGGACGTATCTACCCATAGATATATCCCCACAGCTTAGACTTGGGCACAGACAAGAGTGCAAATACGGGGGAACACAGAGACAGGTACAACGCGAAGCAACTTGACTGGGCAGCGTTGTTTATTTTTACCATAAAAATATATATTTTTTGGTTGCTTTTTTTTGGGGTTTTTTATTTTATTTTTTTTATTTTGGCTATTTACCGCAGTTGAACATTTTTGCGCCGCGTTGTTGTAGTCGGGGGGGCTGCTGTTGTTGTCATTACCGTAGCACGTCTGTTTTCTTTTTCCATGGAATGGAGTTGTTTCTGTTGCTGTTTCGGTGTCTTTCCCGCTTTACATCATCATGCTTCTTTTCTGGTCGAACAACAAACATTTCCCACTCTCTTTCCCAACCTTTTTACTTCTTTCTTATGTAATTTCGTTGTTCATTGGCAGCAATTATGCAATGATCAGGTAGCACTTCCAGAATATTTACCACAGCGCACCACCCTTTTTCGTTTTCGGTTTTTATTTCCCTCTGCATTCACGTTGTATCTCTCGGGCTGGTATCTGTATCTTGTTTTTTCTGTTGGCCTTTTCGGTGGCTCAAGGTGAGCCGAAATTAAATTTGACTTTGAAGGCATTACAAGAGCGAATTCGGGGGCATTTGTGCGATTGTGATGCCAATCGAATCAGAAACGAGAGCAATTTGGATAATTGAATTTGCTGTCTTCCATAATTGTCTTGTTTGGCATGGGCTTTCGCCTAATTGTGCCATGCGATCGTTAATTTGACTAATCGCGGGCTTCCTGCCATTTTCCTGTTGGCTTTGCGAAAGGCTTTTAAGTTTCGCCGGGCTTTTAGCATAGCCCAAAGCATAGCTTTCAGGAATTTTACGGTGATAAAGGATCTCGGAACCGAAGGCGTCGAACGAAAAGGAACCGAAATGTGGACGTCATCCGAAGTTGACGGCCATCCATGATTTTATCAATGTATTTTAAATATGCTAGCTGAAATACTACTGCTTGTCTTGTTTGTTTTTACCGTTTTCGCCTTAGCCTATTTGTCTATATCTCCGAAATGGCTACAGCAAGAAATGTAATCTTGTTGCTTAGAGTTAAACATTTTAATATATACAAGTTTTACAAGTTTTATAGAGATCGGGCAAAAAATAGTGAAGATACGGCCTTTGCCAGTGTCAACAATAATTGATAATGAAATAGGTATAGGGTATGTCGACTACACCGTTTCTACAATACTTCCTTTTGAAAATAATAATAGGTATTGAAGACAATCTTTAATTATAAACACATATATGAATGCTAGGGTTATATTTTCTACCTTAGAGGCATTGCAGGATTCTATTAGCAATTTTGATTGTTTAAACGATATTTTATCATATTTTTTGCATGACAATAAAACCTTGTAGTGAAGTAAATCTTGTTTTATATTTTATTCTGCATACTGCTGGTTTTTTCTGGAAACATCTTGATTTTATTCGGACTTCTGGCATGCTGAAAGGCATTCCCGGAATTTGATTATTTGCGGCTCAAAGCTATTCACAAAAGCCCCAACAAATTGCTCGAATTCACCTTCTGTGTTCTCGCTTGGCCAGGCCCGCTCCGCTGCCCCCGCTGCCACCGCTGCCCCCGCGGATCCACTGTTGTGACACACCCTAACACCTTGGGCCCACAGCGGTGTCATGCGACACTTAATAGGGCTAATACGCCATAATCATGCTGTTGTAATAAGAGAGACGTCAACACGCCGCACCGCAGGGAGCTTGATTGATAAAACCCAAGCCATCCCAGACCCGAAAGCTAAGCCAAAGAAATGGTGGAATCAGCTCCACAATGTGGGAATATAGAGTGGGAACGGGTAAGCCGATATTTGTATACTCGCCCCGATTTGTGGCACACATGCTCGCGCCGGCATTTGATGGGTTGGATGGCAAGAATATCCAAATGCAGTTTAGCATATCAATGCCAATGCCCATCGGCCATCGATGATAAATGCGTTCAAATCCCCGAATCTTTGGCATTGCATTCAGTAAGCCAGAAAGTCTCGTGCTTGGCTTCGGGCTCGGTTCAGTTTGGGCCACTAAGCTCACGCAGCCCAAACAAACAAGCCAAACGAGACGAATCGAATCGAATCAAAGCGATCTGAGACCAAATGAATGTTAATGCTAATTTACTGGACAAGCTCCACTCACTCGCCAACTGAGTGTTATTTTCTTGGTGGGGAAAGAAAGGCCATCGTCAATGAATGGCCAAAGGAATAAATAGAAATGTCCAAAGACCCTCCCCCTTTTGTTGGCTTTTCTGTGGGAGGTGGGCCATCAAATGCGGATTTGTTTTTCATTCTGGTCTTGGGTCTTTCCAGGTTCTTGGATGGAAAGTTGAGAGGTCGGCCAAGGGAGCGCACTGTCTTGGGGTTTACTTGATTTAGGATCGGGTGAGCTTTTAAATTCTCAAATAATTTAATTACATACTTACTCGTACCTCTAGATTCCTGTTCTTGCAATCAACCTGTTCTTAAATATAATGACATTTATTCAACTTAACTATGGTTTAAATTGCATTAAAATGGTAATAAACAAGTAGAAACGCTGTTCGATTTATCTATGTGCATATTTCCATTATTAATTAGTTTATCAATCCCAAATTACATGTACACAGGCATAAAACCAGCACATGTTAATGGTTGACTTGACGGCATTGACTATGGCAGAAGCCGTATCTTCGTTGTTTATTCTACGATCTTTATAAAACTTGCCATATGGCTAGATATTTACATTTTTAATTGTAAGAGAAAGATTTATATATCCTGCTCTAACCAT
Organism: Drosophila ironensis; assembly: GCA_021223825.1. NCBI lineage: Eukaryota > Metazoa > Arthropoda > Insecta > Diptera > Drosophilidae > Drosophila > Drosophila ironensis. The sequence goes on along the minus strand of JAJJHQ010009131.1, from coordinate 550,884 downwards.
TTTGGAGATATTGACAAATATGCAAGAGAAATTTAAATTTAAACGGCAAGAGGGGCGTGGCGAAAATTCAATAATGACATATTGTGCGTGGATCCTAAACGCACCTGAAACAAAAGGAATTATATCTCTAGCTCTTACCATCTTGGAGAACGATGTGTACATACAGACAGACAGACAGGCAGACGGACATGACTAGATCGACTCCTTCTCCCTGTTACCATTTGTACCTTAAGGTACTACATTACAATATATAAAATATATCTAACAAACTTCCCGGTTCCTACTAAGAATACTTGTAGCAGTAGATACTATAATCTTTGAGTGTGCAACAATGGGTTTCCTTAATCTAATTCATACTACAAATTTCATTGATGAGACATCCCCAAATCATTGGAAAACGCAAAGAAAAAATTCTACCTTCAAATATTCTATTCAAAATTACAGATGTACCGTTTTTTTTCTTCAAGAAACCAAAGAACAAAAACCCCAGGCGATGAAGTAGAATCAGAAGTCATCGTGAAGGCATAAACTACCAAATATCGCATCTGAAATGTATAAATGCACTCCAAAACAAATACCGCCTTGATGACGATAAAGTCAACGACTACGACTACGACTCGTCGGTGATGATGATGATGATGTCGCCGAGAATGCGACCGAAGAGCCAATGACTGCTGTCATCCCATAAATTTATGCTAAAATTTAAATTTCCTTTCAAGCAGTAGGACTAGGAGGGGGTGTCGCAGTGACAAAATGCCACATAAATATTACACGAAGTCGCAGCCTGATAAGCAAATGTCACTCTTATTAAAAACTTACAAAAAAAAGCACCTTCAGAGGGGAAAATAAAGAAAATGCCCAAACAAAGCGAGCCGATGGTCGATGGAAATGAAAATGGAAATGAGTACGAACAAAGAGCACTAAAAGTGTATCATCGGGAATGAAAGAAAGAACTTCCGAAAATGCGACAGGCCCATAAAATTGGAAGTCGGCCGGGAGGGGTTTTCTTTTTGAAATTTTCCACCTGCCCGCAGAGTGGGGGAACAAAGGCAAAGGAAAGGTATAGCAGGGAAAATTAAAGATCCAATAAAAGAGCTTTGGAATTTTGCCAAAAATTCACAGAAACTAACTTATTTTGAATTGATATGTCTTAAAACGTAAAAGGAGTTCTTGTAACAGAGTATAATTTAGGGGTTTTTCCTAATCAAATGTCAATAAAAGTTCCTATACTTAATTTAATAAATGTTAAGAGCCATTTAAAAAGATTTGACAACAAATTCATGCAGACAGACTAACAAAACTAGGTAATTTGCAATATCATCCATTAGCACTTGTTATATACAATTACAAAACACAATATATTGTGTGTAAGCGTTAATATATTGTCTGTAAGAAAGAAAATACAAAACGTTATGCTTGGGCAGTAGCTGGGCTCTTGTGGGTTTTGAGATCCAACGATAATGTAATCCCAGCTTTAGCCAATTCCACAAACCATTGACTCCAAAAGCGAGTCTCGGGTGCCTGAGTTCCGCGGAACGGTGGTCGGCTAATCGGATTTCCCAATGTAATTTCTGATTTTCTGCGATTGTTGTTTATTCTGTTGGTAGTTTGTAGTTTGTAGTTTGTAGTTTGGTGGTGTTTGGTCGGTTGGTTGGCTGGTCGGGTCGGTTTGGCTTCGCTTCCTGGGCTGCGGCCCCTCAGTTCTTTCGGTTAAGCTTACACTTTGTCGCTATTTTGTAGTGCTTAACGCCTCGGGCAACAGTAGCGCAAATAGCAACAATAATAATAGCATTAACATCGGCATTAGCATTCGCCTCAGAATCGGCGAATCGAAGGGACGGAGGTATAGTACACACAGGAAAACACCAGATCCCACCGATAGGCCGATTGTTTATTTGTTTCTCCCAAAATCAGATGGTTTTTAATTGTTTTTATTTACTGCTAACTGAATTGTTGAAATGCAAAGTTCTGGTTGTATTAGGTATTGTTATAGGGTCTATTATAGGCATAAGTTCTATAAAACTTTACATTTGCATCTCAATTTTCATGTATCCAAATTAGAAACTTTAATCAATTTAAATTTACAATATTTTCTTTATACTTAAAAAAAAACTGTACAAGTTATACGATTTTTAATAGGCAATAGGCATTCTAAAAATATTAGAAAACATTAAAAAATAAGGAGTATTTTTTGGGAGAAATTATTTTGCTAAATAAATAAATGTTTAGGTTTATATTAGCATAACAGCATGGTTTCCAATAGTATTACGCGATGACTAAAAGACGTATTATTAGTGTTGGCCAATAAGTTAATAAGGAATTAGAATACAATATCATATAATAGAAGTATCTTTAAGATATAAATTGCTAATAATTGTACAGCGTAGGGCCCCCAAAATACTTGACAAAACTATAGCTGGCAAGACATAGGAACCACGTAAGTTATGGCATATTTTTTGCCATAGGAACCTTATAGATTATGGCGCATATTTTCTCCCTGTGTTCAATCTTGGGCTCAGAGACAAGTGTAATGGAATTGCCGGGTTCCCAGCCACAATGCCGCCGTGAACTTGAAGTTTCGCACTCGCTTGATTGAGCTGTTCCCCCTCCGGCAGCCGCTCCTCCCACCTCCAGGTTCCATGGTTCGTCGTGGTCGTGGTCGTGGTTCTTGGAGCTTGGTTCTTGCACTCTGCACTGGTCAGAGGCAGTCGGCTGGGATGGCTCAGCAGATCGGACTAGCTGTACTTTATATATAACGATTCCAGCCAGTTCCATGGGAACTCTTCGTCATCCATCCATCCAGCCATCCAGCCATTCATCCATCTATCCTACTTAGCTCATCAACATCATCTTGCTCATCATCCCAGCATATTGCCAAGACGGTGACATCGCATCCATTACCCTAACGATAACTGGCCGCGCCATAAGTATTCCCAGATGCCCAGTCCCGAGCTAACCATTCCATTTGGCAGGGGACATTATTTGGGATTAGAGATACATACTATATTCCACTTTGAGGAGAATGAGTGGGCCCAGCTATATCGATACACATGGGCGGGAAATTGGGATTGCAATTACCAGAACTCCCAATGTTAGCATTCGGCTTGAATTCGTAAGCAAATTGGTTGCTCGAAACCTCCATCGATTGTTTCCTAATTGTTGTATTTAAATGGATTTTCTAGGGTATTTAGTAGTGCTTAGCCTTTGGTTAATTTTGTTGATTCCATTGTCCAATTGCTGCACTGTGACTGTGACTATGACTGTGACAGTGACGTAATCCCCTAGCCACGACAACACAACAAAAACAATGAAAAACCCAACAAAAAGAGCAAGTACTGTACTTGTTTTTTTTTTCATCAACTTCTTTTTCAACTGCCACTTGTTCTTCTACAGTCTACAGTCTACAGTCTACAGTCCGATTCCAAGTTTTTTAGTTATTTTGTTGTTTTGTTGTCGGACAAACGACTTCCGCTGTTGCGACGGTTGCGCTCTCATCAAAACCTTAAAAGTTGAAGCCCAAAAACCGCAGCCCAAAAAGAGCACGGCTCACACGGCGTATGCGCAATAAACAGATTTCTTGTCTATAAATTGATATCTGTTTAGTTTCGTTAAAGGGCTTTCCCATCATCATTATTAGCCGGCCGGTGCACCTGTTCTAACACCTTTTGTTGTCGTTTAGGGGACGATAAGGCCGCGTCTGGAAATCCATTCAGTTGCAAGTACAAAACAGGAAAGCAGTTGCCCGGTTCTCAATCTTTTTTTTCGGGGTTTTTATGACACTTGGACTGGACATTCTAGCGGTTCCCTAATATCACTTTGATTGGTTCTACCCGTTTTCAATTGGATCTTTTATTGATTTATGTAGATTTCGGCCTCGGGATCGGGCCGTGTGTGAAAAGTTTCGATCCGAGGGCTTGGTTTTCCCTTCCCAAGCTGTCGTCGCGTCTCATTAGACAGTGATTTAAGCTCACTTTTCGGGGCACTCAGCACTTTGGGCCATAAAACTCAATAATATAATAATGGATCCGACTTAAAACTGTTTCGTTCGCTGCTGCCGTCCGTCCATTCACAGTTTTCACTTCCTCGGCGGCGGAGAGACGAAATTTCGAATGAATGGAGCGAGTGGCTGGGGATTATTTGATTGATTTCCGCCAATCGATGACAAAATGGAAAACATGCGTGAGAAAAGTCAAGCAACAATTTGGAAAGCATTTGTCAAAGATTACGATTCCTTGAATATGTTTCAAATGCAATAAAATCGATTGTTGTCACATATAAGTTGTAACATTAACTTGTATAAAAGTTCTATACATTTCTCTAAGCTTTCAGCTTATAATCTTGTATGTTCAATTGGCTGATAAGTTTCACTATTGAAATACTACAATAAATTGTGCATAACATTTTGAAAATATCTTAACAACAGATAAAATACATTTTTCCTTTTTTTTTTTTGCAAATTTTTGCAAACAAAAACACAAAATCTCATCAGATTTAATATCATATCTTGAGCAAAATCCACCTGATTTTAAAAAGTGGCACATCTTATTGTTTGTGAAAGAATTCTCCATCAATCTGCATTCAAACCTGGAAAAAGTTTTTTTTTTAATTTTCACATTTTTACAAAATTTACGATATTCGGAGTCCCTCAAAATCACATAATTTCCTCAGAAAAAATCTCATATCTTGAACAAAATCCATCCGATTTTAAAAAGTGATACATCTAAATGTTTGTAAAAGGATTCCCCATCAATCTGCATTTAAACCTGAAAAAAACATTTTTTTTTTAATTTTTAAAATATTTTTTGGATGGTACCCCTTAAAAAATGTACGATCTAGAGATGCTCCGATTAAAGATGTTCTATGTTTATGATTATTACAAGGTATCAGCTTGTTGCCTGGAAAAGAAACCCTTTTCTTGGGCAGGCTGATGGTTGGATGGAGGTAGTTTCGAGTAAGCACAGCGCCTGTTGGCTTGTTTCTCGCAGTGTAGCCGGAGCTTCCCGAGGACGGGGTGGACCCCAGCTCCCTGGGGATGCCCCGAACAGGTGCGACAAAACTTTGGCTGGGCCGTTTGTGTCCTCCTCTTGGTTGGCTCAGTGCTGGTGGCTACATACACACTCGTACACAGTTGAGTATAGCCGGCCTGGTCTTTGCAGATGACGATCCATCGGTCCGTCCATCAAACGGCACCGTCACCGGCAATTAGATGAATTGCTACCATTGCAGAAAGCCCGGGCAGACGACGAACTCGATGCCCGAACTGAATCAGTTGTATTATTGGTATTGCTTCTTTGGCTTACATAAAAGGCCATAAATTAGTCACTTAACCGCTTCGAGTGCTGCGGCCGTGCTCCTGTTTGATATAAGTATGGCCAGAAATGGCATATGGCCGAATGCCAATACAGTTCTGGCCAACTATTCTGGCCAATCTAGCAATTCTTTAACAATTCAACAATCTATCACTGCCACTCAAAATGCTTTCTATCTTTTTGTGGCTGCCTCCGCTGCGGAGATCCCAGTCTCTAATGATCTCTCTAGCGCGTTTGCTCTAATTGACTGACAGTCATCGAGTGTCTGACAGAGAATTATATACATACATATGTGTATATGGACAAATATATATTCAAACATACTCGCACTTATCTCTGTATATGTTGTATATAAATGGGGAGGCATCATTTCCTTTGGATCGCCTGCTATTTCTGCAGCAATTAGTCCAAACGAACGCTTTTGGCTCTGTCAGCAATTAGTTTGTTATCTAAACAGGCTCCGGTCTTCACTCCCCGCCCACGATTCAATGGTTTCAACTAACAGAAAGATTGCAGTTAGTACGTGATTGGAGGGATCAATTGGACCATCAAATTGCCATGAACTTGAGGCTGCATTATTCTTTTAATTGATTGATATATTACCGTAAAAGCTACATTAGCTAGCCAACAAATTATGATGTCTACAATTTTGTAGGGACTGTTCATAGTCTCATAAATTTTGACGTTTCGAAGGCAAACAAGTAAGAACGATTATAATCTAGTGTCTCGACTATAAATACCCAGTTCCAAGTTTCCACCAAGTTTTTAGAAACTTGTAGATAGTGGCTGAACAAATGCAAACTTGGTAGTTCCATTGTAAGAGATACTTGAGTTATATACTTATATCCAGTATAATCAATTCGTGCAAAGTTGTCTGTCCGTCTGTCTGTACGTTAAGTCGCTTATATCATGATTTTATAATATATAAGCAAAATATTATGTCACCATCAATTCCAAGTGAAGATCCGCTGCATCAGAGATATGCCAACCCTAAGGAGATCGAGATGAGCGTCGGGTGGTATGGATAAACATTGCGGATGAAAAGTGCGCGGCATGTTACTATGGATAAGCTTGTGGACGCAATACGTTTTTGTCGTTTGCACGGACGAAAGTGGGCGTAACCGGCTGATTTTTGCAACGCAGATAGATATTGGCTCTACCAATATACGATATAAATTTCTTGCCTTTAGAGTTAAAATTGCGGTCGTTATACAATTTTGTAGATTGTGGTGGTGCGGGCAGACGCACATGGCCAGATAAACTCGGCTGTTGATGCTGATCAATAATATAATAATATACGTTACATTCGTAGGGATTCAACACTTAAATACCCATGTTATTTTTAAGAAACGGGTTCAAAAAGCCGCCAAAATAAATGATTAAAAGAAGGCTCATTTGATAATAAACCAAAAAGAAAAGTATGCCCTAACTGGGATCATTTCTTGAAGATAAAGTGCTACTTCCTCTTGCCAAATCCGCGTGTACTCTATGAATAAACGGATTGCTGGAGTGCTAGATAATTTACTTTCTTTGTTTATTTATTTATAGACCATCATTTCAACACGTTAGACTGCTCTATTTTTAGACCCTACCTAGCCTGTCTTTAGTCGCTAAAAAAGAGAGCCAACTGCGATTAGTGGACCCGCAAAAAAAAAACCTAAATAATAAACGAGGATAGAGGAGTTTTGTGTATAAATATAGCTAGCCGTATAATTTTGAGCGTTTTATTTTTCGCACAAATTATTGTTATTTTGATGTCTGCATTCATTCACAAAAATAAGAGCTTAGGAGCCGCAACAAATGATTAACTTTGAGAGATTTTTGCAGTTTGTGTTGTTTTCGGTTCGATTTTAAGCAGCTTAAATGACTCCTCCTCCATTTCGGAGGAGGGTTGGCTCTTTAAATTATATTGATGAGCTACATCCGTGAAAATATTTGTGCATATAGCTTCCCCAGACCAGAAGAATCGTTCAACTTTTGGTAACTAAATCGATTTTGTTTTATGACAGACTCGCGGGTCTGTGAAACAAGTTTCTGAAACGCCCATCAAGTGGAAGACATGGAGGAATATATTTAAATAATTCGAAACGATAGATATATCGCTGGATTTGAGTTGATTAGGTTTACGATGATGGTTTATGTGGGATAAGAAATTTATTCTGATCATCTTTGATTGACATTTAATAAAATTTGTATGCAAATGTAGAGGCAATATTTTCAAAGTGTTTTATATCCATTTTTTCCATGGCTTTGAGGGGAATATCTTTTAACAAAAATGCTTAATAAAATATCGTGATTCGATCGGTAGAACTAAGAAATTGTAAATTAACATTTGGGGTTTATTGTGGAAGGTTTTCTTTCTTTTCTTTCGATAATTGTATAAAAAATTCTTTAGTAAATCGTCTCTAAATCCCAAAATTTGAAGTGTAGCTCATTTTCCTGTGTCCAGCTAACCGAAACTCTTGGTGGTACCAGATTCTTTTATTTATTAGCTTTTATTTTTGTTTCTGGCTGGCCTGCAGATTTTTGCAGTTCATTGGACTGAGTCGAAAAATCCAAGACGCTTGTCTGCTGACTAAGTGAATGAGTCGCCGCTCTTAATATTATTATTGTTTTTGTTGTTGATGTTGTGACCTCAGCAGCAGCAGCAGCAGCAGCAGCAGCAGCAGCAGCAGCAGCGCATCAACAGACAGAAGAGAAGAAATGTGGCCCAGCTGCGAAAAAAATAAAACATCTCATGCACAAAAAATTAAACAAAAACGAGGAAAAAAAAATAAGACGAAAAACTTTACTTATAAGAGATAAATTAGCGCGATTTCCGAGATGCTTGACTTGGCTCACACGCAACAGCAGCAGCAGCCGCAGCATCAGCCGCAGCAACAACTACGACAACAAGTTGAAAGTCATAATGACTAATGATTTAAATGTGGCCAGAAATTGTTCAAGTCTCTGATTAAAAAAAAAAGACCATACTATACAAACAGCCATTGCTGTCCGTTGCCGGGTATCAATTTAATGCCAACATTTATTTTAATTCGATTTTGATTGCGAAATTCCGCCACAATTATTGTTTAATGCTAATCAAAATGTGAAGCATATTTTATGGCAAGCGTTAAACAGTTAAACAGCCGAAGTATGCAAATCATTTGATTGCAACTTGAATTGTTTGTTAATTAAATATTTCCTAGGCGGTTGAGTGGTTCTCTCGTTAATTTGATCGATTATGGCGGCGGCTCGTTCAGATTAATATTAATGGAAGTGGGCCTAGGAAATGGTGGCTGGAATGTCGGGTTGGCATAATAGATTATAGATTTTATAACTCCTTCAGAGGGAGTTTGTAAACTCGTCAAGATGATCTCTTTCTAATGGCAAACGAAACCTGCCTGCCTGCATTTTTTTTCCCTGTGGCAATTTAAATGCTTATGGAGCCAAAAGTGGCAATTAGAATCTGAAAATACTCTAACGCTGATCTCGTTAGATGATATTCAAGTTTAATTTCAGTTTCGGTTCAGTTTCGGTTTCTTAAACCACCGTAACGAGGCACGCACAAAAAAAACAGCACTGGCAACGGGGCAACTCCAAGACAAATTGTAGGCTCAACTACATTTATTTGGTTTTTATACCATGTACTTAAAGGTACAAATGGTATATCGAGTTTGTGAAAATGTATGTAACAGGGACCCGACCAAAAATCATGTTTTCATAATCAGCAGCAGCAGCAAAATCGATCAAGTCCGTTGTCTGTCCGTTTGTCTGTCCGTTTGTCTGTCCGTCTGTATGTTTGAAGACTTCGTTCTCCGAGATGGTAGGATATAGAAACGTAACTCTTTTTGCTTTAAGTTCATCTAAGAAATATGAGAAATACATTAAATTTGCATTTCAGTCAGGCCCCTTTCTGCCTTGTCAATTTTCAAAAAACTGCAATTCCTTTTGCATATCTCCGAAAATATTGGAGCAAGAGATATAAATGTTTTGGTTTACACTTAAAAGCTTAAATATCTAGCCAGGTGGCAAGTTTTTATAATGAATACACGGCCTAGATAATGAAAATAGGTAACATACATGGTATCTCCTGGTCGTTTCTACTGTTTTTTTTTCCTGATTTTGTTTCGCATTTAGCTGGGCTTAGAAAATAAGGCAGGCAAACGATTGTCGGCCTGTTTTGGCCTTGGCCTTGACGCCGGTTATTGGCAGCCATAAACTAAAATTAAGCGAAACGCTCCCAACAAAAACCTGCCGCACAAACCACGAAAATGAAACACATCTCTGCAAATTGCGTAAAGAGTTTTTTAATTGCCCCCCCACTGAAAAAGCGACTACTGCCCGCTCAGATCTTGGCTATAAGGCTGAGCCAAGCCGCCGAAAAAATGTGTGAGACACTCTGCGGTGTGCATACATGAATATATGTAGATTTACAAGCAGCCACAAAAAAAAGGCGGATGTACCTGTGGCTGCAGGAAATTCACACGTGAAATGTATAATTAATGAAATCGACATAAATCGAACCCCCCGACGATGAAATTCAAAAGAAATAGTCAAAGGTCGAGATACTTATCTAACGGTAGCTCGGTGGTCTTAAAACGCTCATATTTTGTTGTTTACATTCAATTGGCTTTTGGCCGAGATACTTTAAGCAGATTGGCATCTTCGATGATGTTTCTATTCCAGCCGGCAACGGTAAAGTTAATTCGCTTACTTTCGTGCTTAACGGTTCGATTTTTTGCCAATTTAATACAATTCAGTTGTCAAAATTTACGAAATTCCACAAATGATCGGTCAGAATCGAGATGCGACTCAAGGGGGCAATGAACAAGCTGTTGACAAATCATTGTGTGATGTATCAATCATGTGAAATGTGGCCAAAATTCCTAGAAAATAAAGCAGAGCAGAGGGAAAGACATCGGAAATCACTCGCAGACAAATATTAATTAACATCATCATCGAAACAAAACCACTTCCCTTCCTTTTCAATATCTGTTCTGTGATCCGCTAAGCCAGTAGATATATCTCGACAACGAGATACCATGTACCTATTTGCATTATCAATTAGTTTTTCCGTGCAATGATTTTAGTGAAGTGCAGAAATTTAAGTGACATCATCCGGCAACGACACTGAGAGGGGCGGTGAGCATTTTTGTATTTTTGTTGGACGTACTAGCTTCATTGTTTATCGTCCGATCTTTATAAAACTTGGCACATGGCTAGACATTACAATTTTTAGCTCTAAGCATAAAGAGTTGTATCCCTTGGTCCAAGTTTTTTAAAGATATAGACCAATCTGCAGCATAAAATATAGTTTACCATCTCGGAGAACGAAGTGTTCAGGCAGACAGAGAGACTGACGGACAGACATGGTAAGATCTAATCAAGAATATATAAATATACTTTATTGGCTCGGAAACGATTCCCTGTCCCTGTTACATATATTTGCACAAACTTAATATACCATTTGTACCTTAAGGTACATGGCATCAAAATCGGCAAAAACCCGAAGAAAAAGATTATGATTTGCGCGACTTGAAACAGAAAAGTTTGCCAGATGGCTGGCGCTTTAATTAGATAGTGTAAGAATAAGCATACAGCTGGCCAGATGTACACACAGCACAAGTATATAGTGTATATAGCTGTGGTGTGTTCTGTGGGTTATATAAACTACCGCACAACATGCGAAATTCTCACGCAACAGAGCAAGACGGGGGGAAAAAATACTCGTCCAACGAATATGGAGAAAAAACCGTCCGTGGAAATCAACGGGGGGAAATAGACAAATAATAAACGAGTCGAAAGAGCGGCTAGGAGGCAGAAACAGCAGAAACAGCAGCCATTCTGGCCAATAAATTTCAATGTCACTTACACTTGATTTATAAACAAAGAGCAAATTGGATAAACCCGTCGAGGGGAAGTCGGTGGAACTGTAAACTAAATGAGTGGAAGTTAACCAGAAAAGCGGGGTGCAGATGGACGCCAAGTAATCTAATTACTTCCTCATTGATTCCCAGGGCATTTGAGCGTGCTGGAGGGGAAAAAGTCTAATGGGATTAGATTAGAAATAGGTGGATGGAGCGGCAGGCACATAAAAAGGTTACTAAAGGTAAATCACTAAAGTAAATCAATCGATTGTGTTGCAAGGGCTTTTGGTTAATTGAAAACGAGATGCCTGGCCTGAGCCGCTATGAAATTATGAATTATAGTTGCACTCATAAAGTTTATCTCACTTTAAATTTATGTAAATTATCCACTACCCGGTAAATTATGTTACTACAGTCTGAAGTTCATTATACCCGGTTCTTAAAAAGAACAAGGGTATAGTGAATTCGTTCGAGTGTATTTAACAGAAAGAAGGAAGCTTTTCCGACCCCAGAAAGTCATGTCCGTCTGAACGCCTAGATCTTGAAAACTTTAACAGATAGAGAAAAAGTAATTGCATATTCAGAACTGTGTGATACCAGTTCAGCAGAAGTATGTTTTAAAAATCGGCTATCGCTCGGCGCACCCCCGCAAACTGTAAAATTCTGTGGCGTCCACAACTTTAACTCTAGAGGTATCAAACTCTAGAGGTACATTGGTAGTACCGATATCTATCTGTGTTGCAAAAATTAGCTGGTTACAACTATTTACGATTGCGAAAATGGCAAAAATCTGTGGCACCGACAAGCTTCTCCATAGAAACAGGCTGAAAATTTGTTGCACCCACAATGCTAATGTTTTAAAAATCAGGCAAAAACAAAGAACCGTGTATTTATAGATGAGACTCTTGACTTTAAACGTTCTTACTTGTTTTTATCTGGTCTTTTTGGCTTTTCCGTGCTGTGCAAAAGCCACAATTTTGGGGCATTGTAACGTTTTAATAGAGCAACATTTTGTGGCCAAAAATGGTCATGTTGTTCTCCTGTGTTGCACTTGTTGCCCACTCCAATTCTGATTCCAATTCAGATTCTGATTCAGATTTAAATCCAGATTCAGATTCAGACTTAGATTCAGATTCAGATGCCTCCTGCCACTCGGAGTGCTTGTGCAACAATGAGCTTTCATTGTAATAACAACAAAAAACAACAAAAACGAGCAAAACAATGGGCAAAAGATTCTCGTTTTTTGTTGTTGCTGCCCCTGACTTTGTGGCATGATAATGATGTTTCGCCTAATGTTGCACCAGCACCAGCACCATGGAAAACAACAACAAAAAACACACACAAATGGGGGGCAAAAAAACGAGTGGAAGCAACAACAAAGAGATTCACACGAACTTCAACACTTGAGGCAACAACAACAACAACAACAACAACTACAATACAACAACCATGGCAAGCAAGTGTTTGCCTTTGTTATTGTTTTTCTTGCAAATCACACAATAGACAGCAACAACAAGAACAACACCCAGAACATTTGTAGTGTAAGCAACAAAAATCTATTTCCATTTCAATACGATACGAAAAAATGTGTATTTTGTATTTAGTTTTTTTTTTTATGTTTTTCTCGAGTTTAGTTTATTTTTCGCTGCTGCTCATTGTTTGTTCTTGTCACGCTGCTCTGCACAAAACTCATGCTGGATTTTGGATTTTACTATAGGTGTTTGGCTTGGATTCGCAATCGCATAGAACAGAGCTAAGTACTATACAATGAAATAAAGTTTGTTCTGGTCAGTTGATGTATAATTTGGTATTTAAATTCTTTTGTCCAAAGCCTCAGAGGCCTGGCTTTTTGTTTTTCATAATCTTTCACACTTGTTTTGTTCGATTTTGAAGCGAAATTAGTAATAATCCGGGGATGAAAATGTTTAAAAAAGTATTTTTAGATTGTCCTGTGTCATTTCATCGAAGCCAAAAGTTGCGGATGATCAAGTTCGTTGCCCAAGTCTTTTGTTTTGGTGTCTACAAAAGCTCTCTAAAAACAAAAACTCTTTTACCTTTTATTGTATTAATATCAAAACCAAAATTAGTTAAAGTTATATTATAATGCTTAAGCTATTAAAAAAGCTTTATAAAACCGTCTTATTTCATTAAATTGTAGCCAAAAGTTGCGGATAATCGATAACCAATTTTGTTGTCTAAGTCTTTTGTTTTCTTGCCCACAAAAACTCTTTTAAAACAAAAAATGTTCACACTACTTTTTCACTAATATCTACACAAAAAATTTGTTATAATCCCAAGCTAAATATGTTTAATAAGGTATTTTTTTAATGGTCTTATATCATTTAATCGACGCCAAAAGTTGCGGATGATCAAGTTCGTCGCCCAAGTCTTTCGTTTTCGTGCCTACAAAAACTCGGGCAAGAACAGAAGCCCCGAGAAAAACAAAATAAATAAATTTTCGGTTCACTTCAGTTCATTTCACTCCGTTTGACTACAGTTAACCGGCCACGCCAAGTATAAGTTCTAATGAAATTTGTCAATAAAAATTCGCAGAATTCCAAAGCGAAAAAACGAGTCGTAAAAATAAAACAAGTCAACAAGCTGACACGAACGGGTATGAATCAAATTTACTTTTTTACCGTTTTAAGCGAAAGGAGAGGATGGCAAATAAATGTCTCTACATACATATACGTACAAAATATATATATTATATATGTACATATATGTATGTACGTGCTCAAATTTGTTAAGTCAACAAAAAGCCAGCAAAAGTTGCACTGCAAACAATGAAGTCTCTTTTAGAAGTATTCGGAACATAATTCATTTTCAAGGTGCTTGGGGAATTTTTATTTGTCAGCCTCCAGGCCATTAATAATTTTAAACTGTTTTTAATTTCTTTTCAGTGTAGAAGTGCCTATAATGCGATACATTATATATGGGTACATATGTACATAAGTGGAACACTCAAAAGTCTGGACTCGGCTTCGATTCACTCGATTTCAGTTCAGTTCGGCGCAGTTTGCTTCAGTCTTGTCATTGTTTAAGAATTTCGGATTTCATACGGTTTTGGGGCGCAATTCGGGATAAACACAAACATCCAGACCCATAAATATTCAATATACTATAGTATTCAGATGCCCAGAAACAGGTTAGAAATTTGCGGCAATGTGTAGGCGTGGTACTTGTATATAAGAATAAAATTATTTGTAATCTGGATTTCAGTCTATAGCAGGACAAGGTCAACTGACAATTTTGGACAGAAAGAAAGTGAATTCATCAGAGAATTATTGTAAAATTCGATCTAGATTCCAGCACGATGTTGAGCGTTGAATGATCTACAAAGTCAGTATAAATTTGAAGCATAAATGAAAGTATAAGATACGGATGTTTTAATGTTAGTTTCTTATTTCAAATTGGTTTCCTAATTGTTGTGTCACGGGGGGAATAAAACCACAGTGACTGTACTTTATAGTATATTTTGGATATGGTCTGGTTAGGTAGTGATGACAAAACTTATCGCTAATAATTTATCGATAAGATACATAACACTAATCATTAAATTTAAGCAATGAGCTTAATTTTTGGACAAGGATTTAAAAGACACTTTTTATTTCAATTCCCAAATTGTTTTTATATTGTATATCTAAACGTTAATCGATGAAAGATCCAGAATATCAGTATAAAGTTGTAGCATAAATGAAAGATCATGATTTTAAGACTGCGCATCCATGTAAACTTGTGGGACCAAAGAATTTTATGGGAGTGTTTTGCTCTGGACTTTATCGTGATTAATTGCTGCAGGTAATGATAAATAGACCGCCGCATTTTTGCGCGCTTACGAATTGATACTTTGAGTGTGATGTGTATCGGCCCAGTTGCGCTGAGTATTTCGTGAAATGACTTAAATTAGATATGCACTTAGTGCGATGAAACCATTAAATATGCATCGCAATCAACTCGTCGGCAGCCGTCGAGTCAGCTCCCACGACATTGGCTTGCCCACAAACGATATAATTCGCACAGACTCATACCCGTACACCTCCTGCCTTACCTTACTGGCAAGTGTTGCGGCTAGAACACCCCACTTTGAGTGACTGCAGCGGCCCAGAAGGTGCCACACACTCACCAGAGGCAACAAAAAAAAATAAAAATAATAATAAAAGCAGCAGCAGCAGCAGCAGCAGTAACCACCGCAAAACAATTGCTCACCCACCGCCGCAGTGAGCTCATGGAATAATTATCCTATGAATGAGCAGTTTGCATGATCATTGCCAAAGCTTCCGCTTTTGTTTTTGTTTATGTTGGTGGGGCCAAAGCTGAATTTGTTGCTGCTGCCGCTGCTGCTGCTGCTGCTCGAGTGGCTGTGTCTTCTTTGCAATTACCGCATGAAAATGTTGCATTTAAGAGGCATTTTCGAGGCATTTTCTTATGTCATAGTGGCACGACGACGTGTCTCAGACAACTCACAGAATATTCCAACTAATTCATCCAACTTTTCCCAGCGGCCCAGTCGGGGATGCACGTATAGTACATACATATATGCATTGTGGGGGGGGGCTATATGGTGTACTGGGATATAGGGAGAATTTGCCTTTTATGAATTCCGCTCAGATCTTTGGGTCGGGAGGAAAAACGCGAAGAAGTAGTACTAAGTGATGCGCATATCAATGTCGAGCAGTCTTTCGCAAAGCTTTGGGGTTCTTGGCTCTGGTGTTTGGGTAACGAGTGGAACATTCCTCGCCGATCTGCAATAAAACTATGCAAAGTTATGTGTAGCATTCGCTACTAGAACTCTCCCATGATGATGACGATCTTGGGCCCCGAAAAACTTGCACACAAAATCTGCCGCGACATTCCATGGGACATGGCAAAATATATTTATACATCAGCTCGAAGATGGCCAATTATTATGCCCACATGCAGCAGCATGCCTCAATTTGTTGCATAGAAAACAGATGAGGCCAGGAGTCGGCCGAGGAATGAAATGAACCCTGGCTAATCATAAATGCCAGGGGCATAATCAAAAATGTTGATTCGATTCCTCGCCGAGACAGGGATTTAAGGTTAGACTATTAAGGACTGCACGAATGTTTCTCGATATATTTAATGTTAGTATCTTATTTTAAATTGGTTTCCTAGTTTTTGTGTACGACCACGACTGTACTTTATAGTTTGGAGAAGAGCTGATAGAGTAGTGGTGACAAAACTTAGCGCCAACAAATTATCGATTACCTCATACTAATCGTTAAATTTAACCAATAAGTTTAATTTTTGGACAGGGACTTGAAAGACACTTATTATTTTAATTCCCAATTCCTTTAATCTGCTGTTGGCTTGTTTCATTTTCCCCATCGACTGTCATATATCAGAGGCAGCTTTTAATTGGCTTTTTGTTGTTGCCTTTTTTTTGCTGGGGCTTAATTTTAATTTGTGGCTCACTTTGGTGCGGTTTTGGGTTTCTGAATCATTTGAGTAGCTGCTGCTTTTTTTCGGGTTAAGCAAGAAGGATCTGGGAGTTTCTGGGCAGCTTTTTGTGCGTGAAACTGGGACCGTTGTCAGATGCGAGACGCAATATGCATAAATTTCGCCCAAGAAAAAGCGAGAAAAAATGAATTGCCTGGATATGGGGGCGAGGGAACAAAGAAAATCGTTTGTCATATGATTAATGAGCGGCACCTTCGGCTCTTTGCCGTTTCAAGCATTAAAAATTCTGTCCAGAATATCGAAAACAGTGACCCAACAGCCGCATAGATCAGAGGGAAATAATAACATTTTTGATGGGATAATTTGTTGCCAAACAAAGGTCGAGTCCATTAAGATTCTATTGAGTGTACTCCAGTTTGGGAACATTAAAATTTGTAATTTTTTTTGGGTTGATTGACTTCTTCAATCAATATCCTTAACTGGCAAGGATTAAAGTCTTGCAAACCGCAAGGGGGCGGCCCCCAAAGGGGCGTGTCTGCTCAATTGAACGTTATTAATTTGCGGTCACTGTGGCAAAAACAAAAAAGAACAGCCTATAATAATTTAACACATTGCAATAGCAATTTAGAGCACGGTTGTATGAAATTACGGCATTAAGGTTAATACTGCACAGTAAATAATGTTTGCAGCTATCTAGAGCAGCCATGGGCAGCCCTTGGCTCTTTCGGCTCCCAAAAACAATATCATGTGAATGTCTAAAAACAAGGGACTCGACATGCCGCCTCCCAAGTTGAAAATCTGTGCCCTTCGCTGATCTAGATGAATCTTTTACACAAAGAATTCATACAAAATTTAAGTTTAAGCTCGGAATTTGCTATTTTGATTGTTTATAAATATTCTGTAGATATTTCTGTGATATTTATTGTTACAAATTACTCTCCAGTGGGTCGTTTTTCTCAGTGCCGGTGCTTAACACTTTCGGGGAGCATTTGATGTCGCATGGGCGTTGTCACAATTTGTCGAAAGGCGGTTCAATGAATCTCCTGACCTTGAAATAATTCCCGCTCCATCTTTCTGGCCATCTCTTTCCGCCTGCAAAGTTGCAGCTGTTGCTGACTTTCCATTTGTCAGACCGTTTTCAATTTGTATTTGCCGCAATTTACTTTATTTGGCTTACGTGTGGTTTGTTAACAACAAAAACACCAGTCACAGTCACAGCAACAACAACAGCAACAGCAACAACAACAGCAAATACTTTAAGCCAAAAACCAAAAGCCAACGCCATCGCCATCGCCTTCGTCATCGTCATCGTCCTCATCAAGAGCGTGGCATCAACGTCATCTTCCGCCACTATTCCCGGCGATCTCAACATTTCATCCTTGTGACTGGACCTCTCCAGGGGGAACCTGTAAGCCTTCGTTATACCCTGCAATTTATGATTATTTAATATTTATTTAAATAAGAAACATGGCCAAGCTTTAACTTTATCAAGTGTAATAGGTTAGGGTTAAAATTGAAGGGTTTCTTTATTTGTTTTGGTTCAAATAACTTATTCTTTAGTGGGTTTTATTAAAAAATCTATTATAATCTATTAATTTTCCTATAGAATGTAAGACAATTTCTTTAACAACTGGCAATTAGATGGTAATTTGCTTTCCATAAATTATTTAGTCAAATATCATGCTGCGTTTTACCTATAGGCATACACTTTTTGGCATTATAAATACCCATATTTTCTTAATTTAATGCAAAAGAGCATTCAGTTGTCAGCTTGCCAGGTCAGCCCCATCGAACCCCTTTAAATATATGTATATCCCCTTGAAGTTGCAGATTGCAAAGAACCCCAAAAAATCGCCAAAAATGTTTTGCGTTTTAATTTGAAAGCCGCGCACACACAAAAATTGTAACAATCAGCGCCAGAACAAAAGCAAAGGAGCCACAAAAAATAAGATTAAGTACAGGAAAAAAGCAGAGTCGAGTGCGGTAAAATAATGCCGAAAGTGGAGGAAAATGTGCAGACAACAATTTGTGGCGAGTGCACAGCTGCCTGCCATCCAGCCTGCCTGCCTTGCCTGCCTCCTGCCTGCCTCCAATCTTACTGTTGCACCTTGCAACTGCAGCGCCAACCTCTGCTGGTGGATCTTCGGGCAAATGTGGATCGGCGATCGGCGGATCCGTGCTCCTTTCAGGTGGTGCGGCGGTGCACCGAACAACGCCCCACAAACAATCACTTACAAGCTGCTAAATTGCATAATCACCCAAAAAGGAATCAGCGGCCGCAAGGAGTTGAAATGGCCTCGCTGCACTGCAAAAATATCGGGCTTCCAACGCCACTGGACAACATTTTTTAAGAACATTAAATAACATTTGTTTTGGATATTCAATCAGCAACAACACTAGAGATTCAATACACAGAATCTTTGCTAAAACACTCGTATTAAGATATAGGTACATATTTTAACTTTGATATTATATTATCAGTTTAAATATTTATTATCTATAAGCTTATCTCTAAGTTTTATGTGTTTATATACATTACATCATTTTGACTAAGGTTTTAAATCGATTAGGACTTTTAATTGAAAGTTCTTAGGACCCTATTTGGAATTGTCATATATTCATTGAATACAAGCTTTATATTTCCCCTAAAATATTTCTCTATAAAATATATAGAAGGTAGTTGTATTAGGGCATAACATATTAGATAACATAATTTTGTTAGGGCTGAAAAAACATCGATGTTTTTGATCGATCCTTTCGATCTTTTGAAATCTATAATTTAGAAAATCAAAGTTATTGCAGTTGTAATTTTTGCTAGTAATTGTTTTTATTCTTGGGTATTTGGTTAGTTGTATTCTTACTAGGTCGAATTTATTGTACAATGCCCTTATTTCTCTCCGTGTAGCAGCAGTCCCACCAAGTCTTTTGGGGTTGGTTGCATTTGCCGGAATAATTGTTGCCATTATTTGCTCAAGGAATGACACACACGCGCAGTAGGAGCAAAGCAACAGCAGCAGCAGCAA
Source organism: Drosophila ironensis (assembly GCA_021223825.1). Taxonomy (NCBI): domain Eukaryota; kingdom Metazoa; phylum Arthropoda; class Insecta; order Diptera; family Drosophilidae; genus Drosophila; species Drosophila ironensis. The sequence goes on along the minus strand of JAJJHQ010009131.1, from coordinate 531,279 downwards.
CAGCAGCAGCAGCAGCAGCAGCAGCAAAGCAGATGCAGATGCAGATGCAGGAGCAGCTGCTCCGATTAACCACAGATAAGATATCATAAAGCAGCAGCCGCATCATCGCCGCATCCCCGCCAGAATTTGCACTGATTATCTTGGGAGGCGCACTTGAGCGCAATTTGCAAAGCAAACAAAAGCCCAAAAGCGGCCTCCGCCGCAACCCGAGGAGCATTTCGCTCTGCTCTGCTCTGCTCTGCTCTGCCGCCGCAAATGAAATGCAATCAAAATGCCTCCTCGCATCTTGGCCCCTTCCGCTCGCTTTTGGCTCTTTCACCAATCTTGGCTTTTGTTTTGCGGCTGCTCTTTAATTTATTTACACTGGCCCAAAAGCCACACCCCATTAACATTAGCCGGGGACGCACGAACAGATGAGTGCATCTCCAGGGACCTCCGGGGTATACACAATTTCAGGTGGCTCCAAAAATGGTTACTTCTCCTCGAAAACTATTGGTTTGCAGGGATATCTCAAAGTTTATGGTATAAATATAGTAATAGAGATAATAGATTATTGGTTTTCGGGGATATATCAAAGTATATAGTATAAATATAGTAATAGATATAGTTTTATTATAAATACAGATATGGAAATATACGATAAAGATATAACTATACGCAATAAATTAATATTCATTCATTTCAGAGGGTAATACTATTGTCATAATATAAGAACGAATTAACTCACGAGATGTCTATGAAAACAATTTAAAATTTTGTCTAATGTTTCCTTCCAGTACTCGTATTTTGCATCCCAAACATTCACGAGATATCTATGAAAACATCTGATTTTAGTTGCCATTTGAAATTTATTCACGAGATATCAATGCAGTCGACCCAATCGCTTGCCACTGCAGCTGTTGCAAGTCCACATCCACATTAGGGCAAAAGGCTTTTATTAAATTTATGTTTGATCAATTTGCGGCTTAAAATCATTTTGTGAGATTTTTTTGTGGCTGCTTTGGGTTTTTGTTTTCTGTTCTTTAGTACTCGCCAAATGGCATGAAAGCGAAAATTTGATTGCAGGCTCCGCGCAACAGATTGCAGGCACTAAAAATGCCAAGACGCTGCAGCAGGGGGCAGCGAGATGCAGGAGACTTCAAGCTGTGGCTGCAACATTGACGGCTCCAGAAGTTAACCAAGTTAACGGTGCTCGGAGCCAAAGCCAGTGCCACCAAACTACGAGTATAAAATCATTTAAAATGCATAAAAACTAATTTCGCTGATTAATTGCCCGCTCGTGTGCTGAGGCTGACGCTCTTGGCTTTTGATGGAACTGGTGCGATCGACGATCGCGGATCTGCCTCCTCCCTGGTTTTATTTTCTCCTATTTAATAACCACAATGCCAGGCGGGGAAGTCCATAAATTCTGCCAGTCCCGGCACCAGCTCCGGCTATGGACAATTTTTTATGGATTTGGTAACAAAGCAGGCAGCTTGGACATTAATGGTTAATCGAGTTACAGTTTGTTTATTGGCTGCTCATTTGGCCGGGAAATTAACGATGAAAGCTCATTGAAGTTATGGCCAAAATCACATCAATCAATCATAGTCCTGCCAACATTTTTCCAATATGGTCAATTTAAGAGTTATAGATTTTGAAGAGACTTTTTTTCCCAATTTAAGAATTAGTGGCCAGAGCACCGTGGTAGCGCAATTAATTATTCAAATTTCCTCTTAAATAGTGCGCTGGCATGTTATTTATAGAGTATCCGAAATACCCCAATAAATTGTTTAGAGCTTTTTGCTCTATCTCGGGGTTGCGGTATCATCCGCGGCCCAAGTGGCAAGATCTGGTTGCCTCATATTTAATGCAAATCGAGTTGATTGAAAATTAATGTAAACATGCACGGACACTCCACTTTGTTGTCGCTACTGGCGCGCAAGCGTTTGATTTTCCATTAAAATCGAACGAGTGGGCTTCAGAGTCGAGTCACAGGGAATTTTCAGTAGTCAACTTGATTTCAAATATCGACGAGCTTTGTCAAACTGGCGATGAGACAAATACGCTTTTAAATGCTTTCGATGTCTTGACTGTTTCGATAACACCTCCCGAAGCTGTCGGCGCTTTGTGTCCGTCCAGTCGCCGGCTCATATCATATTAACCTATCAACGAAACAAAGGAAAACTTACCAACTAACTAACGGCTGTTCTTTTGTTTTCCTGTATTAATTTCCCATTTTCATTTTTCTTCGGGCCTAATGAGTCTGGTGGGGCGGCGCAACAAGCGCGACGTATTTAGATACTTGAATAATGGATTTAAATTAGAATTTATAGAAATACAGCTGTTGGGAAAAGTATTTTTGTGATGCCTCAACATTTGAGTGTAAAACTGGGAGGCGTTTTTACTATAAAAAATGGCAAAAAGCAGCGATTTATAATGGAGTTTTTTGCGTAAGCTCAAGTGAACTTTTATCACCTTGATTTGCATCACAATTATGCGTTCTCCCCGTCTACATTTCCATAAATCGCTGGGTTTTGTGTAATTAAAGTATCATTCACACCGTGTGTTCGCCCAAGCTAACGGTGTTTTGCTAAAATAATAATGCTGCAAAAAAAAAGAAAAACAAAATTATAATAAGGAAAAAGGAAAAACAAAACACACAACAACAATTCTGAAAAAAAAACCCAAGTTGTCGTTCGCTGTTTCCGCCGAGTGCGTTTAGCTGGAGGGAAAATAAAAATACAGAACCGAAAAATGGAAGAAAAACAAGTGGCAGTCGGGGCGGCGGCGGCTCCCCTTCAATGAGTCAACATTAGCCGAAAAAAATANGGTGTTTTGCTAAAATAATAATGCTGCAAAAAAAAGAAAAACAAAATTATAATAAGGAAAAAGGAAAAACAAAACACACAACAACAATTCTGAAAAAAAAACCCAAGTTGTCGTTCGCTGTTTCCGCCGAGTGCGTTTAGCTGGAGGGAAAATAAAAATACAGAACCGAAAAATGGAAGAAAAACAAGTGGCAGCCGGGGCGGCGGCGGCTCCCCTTCAATGAGTCAACATTAGCCGAAAAAAATAATAACAACAACAACAAACAGGCAATTCTTTAACCCCAACATGTACCCACCGTCTTCGGCAGAGGCAACCCGTCACACTGGGCAAAAAATATTGGATTTTCAAGGCTCAAGGAGGGCAGGGAGTATGAATCTTTTAGGTATTTGGCAGGTTTTGGGTTTTAGTATTTAAAAATACCACCATCAAATGGTGTTTTTGGGTAAATATGTCGGAAATTTATGTGGTACTAAATGTGGTACTAAATAAACTATCTGAGCAAAAACTTTGCTTATAATTAAGTTCGTTGCTTAAGTCTTTTGTTTTCGTGCAAGTTTTAATTTTAGAATTTTCTATATATCTTTGAAAAATTAAAACAAATCATATAAAATCAAATATTTTCATGGTATTCCTACATATTTTACATTAATAATGACAACTTTTACAATATTTTTACTTGAATTAAATTAAATGTAATTGTAATAAAATTCCTCATTGCTGGATTTTGATAATGAAAACATTAGGCTCCAGTCCGGTTTTTAAAACCCGAAAATATTTGAAACTATATCTGTTATTCTGGTTTCTCGGCTTGTATATACTATATACATAGTAATCTAAATTATAAATATGTTACTTCAATATGCAGCTTACCTTTCTTAATACTCTATAAGATATTTCTCTTTGCTGAGTTTTAAGAAAGAAAAACTTCGAGCCAGTCTGGTTTTCGAAACCCAAAAATATTTGAAACTTTAATTGTTATTCCGTTTTTATATTCGGTATTTTCTAACTATGTTCCCTCAATATGCAATTTACCTTTCTCAATACTTTTTTAGTGTTCCTCATTGCTGAATTTTGAGATAGAATTTTTAAAGTTCCAGTCCGGTTTTTCAAAAACCCGAAACTAACTGAAACTATTTTCGTTTTGTGACCGTTTCCGTCACCGTCACCGTCACCGGCAATGCCAATGGCAATGGGGATGGCGATGTCGATGGCGATGGCCAGTCAGGCACTCAGCTGCTCACTCGCTCCGTCGACCTGTCCACGGTTGACAATTCTTTTAGTCTTTGACCTTTTGTGGGTCATAATTGTGAGACCGCCGTCTCTCTCCAACTTGCAAGCCGAGTGCCTGGGACAATTAACATGAACTTTTAGCTTTGCTTAATTACTCGACGTTGACGTTGGATGTCGTTGTTCTAAAAGTGACGCAAAAAGCAACTAACAAAAAAAAAAAAAAAAGTAAAATATACAACAAAAACCAAAGAGCCGAAAAAAATGCCAACAACAAAAAAAAACCGGAGGTTAATTACATTTTGAAGAGCACAACAACAACAAATTGAAATGTTGCCTGCTCGCTCGTTGCTTCTTGACTTTGTCTTTGTTTAGTTTACTATATTTTGTTGTGTGTGTGTGTTTTTTTTTTGTTTTAGTTAATGGCACGGACATAAGGCAACTAAAGGCAAAAACAACAAAAAGTAACTAAAAAGTAGTAAGAAATCAGTGTGACAATTATGTAAATGGACGCACTTGGAGCTGTGTGAACTTCTTTCGGCGTTTTGTTGCCTTCATTTTGTTGCTAAAAGCTTTGGATAAGTGAATTTGTTACTGCCATTGTGGCCGCTGAAGGTCACACGCAAAACGTTGGGCGAGAAGTTACCGTTAAGTGGCTGGGGTCGAATGCATCAAGATTGTGTCGCAAGTCTTTGGTATTTTCTCAAGCAAGTGATTAGCAGGGGTCGCCCGAAAAACCACATATGATTCTGATGCCTCAATCGGCTGATATAAACAGACAACGAGTTATCACGTACCTATCATTATCAATTAGTATTTCCGTTCAAATATAAATAGGAGGCTCAAATTAAAACATCTTCATCTTCATTATTTATTGTCCGATCTTTATTAAACTTGCCACATGGCTAGATATTTACATTTTGAACTATGGTCAGAAAGAATTTTGTCTCTAACTTTCACCATCTCGGAGAACAACATGTTCATACATAGCGGCTGGACAGACAGGCGGATACATAGTATACATAGTATCTCCTGAGAGGAGAATCACCCCTATTTAGTGTCTTTGCCTTAATGCTTAACAATGTTGCAAGCTACCAGTAGACATGAAATTCCAAAGCCCTTGTCGAAGTTTTAATTGCCAATTGACTGCTGGGCAACCATTAAAATAGTTTTATATTTGAATAGCGCAAAAAATTCTCGATAATCTGGAAGAAAAGCTACCATTAAAAGTGTTGCATACACACCGTTGAAGTAACACTCGCCACCCAGCCCCTGCCCCTGCCCCGCCCCCCCGCTCTTTGTGCCATTGATGTGACCCTCACCCAAATAGGCAACCACTCAGCCCTGGGGCACGCAAGGCGTAATTAAAAAATGGGCATATACTCGTAATAAAAGGCAAAAATCCAATGAAAATAAACTAAAGTTGGGAAGGCAACTGAGCGCGTAAGCCGGCATACATACACTAGACGTACTATATGTATTATATTTTCATGTGCGCCCCCCGGAGAAGCACGAGAATTTCGCATAAAATTATTATCCGGTTGCGGAGGAGAAACGATCCCGCGATCCAGCGATCCAGCGATCCGGCGGCTTCAATTTGGAGCTAATGCGCTCATAGGACCATCACATCGGATCACAAAAAGGTATGGGTATGGATATAAAAAAGCGACTTTTGTGGGAATAACAGCAAACGTCGTAAGCCACAAGAACTTGAAAGGCGGAAGAAGAACGACGGAAGCAGGCGACAAAAAATGAATAAATATATTCACACTTGAAGAGAAGCATGAGCTTTAAATATGATAAATTTAGATGCTACCACTTTAATATGTTGCCAACTTGAATTTTCCCAATGTAATCTAGGAGAATGTTGATCAAGACACCCAGAAATTGCATGTATTTTCTTAGTACCACAATTTTCCGCTCAGTGTGAGGAAAAAAAACAGTAGGTAGTCGAGCAATAAAGAAGAACAAACAAGCAGCAGTCAAAGAATTATGAACTCCATCGACTTGGGCGGCAGCGGCCAATTCAGAAGCCATAAAAAACCTCTCAATCGAACTTCCGAACTTTCGTCAGCTTTTGGTCTTTATTTAGATTAAATAACCAATACAAGGTATATTGGGCAGGGTTTATATTGAGTATTATACCCTACAAATACTGAATATATTTTTAGATGAGTATTAGTTTGCAGAACTTTGTTTTTACCACCAGAATTGGTTGAACATTAATGCCACCCTGCGTATACGCAATGCTTTCAAGAACCGGGTATCCATAGTCGATACGCTTCACTGTAGATTAGGGTTTTTGAGTTCTTCCGAAAAAGATTATTTACTGACTAAAAACTACAAATTATGTGCATGCCGATCGGGCTTAAAATGCCATCTTTATGTGGCCAACAAATCAGCAACTAAACGATCGAAATGAAGAGAAAAGATAGGCTTTTTGTTTGACGCGGGAAACCCACACACCGGGAAGATCTTGTCCGCAGATGCGTAGGAAAAATCGAAATGAATATGCTTTTTGTCAGCGTTTTGTTTGCCGGGCACGCCCATGAAGGATTTTCGGAGCCGGACTGAGAACATTATTGGGCTCAAACGGATCAGCATAATGCGTTGTCGATCTGTTTGTGCTTTTTTTTACGAGTGGGATAGCTTCCTGTGGGCAGTAAAAAATAACACAAAACAGTCGAAGACATGAATGAATTCTGAACCGTATGGGTTCCCCAGAGAATTTACCCAAAAGTGTGTAGTAAATATCAAATTTAATTGTATCCGGCTTAGCCCAAGAAATTTTCATAATATTGAATAATGTGAATCGTTGAGGTGGAGTGCCTTCCAAATCTATAGAGACTTGGGATAATTTAGTGTATTAACACTAATACTCGTATTATATTTTATTTGCAACAAATGTTGGTCAAGCCGAACAAATCAGGTTAAGTTCTGTGACCGATTCTCTGCTCGGCAATTGCAAATGAAATTGCCGTCGCCACCCAAAGGCCATAAAGCGATTCAACAAGAAAATAGTTCACATAATTCCATACGACGGACATGCGGAGAGATCGTGTCTGGGGATTTCAGCAAGGATGTTTAGCATTGGTAAATGTGCGTTTATAAATTTAAAAACCTATAATAAAGTCATTTGCCGTGGTCGGTCGGTTGGTCGGTTGGCCGCTTGGCCACTTGGCCACTTGCCTTGCCATTCAGTCGAGAGCCAGCTCTTTTGGCCAAGATCGTCGTTACGCATGCGTCGAAATGGCCGGCAAATGGCCAAGAGGCCGAGGCTAAGAAAGTTGGCGCGGAATATAGGAAGGCCCCGCAAACAGAACAGACAGCAAAGTGAGCAAAACAGACACGGACGCTGAAACTGAGGCGGACGGACGGACGGACAAATGGACAAACGTTTGGACAGACGGACAGGTGGACGGGCAGGCGGTCGACAGGCGACAAGTACCTGGCAACAACAAATGGCCTAGGAAATAGTTCCTGCTTGCCGCTTTTGGGAAAATAGTCGACTTGCGGGATGGTCTCACTTATATATTAAAAAACAACAAAAATTGAGCTATGCTATTGATGAGATTCAAGGAAATAAAATCCCTTAAAAACTATCTTTTAAGTATTTCTAAATTAATGTGATATACTTTATGACTATTTGTTTAAGCAGTAATCTTGAGGGTTTCTTACCAAATTTGTTGGGCAGGTAAATAGAGTGTTAAATGCTCTATTGGAGGATGATATTAGGCAAATAAGTGGGGCAACATTTTAAGATAACCCCTTGATGCCACTACCCAGTTGAGTATCTTTCAAGTCGACTCAAGATCACTTCTAGCGGCTGCACACTCCCTGCAGATATAGACAACGACTGCAACAACATGTCACACTGATTATTGTGTTCAATTTTAATTTGTGCAACATTTTGTGTGCCTGTGTGTGCCGCAGTGCTGCCGCTGCACTCGTTTCGTTTGATGGCCCCAAATGTTTTTGTATCTTTTTTGTATCTTTTTTTTTATTTTATTTTTGTGTGGTGTTTTCTGCGCTGCAGCCTGCAGCTGACAATTGCCAGAGGAAGATGGCCAGATGGCGATATAGTGCTATATAGAGCTTTGTATTGGAATGAAAGGAGACGACGAATCGGGAGCAGATCTTGGGGACTTTTGTGCGCGACAGACTTTCTTTTAACCGTTTGAACAATGTCAAGAACTTTGCCACTTGTTTTCGCGCTTTTGTTGCCGCCGATTATCGGCGAGATTATTCGATTTTCAAGTTTTCCAATCCCACACCCACAGCGCCAAGTGAGCGCGGCAAGCGAATCGATCAAACGATTTAGATTCCAAATCTGAATCCAAATCGCATGCAAATGATCATGTACTTGTACACCCGTACATGATTGTTTTCATTATTGTTTTTTTTCTTTTTTTTAATTTTATTTTGCACTTTGCATTGTGTGCCCGCATTGTAATTTGTTTTGTTTGCCCCGGCTCGGCCCGGCCCGGCTTGGCCCGGCTTGGCCCGACTTGGCTTGGGTTTATTTGGCCTGCCGTTGATATTTTCTCACAATTAAGCGGACAAACGAGCGCGCAGGCGAACCAGCCATCAACCATCAGCAATCAGCATCAGTGGCCGGTGGACAGTGGGAGCAAAAAGCAAGAGCCCAAGCTCACAAACAGCCACAGCATCGCCACAACAGAAACAAAAGGCAAAATTAAACGAGAAGGAAGCGGCCAGAAGTGACAGAATTCTTGGTTATACGGACCAGCTGTTACCTGGTACAGCAATACCCTAAATTATTATCTCAAATCTCAAGCAAAAAAAAACATTTTTCAAGTTTTTTATCTAAAATTATCTATGATCAACTTGATATTGGCAAGTTATTAAATTATTCCGAGATAAAACATTAGGAAATGCAAAACCTGTACACCCCATTAGCAAAATGATATAAAATGGTAATGTAAATATATTTCAAAGCTGTTACTTTGTAAATACATTGTAGAATACGACGATGGACGACGATGTAATTAATGTTTTACAATTTATGATATTGCGATGGCTTCAAATAAAACACTGGCCACACTTTGAGATATACAAGTTTAAAATGCCAGGATAATAATTGAAATTTACAAGCTTGCAATCCAAGGATTTAAAGAGCTTTTTCCCAGATAATATTATCCGGATTAACCTAGATATTATAATGTGGTCAAATTTGGAATATAGAGAAAAATACAAGAGTCGTAATAATTAAATTAACACTGCCACATATATTTGCAATAAGTTTGTGAAAAATTTGAATTTCCAATGCGAAATTTAATTTATTAGTCTTTCAAAGTTATTGCTAAATACATTGTGGAATATTTAAATTTAACGATTTATGGCGTGGGCTCTAAAGAAAACACTGGCAACTCTCTAAAATCTGCAAGACTTAGATTATTATTCAACGTTTAAAGGCCCTTTTGCTATGTTTTAAATATCTGATGTCTTAGATATTATTCAGAACGAACTTGCTCCCAAAAGAACATAATTAAATGGGAAAATCATATGAAATATTTACTGATTTCCAGGGTATCGTAAATACGCGTTGTAATTCAAAAACAGATCGCATATGGCGCCTTAGAACGCTCATTGCTCCGGCTTTGGCTTTGACTTTGGCTTTGGCTTTGGCGGGCTGTTGTTTTTGCTGCTGCTGCTGCTGCTGCTGCTCGGCTGTTTGTTGGCGTTGCAGCTGCTGCTGCTGCTGCCCAAGAGATACAAGATACTGGCAACGAGATACCCGCGCACTCACGAGATACCAGGCACCAAAATGGCAATCGGGCGTCAAGTCAAGTTAAGTCAAGCCGCAAGTCAAGTTGCTCGCTCGAATTCAGCAAAATGCTATGAAAACAAATTCCAAATTGACGGCCAAGGGGCGCAAAAGTGCGCAGAAAGACCAAAGTGATTTTTAATTGTCAGCCTCAAGTGCTGTTCGAATGTGTGAACTTAATAAATCTTTGTACGGCTGCCGCTACCATATCGTATATACTCGTGTAGTATATTTCGCCCTCCCCCCGACATTTGACAATTGTCGGGGTTTAATTTCTTAATGCCTTAATTGAAGCGAGCGAAGAGACAAGCGATTATGCATATCAATTATTGTGGGGGCGGTGCTGCCGAATGATGGATGGCTCTGCTGGATCGCTAGATCGCTGGATCGGTGGATCGCCCTTGGCTAACAATTGGTTGAACAGGTGCTCCACTCCACTCCACTCCAGCTCCACTCCACTTATCTTGGCCCAGCTCCCGCCGAGATCTCAGTTCGATTTGGTTTTGATTTTCAAGTTGAATTTGAATTTGATTGAAATGGTTTCTCTGCGCTTGATTGACGGACTCGCAATTAGCCCTGGCTCAACGTAAATGTAGTTATTCCATTACTGATCACACGGAAGCAGCCACATATCAAATAGATTCCAAGAATGTTGCGGAAGAATTGCCCGGCGATCCTGGCCCTGGATATAATGTAGTTATTCTTCGAGTAGTCAAATCATATGGCTCCCAAGAATGTTGCCGAAGAATTGCCCGGCGATCCGCAAAATATGGAATCATAATTTTTATCAAATCTTTGTACTTTTTTTTTGAAAAAACTGGTTGGCCTAAGATTGTCGATTCTGTGATGCAGAAATAATTCAGCGATAAGATTCTTCTGCCTCTTTGATCGACCGCCATTTGGCTGATAAAATACTTTTGCCTGCCACATTTTGTTGGCTCGGAAATGTATGAAGTAACATTAGGCGCGCTGCCAACCACCGTTCTGGGAGTTAAGCCAAATAGTTGCTCTAAATCTCGCACAATTATCCGAGTGCCAGTTAGAAATTTGCTGGCAATTTATTAGATCCATGTTGAGGTGATACGGGCGACAAAGTTGCCGCTGAAATGTCTCGAGACCGTAAGCAATTGGAACAGCAACGGGCCACTCTTATAAACAATGGTTAATTGTGACAGATTCTTGCATAAATATCTGAGTTATTGGCTCTACCATAGGTAGCCGCCAATCCGTTGCGGACTTTATGCGTGCGCGATTGCGACGCTTTTTTCGGGCATCTACGTATATTTCGATCCGGAGGCTGCCTTCACTTTGTGCATCTCCGGCTAATAGAATCATTTGGCAAAGTTGCCGGCCCGGTTGGGCAGCATTTTGACTAATTAACTGCAAAGTTTTATTGCAGCCAGCCCGTTGGGATGGCAATGCTGGCAGCTGGAAGTTGTTCGGCTCGCTTTTCGGCCTTCTGGCGTTTTTCCAGCATTTCCTGTCCTCCGTCCAGTTGGAGGTTTTTCTAGCCACTTTTCCCATTTCATTCCGTTTGCTTTTATTTCCCCAATGAGAATTTGCCGACTGCGGGGCGACGACAGTCATAATCAGCATTGACAAACGCAAATGCGGCGTATACTTATCGCACCGACTGTATCTCGCAGATGCGTGTGCCCAAGTGTGTGCTGTATGCAACATAGTCCACCCCAGGCAACTGGAATTACATGGCTGGAAGATGGCTTTCAAAACATTCCCAAAGGTGTCGGGGATTATGTGCATAAATAATGGGATTTTGAGACACCGGCGAGTGGGCTAATTAATTGACTTGGCCGAAAGGTTACACGCCAGGCCAATGACATAGAAGTATTGCCAATTTCAATTGCCACATTATTTGCTTGCGAAGGATATAGTAATTGTCTGCCATGTTTCGCGATACTTGCTTTGACATCGATTTATTGCAACTTGCCATCAGAATATCGATATACTTTTTGATCATACCTAGCCAATTGCCATTTAAATGTAGTTTGTTTAAGTTTTATAGGCTATATTTATTTTCTTTATCAGTTGGCCAATTTCAATTGCCACATTGTTTGTCTGAGAAGGGCTTATCTGATTTGGTTTATGCTTTTTTTAGATACTGGCTTAGATAGATACTTGCCAAGATATCGATTTATTGCAACTTACCATCAGAATATCGATATATTTTACTTAATTACTTCCCTTTTTGTTTTAGACCTAACCAATTGCCATTTAAATATTATACGTATAAGTTTCAAATATTTATTTTCTTATCAGTTGCCACATTTTTTGCTTGAGATGCATACATATAATTATCTGCCATGTTTTCTTTAGATACTTGCTTAGATATCGATTTATTGCAACTTGCAATTAGAATATCGATGTAATATCCTTAATTATAAATGATATTACCATTGAAATATTATTTGTTTAGCTGGCATATAATTATTTATGCCTTATTAAATTAGGATCGAGTGGAGCAGCATTGGGGCATCACAAATTGGCAACAGAATAAAACGCCAGCCGTAAGTGTGCTGTCGGAACGGACATATTTATCAGCCAGATTCCATACTTTCTTTAATTAGTGACTAGTTTAATTACCAGTTCCACTCGGAGCTCTGCTTTCAATTTACATGTTCGTCCGTAATGGAAAAATGCAATTTTTCCCATCAACTTCAAAGAGCTGCGAATGCATCCAAGTAAAGTGGCTATCAATTGGCGTGCTGACATGGTAAATATTTGGATTGATTCTTGGTTTTTGCAGCTGCTGATACACAGTTGTCGGCCATCTACTAGTTTCGGAAATATGACTCCAATAGTTCTTGTTCTTGCATGACATTAATGCAAAGATTTCAGCTAATTGATAAAAGCGGTTTCAGGCAAAGTGGATTAAATGGGCTACTCTGGATTTCAATTTGCCTAAAAAATATATGGTCTAATGAGTAAATTGATTTCCGTATCTAACTTACAAGTAACTCAGCAGTTTATAGCTGTTTTGAGTGTGAATTTCAGCCTAAAGTTAATGGCCAATACATGCAACAGGCTTAGTAACAACTGCAATTGTCAGCAACACGTTATCACAGCAATAGCCACAAACAAATAAACATAAATTATCACAAAAGGGGCCTTTACACGGCAAGAAAAGCCTTGCCAAGTAATGGGGAAAAGTGTGTATAATGTACTGCTATCATCTCTGTAAAAACCTAGATTTTTAGTATACCTAAACTATAGAAATTTAATCCTAAAATGCCAAACGAATTTTGAATCGAATCAGCCAAACAGTTTAAGACTTTAAAGGCCGCACAACTTCCCGCACTGTTTTTATTCAAAACAAAAGGTATATATATTTTTAAACTCTAGGAGACAAAGAAATTGTACTAATTTTTATTGAAAATCCAAACTATTGAAAACATTAACGGCCGCCCAACTTCCCGTGGGGCTTAAGTCTAAAAATACTTGCAAACAAATGAAATTTTTAAGGCTTTTTAACTACAAATTTCGTATACAAATGTATACGTAAGTGTCAAGATTTTAGCATAAGCCAATGCTAAAACGGTTACCCGTTAGCCGGTTTATTTTTGGTAATTGACTGCTTGCCTTAGTTCTTTGTTTCAGGGATTTTTTTCCGGTGCAGAACCGAGGGAGCGGATCGCTGGCGATAAAGCCAAAGTGTTTACGAGCTGTTTAGTGTTTGATGATCGTTTCGCTTCTCCGAGGAGCACTGCGGTACTGTGGCGAATGGTGACTCGGGAAAAGCGCTGTCCTGGTCCCGCTTCGCTTTTCCCTCCCCCCCATTGGCAAACACTAGGCCCCCGCTCCGCTCCGCCCCTGTCCCGCCCCCTTTTATGCGGCCATTCAGCGATGTGAGCCCCCGGACGACGATCTGGAAAAACTTGTAACCTTGCAGCCTTGTCATTGTCATCATGCAGACAGGCAAAGAGCTGGGAGCTGGGAGCTGACTCGCAGGCTGCGGCCAAAGCCAGAGGTTGGCAGGCGGATCGTGCAAATCTTGTTAGCATTTTTCAGCCATTTCCTTTTTACATCACAGTCCCCCCGCTCGCCCGCCCGGATCGTATCGAGGGGAGGATGTGCGGGGAAAAATATACTCGTGTATGCTGCGAGGAAAAACAAAGAGCAAGCGACCTGCTTGGATTTTCAATATTTGGACTCGGTCCGGGGGATACCTGGAGGATTATTTTCATGTTCTTCGGAGTCTTTAATAAGTAAAAATAAACATTGTGTTCTTGAGACTACAACTTTGAAAGTTATTCGCTTACAAGTATACAGGAATAAATGATAACTTAAGAGGCATCAATTCAAGTGATTCAGGTAATATTATTTAATATTATTCATCTAAGTGACATGCTAAAGTATTGTAATCCTCATAATTAGATAATAAATCCCATGTTTTTGGCATAACCTCAAAATATTGAGGGATCAATTACAATGATAGGAAGTTCTAGCAAATATAATATTATTTATCCAAGTTACATGCAAAAGTATTTGATTCCTCATAACTAGATATTAAATCCAATGTTTTTGGCATATTTTCCCAACCTCTTAACCCCAATATATTGAGAAAACAATTCAAATTATTAAAAACGTGTAATATTATTTAATAATATTTATCCAAGTCACATACTTAATAATTGTATTTACACATTAAGTACAATTGTTTTTGGCATATTCTCCTAACCTCATATTATTTAAACATTAGATGTACGAGTCTTTGTTGATCTTGAAATATTTGTAGCCGCAAATGCAATATACTCGCGACCTCGAGAGCTGCGAGGTACAGCAAAATATGTTTAAAAGAAAAACAAAAAATTATGTTCGATATCAATTTCGCGTGGACACATGCCAAGAGACACGCAACGCCACCAAACACGCGCACCACATTTTTCTATGCCCCTGCCACCGATCCCTCCCCCAGCACCACCCCCCTCTCTGCACCGCTGGTCTGTGGTAATTGAAAATCAAGAGGAAAAAAACGGCAAGAGGGTGGCGAGGGGGCAGCGGGCCCCAAAACCCGATGCAGTTGCCTCTACTGCCCTCCATTGGCGACTGGTAAATGGAGGATGGGTACGAGAAGGAAGTAATTACGTCTGCCAGCGGATGAAATAGTTTGGTACACTCGCAAGAAATACGGTAATTAAATATATCATTTTTAGAGATTTATGAATTTATTTATCTTTATAAAAGTTTTAATAAATCATATTTTTAATACAAGATTGGCTAATATTGCCAAGGTATCTACGAGAGCTTGCACTTCTTTTCTGTAAATTGTATGATGAATTTGTATATGTTTTGTAACCTCTTATAAGTCTAAATAATGTCATAAGTAAAGTTATTTGATATCTCGACAATGTTTAAGAATTTTAAGAGCTTAAAGCGTTTAGGGAAAGAAAATAAACAATCACATTATTGCAAAGAGGGAAAAATGCTTTTAAATATTATTTTTTTAGTTTTTTTCGCACAGTTTGTTCAATATATTGTATACATATTCCTTTGCTTTTGTTATAATTTGTCGAGCTTGGCTTTAGTGTTTATAAAAACTGTTAGTACTCACTTTTTTGGTAAGAAACTTCTCCAGCAAAGCTGCTTAAACTATGCATTTATTTTACGATTTATTTGTAACTCCTATTGCATACATTTTCTCGCCGTGCATAAGACTTGGGCGTAGTTTGAAGATCTGGAAAGTCGAGCAGGCAGCAGGAATTAGAATTAGCCCATCGTCCGTGGGTAAATACATGCCAGATTTGTGCGTGTTATAGACTTCAACAACAGCCTTTCCAAACTGTTTCCCTACCACAAGGAAAAGCCACTAGGAAAAGCCGTGGTAAAACGCAAAGCCCGGCCCATCGGAAACTCATCGCCGGCTGAGAGCTGGCATTTTTTTGTGGCCCGCAGGTGTGGGCGGATCTGGGATATTGAGTGGGCTTACCTCCGTTTTGGCGCAGAATGTTGTTTTATGTCGGTGCATATCTGTCCGACAGTTGTTGCCTTCTTGTAAATGACCGTTTAATGGAATTGTCATAAAATTCGATTACAAAACCCGATGCGTAGTCTTGTTGGGGTAGCATAAAAGGCATAAAATGCGCGGGATTGCTGCGAAAACGATCGATTTTGTGTGGGCCGTGCTGGTAGTTTCTGTCTGCTCTTTGATGGCTTTGGATCACCCGAAGCCAATGGCAAGATATATTTCTCATTAGCAGATCCAGGCCATATAATTTTATACCCTGGTATATTCAGTTTGTGCAACTGTATGTAACAGGGAGAAGGCAGCGTATCCGACCCCACAAACTATATACATATATCCTTGAGCAGCATCGACAGCCGAGCCGATCTAGCCATGTCGATCTGTCGATCTCCGAGATGGTGATAGCTAGAGACGAGTTTATTGAGTTTATTTCAAAATTGTTGCCACCCGCCTTACTGCCTCTGAAATATTTACTCTTGCATATTTGTCTGTATCTCCAAAATGGTTAGATCAAGAAATACAAATATTTCTGTTTACAGTTAATAATTTAATAATCTAGCCATATAGCAAGTTTCACAGAGATTGGACTATAAATAATTATGATACGGGCTTTGTTAGTGAAAATAGGTACATGGTATCTTGCTGTCGAGATATCTCGACTACAGCTTTTCTACTTATTTTAGTACGCAATGATTTGGCTTCTGCTTCCGCGTGGGAAATACTTTCAACATATTCATGTACCTGTATGTTGTACTCTATAAACTTAATGATTTGCGTATTCATTAGGCTGAAAATTGTTATGGAAATCTGCTCTGTCGGACTCCCGTTAAAATGCAAACTAATCATCTTTTTTTTCGGCATGTGATCAGTCCCGAGACATTATGGCCAAAACGATTTTACATAATTCCATTGCATTGGCTAATATCTGCATTGCATATGTAGAGCAGCCGGACCACGCCCCCTTTTAGTAACAGAAGGCGGCGAGGAATAATCAATGGCGCTCTAATTCCAGGCCATTCCTAATAAAGTGTTCAAAAACCAAAGCAAAAAACAGAAAAGATCTCGGGCATGGGTGCACGAATTCGTTGGGTGCGTGCAACACATGCATAATGGAAGAAGTATCCGAATCTCTGGACCCGAGTCTACGAGATTCTGCAGACGCCAGATTCCAGAAAACAGAATCCAGAGTCCAGACTGAAAGAATCCCCAATCCATGGTGATGATGAGAGTGCGGCAAGCCGGACATTTTTGCTTTTATCTCGGGCTCTGATATCTGTGGCTAATGCATAAAATCTTATAATTTGCGCACGTGTTAATCAGACATTATGATGCATACAACACACGGCGCTTTGCACCGCACAGCTGCGCCACTAGAACTCTTCGAAGCTAAATACACGGAGAGAAAAACGTAAGCCCCTAGCGGCTAAGCTGCATAGATTAGTCTTCTCAACAGGTTTACCAAATCAGCAATTTAAACTTTCAGTTTTTACATATGTTTGTGCTTATCTTCTGGAGAAGTTACCCTCCAAAGCTGTGATCTTGAACTGCAACCCATAAATTGAAGTAACCCTATTTTCCTAACATCTTTTATTGAAATTCTTAATCCCTAGTTTTGTTTGCAGTGTAGCCCGAGCTTAGAAGAGCAGCCATGCCTCGGCTGGCCATGACCAAGTCGGCTAACTAACAATTTTAGGCTAATGATGTGCTCATATTTAAGTTAGTCGAAGCGCTTTTAGTGCAAGGCATTGCTCAAGACGGACCAGAGCAGAACAGAGACTCTCTGGCCAGGTGCCAGTTGGTAAGATATATACATAGGTATATATATTTATTACCATATACATATATTTAACCATTGGAGACACACAGAGACACCGTCGGAACCATCGGAACCGTCGGGACGGGCGGCCAGGGACCGCATGCTGTTGCATTTAATGATTGCACGCCTCGACTTTGGCAATAAAACAAATTTGTGGCCATAATTTTGTGAAATTCAAATAACAAACGCCGGGCCAGCCGCTGCTGGACTTGCATTTGGATTTGGTTTCGCATTCGCATTCGCATTCGGATTGGGTTTTGGATACGGACTTGGACTTGGACTTGGACTTGGATTCGGATTCGGTTTGGGGACTCTCATTCAGCGCTGGCTTCCCCGACTTGTTTGCATTGGAAATTTATTGTTACGCAGCCACGAGCGGAACACGAGGACGAGGGGATCTGGCCGGGTGCGAGTGCGGTGCGGTGCGAGTGCGGAGCGTGTGCTTGTGTCCAACGATTTATGGCATTGCTGCAATTGTTGCCAACTGTAAATGCTGCGGCAAACAAGTCAATTGAATTTATTTCGTTTATAAATTGCCAGCAGAATCGCCGGAATCGTCGGAATCTCCTCCAGCTGCCGCTGCCGCTGCTCCTACTGCTGCTGCTGCATAAGCAGATGATTCTGCGCGCGAGTGTCAATTGGCCAAGCGGGGGGGCAGGGCCTCTTCCAATGCCACTTCCTATGGCCATGCCATGCCACAGGCCCGTGTCGTCCACCGATTGGAGACAAATCACTGCTCGATTTGACAACGTTCCAGCGCTTCGCGAGGAAAAGATAATGCAGCCAGCAGCGCGCTGCAGCGGTCTCTCTAGAGATGCGAGATCATGTTTTCGCCGGCTTTGGCATCGCCACTTGGATTTTGATTGGGCCTGGGACGGGGATGGGATTGGGATTGGTATCGGGATTGGGATAGGTTGCGGGCAGTCTCATAATCTGGGAAAATCCATAAAGGGTATTGCGATTGCAGGAGAATTACAAAGTAAAGTACTTGAGTAAGGCAGCAAAGAAAGTTTATTCAAGTCGCGTGCTTCTACGATTAATTTTGGAGGATTCAACAAGAATTCAGCATTAAGGAAATTTGGGAAAATCTTTTATTTATAATATATCCCTCTCAATTTCGAACTTTTTGCTTTCATTTTGCTGTTGCTTTGATTCAGTATTGATTCAAATAGTCTATTTGAAAGGATTTTGCTGGTGTGAAACATGTATTATTAAATTACAAAAATATAAATATTTTAAAATATTCTTATTGACCTTTTTTTATAAAATTTTCTTATGAAAAACTTTACTACTTTCTACAGCTCCAGTTGTATAAATGTATCGTCAATCTATCGATAAATTTTACTGTCTCCGTTAATTTATCGTTGATTTTTTTACTCAGATTTATCGTATATTTTTTCCAAAGATTCATATGAAAAGTGTCTGTGCCTTAAGTTCCAAAACTTCATCGGAAAACTATAATTAATATATCGCTGGTTTTTTACCTTAACTTGATCGCTAATTTTTACAACATTTTCATATGAAAAATTTATATAAAACTGCACATATTAAAAATCGATAAATAATTTAAATGATTTTTCTTGTAAAATTTTAATGAACTTTTAGTAAATGTTTTAGGTCATAGGAAAAATGTGTTTACATCCCGTGATGTGGCAGTCACGAGGCCATCTCCTTGGCCAATTCCCTGCGAGACTTTTGAATGGTGCATGGGGTTGTGGCTTGGCAAATACAAAAAAAAAAAAAAAAAAA
>JAJJHQ010009131.1:426339-511879 GCA_021223825.1 Drosophila ironensis | reverse complement strand
AAAAGAAAAAAAAAAGAGAAGCAGCCCGAAACTCGGGTTTGCTGGGTGAGGTTGAGAGGATGGCGATGATGTTGCCGCTGCAGCTGCACTTCTGTGATTTACAATTTTTTCCGTTTGCTTATTTTCTGTCCAGCAGGCAAACCAAACTGCCAACTGTCTTTGCCTCCCCGATTGCTTGCCTATTTGTTTTTCTTTGGGAGGGGAGCATCAGCATCAGCAGCAGCAGGCAGCAGCAGCGGCAGCAGGCAGCAGCGGAAAAAAAGAAGCAGCAAATTTGCATACGATCTACGGACTTCCTTTCACAATGACCATTGAGGCTATGTGGAGTCCGAAAATCTTTAAATACTTTCGAAATGCGAGCAGGGCACCGGCGAAAATATCAATATAAATACAAAGTGATTTATTGTCGGATGACCGCGGAGGAGAAGCGACTCTGGCGGGGATGGGGATGGGGATGGGGATGGAGCAGAAAAGGCCGTTTCCTTGCTGTCCAAACAAAAGACTTAGGCAACGAACTTGCTTTCACAAGCTCTCGAAACTCGAGGCAGCTAGCGCCTCTTAACAAATTATTGATTTATTGCCCAAGACACCCAAGACACCGAAGACACCCAAGACATTGACCGACCGTCTTGACTGGCACACACAGCGCCTGACAAAGAATGGTAGATCATAAAATATATATTTATTGTCCATACGGTGATGCATACAAGTATCAAGTATATGATTCCTCCTCGGGCCACCGATTGATGGCTCAGTAAAATATATTTTTAAGTGCCTCACAATTAGTCAGTTCCATTTGTCATAAACAAAACACACAAAAGTGTATGAAAATATCCCAAAGCCGTAAAACATAATTTTCGTTTGTTTGAAAAACGAAAGAGAGTTAATAAAATTCTCAGTCCCGCCCATGGATCATGTGGGGTCGCTAAAAAACACTGAACAAAAAGCTTATCTTTGCTTTAATTAGTAGCTTTTACATAAAAATCCCATTCGATCTATTCAAAACTGATCCGTTAAACTTGGTTTCCCCGTCCATGCCAAGTAATTAGTTTAAACTTCGCTTCGCTCTATGGTAAAGTCTTTAATAAATCCTATTTGTGGAATTCTGCTCCATTAAATCCCATTTGGGGATTTTGGGGATTTTGTGCAGAGATGATTTTCGGTCGCTCGCAAGTTCCTTGACCTTCCAATTCTCACCCCGTCACGAAAGCGACAAGTAAGTGATATAAAACAAGTCCGATTCCAGAATGTGCGGCGGCTGGTTATGTAATGTTGAATGATCTTGCAACCGCGGGGCAGGCGGGCAGGCGGGCAGCCGGTGGATGGGAGATGGGAGATGGAAGCACACTTTAAGCAGCTTTATGATGTGTTAAAACTGTTGCACCAACAACTGTGGCAATGACAAGCATCGGCAGCCAAGAGAGGAGGAACAGCGAAAAAAAAGGATGACGATGACTGGCCAACGTCATCGTCATCGTCAGTGTCGTTGTCGTTGTCGTTGTCATTGTCGTCATCGTGGAAATGGACGGACGGATTCGGTTTGGCTGCGATCAAGTTCAAGGCACTGTGAAAAAAGTTGCAGTGAAATCAAATTGTTATATCAAATGTTATATATTGACAACCAATATACCGGGTTCTTAAAAAGAACAGGGGTATATTGAATTCATACGAATGTGTGTAACAGGGAGAAGGAAGCTGTTCCACAAGGCATACGTAGCCATGTCCGTCCGTCTTTCTATATGATCACCTAGATCTTGAAAACTATAATAGATAGAAGAAAAGTAATTGCATATTCAGAATTGTGTGATACCAGTTCAGCAAAAGCTTATTTTAAAAATCGGCTACCACCCCCCGCACCACCGCAAACCACGAAATTCTGTGGCGTACACAAATTTAACTCTAGGGGCCCTTAATTTGGAAACTACATTGGTAAAGCCAATATGTATCTGTCTTGCAAAAATCAGCTGGTTACCCCTACTTTCGCCCCGCAATTGGCAAAAATTTGTTGCGTCCACAAGCTTTTCCATAGAAACATGCCGCGCACTTCACAAATAACGAATAAAAGTTTTTATTACTAATAAAAGTGCATTTATCCACATAAATTTATGACCTTACATTCATTTATGCTTCAATATTTTAAATTTTTCCATAACATTGGTAAAGTACCAAAGTATTCAGTTACAAGCTTGCAAGCTTTCAACTTCCATCAATCTAGGACTCCTTGAAGACAGGTTGCTGTAAATGAAAGACCCTAGTTTGTTTGACAGTGTATCGGTTTCAGGCTTCAGCTCCAGCTTCTTCACTTTGGTCTTCATCTTTCGCCGATAATTGATCATCATCAGTCGGTTTTAATTGATCGCTTTTGCCTTACCTTGCCGCGCCTTGCATTACATTGTATTACATTTAGTTGGATCGCGTCTCGTTGCGTCTCGTCGCATCGCATCGCATCGGATCGGATGGGATCGGATCGTTGGATCGATTGTAATCAATCACTTTCGTGGAATTGTGCCTGCTGAATGAACTATGCTACATAGGCAGCCCCTTATTCTAGTCCGCTCTGTGCTTGTGCTGTCGGTGGCCCAATAATCTCGAAGTAGCTCCAGTTCTTCCACCAAGCTTCCAAGGCGTTGTCAACGGGCCATCGTCTGCCTCTGTGGCTTTGACTTTGGCATTTTCCTTCCAATCATCAGCCGCAATTGCGTACGTGAGCGGCAATCGAATTCGATCCCATCGGATCGCATCGGCTGCAGTTGCAGTTGCAGGTTGCTAGCAGCAGGCTGCCACATGCTGCGTCAATAAGTCACTCGTTGGCATTTGTGAAATGCATTAGATCAGCGCACAGATCGAGGCCCAAGTTGCAGAATAGAAAAAAGCCAAGTACATAAATCGAAACTCGAGTAAAACGAATTCCTATGCAAATTGTGTTGGTTAATTTTTTTATTGGCCTTTGGCACTTCTTGGGTTGTGGGAAAGTTCCTCAAAAAACTTGACATTTGTGCAGAATTTTAGGTACAAAGACTTAGGCAACGAACTAGCGGGCGCATCAATTTTGTTTGTTCGGTATCTTGAGTTATAACATTCGAAACAAAATGAATTTTGAGAATTAACATTTTTGTAAATCAGCAATAAGGAAAAACCCTTCCTGGTATCAATAAATATTCGATCGATTTGGGTATGCACAGTAATTAGCGGAGGTAATTCGGAGGTATCTTGGCATTTGTGGCCCCGATTCTGGCCTCTGGATATGGGGCCTCGAATTGGTTTCTTCCATTAGAGCGGCTGTCAATTAGAGCGGGATGTCTGCGAACGGATCTAGATCTCCGGATCTCTGGTAGCCGTCTGCAATGCCTCGGATGGTCGATGTCTAATTAGCATTCGCCTTACAGGCCCCAAGGCCGGCCTGGCTCCGGTTACAGCCTCCTCCTCCTGGGCTCCCACTCTCAAACACCTAAAAATGAGCTGAACCGAAATAGAAGCACTGGCACTGGCACTAGCTCTGGCGAACCAAATCGAACCGAATCGAACAGGAACCGATAGCCGGGCAATAAACAAAGACATCAATAGCCCAGGGGCTGTGGCTCTGCGGCTGCGCGGCTCCTCTGCGCTGCACGCCTCTAAATTAGATGCAGTCCCATAAATAATAATTCGACGGCGAATGCAAAGTGGAAAAGCAAATACTTGCCATGGCGACAAATGCCCGCCGCACAGTGGTGGCCATCCCATCGCATCCATGAGGGGGGAGCGGGGGCCCGGCACACGTTTGCCCAGAGACCCAGAGCAATCAATAATCCAGAGGAGGAGCGAGCACGGGGGGATCGGACTTAGATCGCAATGAATTCGCACCGAGCAGCTGTAGGGTTGGGACAGAGCCGGGGGATAACCTGTTCACCCAACGGGCCGCACATTAGGAGGCAGTTTCGTTCTTTTTTTTTTCCACTTATCACTGCTGGTATCCTTTGGGTACGGAAGCCACCGGCCAGTCACAAACCGAGCCATACCCTGTGACCATAATACTCGACAATTTTCCCATTGAATTAATAACAATTTTCAAATCAATCAGTTCGTCTTGCAATCGAAGTTGCATCGCTCTTTGGGGCGGATCCTCGTGTTTAGTGTTACCACAAGCTACTATTTATCGATATTTATCGATCGATCCCTGCTCGGCCCCCAAATGCGTATACCCGACTATTGCCCAGCTATTTCGATCGGGGCTGATTATAAAAATAGCAAACGAGTCACGGCCAGATCGACAAGCAGCGCCAGTTCAAGGAGACTCGCTCGCAGAAGAAAGACAGGAGACTGCAGACCGGAGACCGGAGACCGGAGACACCGAAGACCGAAGACTGCAGAATTGACCAATCGAGAATCGGGAAAGACGGAGAAGAAGAAGCGGAGAGCGTAGGTATCGTCTTTCGGGCGCAGATTCCTGTTTGCTCCTCGCGCTCCCTGTCGCACTCGCCATTAGAAGAGTCTCACATCCTCAGAAGAATCTGGGCAAAGAAGGAGAAAAATTATTATAATAAAAATAATAGCAAACCGGAATTTCCTGATCCTGTTTGTCTGCCTATCTCAGCCTACCTACCAACCGACAAACTAAGCAAATTACCAACTGTGATTCCTTTGGCATGTAAAACTCCTCGAGCAGATGTTTTCCTTTGCCTCGTTGCTGCGGTGGTCGGGATGTAAGGCATTGGGTTGGCTTGGCATGGCTTGGGTTGGGTTGAGTTGGCGATTTTGGCCACATCCTGCCCTTTGTCCCCATTTCGCTTTCGTTGGCCCCTCTCTAATTGCACTCGACACTCTGCCGGCCAGGCTTTTTCAGCTGTGTAACTCTGTGATGGCCAAGCATTTGCCTGGAATGGGATGCGGATGATATGGCATCAGGCATCCAGATCGGCCGCGGCTTTGACTTCTTTTGAAAACCGATACATGGGCCAGTTTGGGAGGAAGAAGTCGCTCCAACCGGTGGACAGGCCAAAGCCAAAGCTGCAGCTCCAGAATCTCGCGATTCAACTCGAAATCTCCACTGGGGCCTGAAAATATTTATGAGCAGCTCGCCGGGCAGGCTGGCAATTAATACGATTATCGGGCAGATTAATTGGCAATGTGCGAGTGCAATTAATACCCAGTTGGAGGAGCCGTCGCACTTGTCCGGTAGTCTATTTTGCATTGCTTTGTGCCAAAACTTCCTTCCACCACATGTCACGGGTGGCGGTGCGGTGTCCAACTTAATAATTAAACCACAGCCGCATCCACATCCACATCCACATCCACATCAACATCCACATCCCCCCAGATGGCAGAAGAAAGCTTAGCGAGTAACAAGAAAATCGCTGGAAAATATAACGCATTTATGGAGATATCATTCAGCGGAATCTACGGCGACAGGTGCAGAGCGTCCGTTATGCGGATTGGTTTATTTGAATGCCAAAAACTCATTGGGCCGTGAGATGAGATCAATTTACATCTTGAAAATTAGCCACACCTCTTAATGTCCATTTAAATCAACTCATCAGGCTCCCAACCAGTTCGGGTAGTGTTTGAAAGATAGTAAAAGCATCCAAACATTGAATCTGAAATATTACTTAGAATCTTTATTCAGAATTTACATTCCTAAAAGAGCATCTAGTTCGAGAAAAGTTTGAAACTAAGATAGTTCGAGAACCTTTACTAAGAAGGTATGTTCATAAAAATTCATCCAGCTCGGGAAGTATTTGAAAGATTCTTAAAACATGGAATTCCAAGTATTATTTAGAATCCTTACTAGAAATTGATATACCTAAAAGTGCATCCAGTTCGAAAAGTGTTTGAAAGATAGTAAAAGCATCTAAACATGAAGCATCTAAACATTCTTTCAATCTTTTTTTTTTTAATTTAAGTCCCTGAAAGTGAATCTAGTTCTTAAATCGTTTGAAACTGAGATAGTTAAAGCATCTTAACCTTTTATACAAATACTTATTTTTCGACAAGTTTTACTTGAATTTATATCCCCAAAAATTAAGCCATTTCAGGAACTATTTGAAAAGTATTGAAAGCATCTAATCATGGAATCCCAAGTATTATTTAGAATCTTTATTCAGAATTAATATCCCCAAAAATGCCTCCAATGATATATATGTATGTCCCAAAATTCGAGGGAGTGTCCGTTTTGGGGTATTTATAAACCAATATTTTACAGGAAACGCTTATTTCATTTTTAACACAAATTGTTTTCGCCTTATTTGCCTGCAAATCTTCCCCAAAAACTCATCAATATTTATTTAACTGTTCTTCAAACGAAAACGAAGGCAGCACAAAAACCAATAATCACACACGTGCAATTTTATTTTCGCAAAGTCTTTTTTATTTACCATTTAAATTTCAATCTTGTTGGTTTTTTTGTTTATTTTTTTGCACATTTGTTTGCCGTCCAGCCGTCAAGTGCAATATGCTGATAAGGCCGGAGAAGCCAGGAGACGGCAAAAAAATTATTTACGTAAAAAATTGAAAAAGATCCAGACAGATTTTACGGCTGAAACAAATGACGAACAGCGAAACGCAAACGGCAACGAAAGGAACAGGCTAATAAAAAGCCATTAAAGCCAGGTTCAGGCAGGTCATGTGAGTCAGTTTTGGTTTTTGGGGAGTTTTTTGCCAGTTCTGAGATTCCCGGCTTCGGCTTGCCTTTTTGTTTTCTCTTTTTTAGCTGGGTGGGTCCCTGCAACGCAGTCGTTTTTTTTTTTCGCTTTCTGCCATAAATCAAGAAAATTAGAAAACCAAACAAATTTGCCAGCCACAAGCCAAGCAAACGTGAAAACGTTCAACTAATTAGGGGAATACTCGTATTTTAGGGATTTCCAGGAGTGCTGGAGGCAGTTGTGGCTACTGAGTTATCACTGTACTCGGCTGCCTCTTCTGGGAAAGCAACTGTATTTGAAAAGGAAAAGGGAGAAACCAGTTTCGGTTTTGTTCGTTCGCCAGTTGGAGCCTTGAAAGATTACCCCCCATAAAAGTTTAACTAAGCAAGTAGAAGCCCTGTAGTCGAAATTTCTCGACAACGAGATTCCATTTACCTGTTTAGATTTCCCGTTTAAATATTTTAACCCCTAATTACAATGATTTAAGTCAAATTTAGAAATTTATACAGCATTGACACTGAGAAGGGACTGTGAACATTTTGGTGGTCATATCTTCATTGTTTATTGTGCGATCTTAATAAAACATAGCACTTGGGTAGATGTTACAATTCTTAGCTGTAAATAAAACGATTTTTATCTCTTCGTCTTATGATTTCTAACTTATAGACCAATCTGCACTATAATAACTTTTTTGGAAATTGCAGAGGCGTAAAGGGGCATGACTGAAATTTAAAAACGACATATCTTCAGTATAGGCTAAATACATGTGAAACAAAAGGAATTATGTCTCTAACTACTACCATCTCAGAGATAAAGGACCTAACGCTAAAGGAATTACATCTCTAGCTCTTACCTGTTACATATTTTTACAAACTTAATATACCCTTTGCCCTTAAGGTACACAATATTATATAAAATGTACTCTGCAAGAACAGTAATCCTTTAAAATCATTTCCATGCGGAACTGTTTCACCATAATACATTATATCCCCCGAATTACTTGTAATTTTGGTTTCGGGGACTTTTGTGCGTCCGATTAAGAATTTTGTCGATGTTTCCGATAACATGACATCATGCAATGCAAATTCCACCCAAGAAAACAAAACAAAGCCCCCGATGAACAATAAGACTTGCGAGGCAACAATGAAGGCGATCGAACAAAGCCGAATATTGTTTTGAAGACGGGAAAATTGTGTATTTCTTTGGGACAAATGGATGAAAAATTCCTCGAGCCTCTAGAATCCCGCACAAGAATCGAAAACCATAATATTTGCATAACAAATTGGGTCAAATGAGCGAACAGCGCACACGTAATGCTAAACAAATCAAAACACGCTTGTCTCAGTCCATGAACAATATTATTTATATGTATAATGTTATAGATTTATATGCAGACGTATGACTCCTCCCTCCCCATACGCATGCTCGAGTATATAGTATGCTAATCGAATGAGCGTGTCCATATGGAAATGAATGAACGATCGCGACGACTCGATGCGAGCAAACTGTAAACGTTGTACAATAATCCGCACTAAATCGGGGGGAATTCCGATCGGAGGGGCGGCTATAGTATATTTTCTCGTGTATATAAAGAGACAATGCACAGCACAATTGCCCATTAGCATAATGATGCCATAAAGTGCGATCGGGGCGGTGGATCGGGGACTCGGATTCGGATTCGGGTTCGAAATAGTTGGCCAAAAGAATGCGGCAAATGCCCAACACCTCCCCCCTCGGCAGCTATATACAAATTCTTTTCTATATATACGAGTATAGACATTGTATATGTTTATTTCTCTACGCATCGTTTCGTTTTATGACAATTAACACACCGCTCAAGAAGGCAAACAAACTGGCCAACAACAGCCGCGACATCGTCTGCTTGTCTTCGCTTTATGGCCAACAAAAAGGGGCACGGGCACGGGGCACGGGCACGGGGCACGGTACAGGGGCAGGTTGGTAATGTTTGTGCAAATATGGCGTAATAAAGCGTAGAGTATGCACCCAAGAGTCGAATGCCACCGGAGCCACGGAGCTACGGAGCCACGTAGCTGGGTCTGTGCAAATGGAAACACTTCCCAAGTAAGTCGCAAACAGCCATTAGGGTTCCAAAGCGATCGTGGTCGCTCTACTCACAATACAGTTAAAATGGCACTGGCCATCTGTCTGTCCGTCTGTCTGTCTGTCTGTCTGTCTGTCTGTCCGACTGCCTGTCCATAGCTACTTTTCCAGCCATTCGTCCATAATTATTTTTTATAAGCGTCTAATTAACATGCCTTGCTTTTGGGTCCTTAATTGACAGGAGATCTCCAGCCGAGTTTGGCAAAGCAAATGTCCATTAACAAATGACAAATCTCTGGCAAGCTTGCTGCCTTTGGCACCTTTGATTTATACACAAATCATATACATTTACGCCACTTATATTTGTTGCAGACAAAGTGTATTTATCACTTGCAAGTGCAAAGACTTGAATGATAAGTTTTGGACTGGTATATTTCCAACTAGGGTTTATTTTACAGATTTTACAGTTCTACATCTAAAATATAGGTGCTTACTTCACCCTTATCAATTATTATTCATATATCAGTTATTAAATTTATATGGCGAATTTACTTCACCGTAAATTGCAAGTTTATCCTGTAAATGTAACATCCATTTCATTTTTTTTTTAGCCATCTATATGAGTTATCTTCTGGCTTCTTGGGCAGGTTTTTTGCCTCAATATTTTATAATTAATTAACATTTATTTTCTTAAATTTAGTGTGGGCCGATTGCCAATCAATTTTGCTGGCTCAGACGCAGACATCAAGAGAGCGGAGAGATACAATGCCGGGTATCTAGTATCTGGATCGACATGGATGCGCGTCTGTTATCGCCGGCAACAAAGTGGCTGGCAACATGTTGCACATTGCATGTTGTCTGTGGCAGATTGCTCCTGAAAGGTGGCCGGAACGGGCGGCCAAAGAATGGGCTGGAATTGGCGCGTGTCTCCTTGTTGGCCGGCCGGTTGGACTTGACTCAATTCGTCATTTAAATGATGGCCATCCCTCCCCCTCCCTGCCAGTCGCCTTGCACCATGCACCACCCCATGTACAATTCCTTGGGGCAATGGCAGCACTTAGCGCAACATCAACTTAAATTGCAGAAGCTGAATAAAAACAGAAGAAACCGGAGCTGCGATCACACTGCCACCGGCAGTGGCACTGGCTCACTCCGGGGAACGTGCCGCACCAAATTAATTGCTTCGTTAGATCGAAGAGGATCGAACCGCTTTGGCAATTTTTTTTGCCTTTTCTTTAGTCAGCTCTCCCACTTCCGCTGGCGGAAAATGGGGGGAAAAAAATAATAATAAATAAACGGGGGTAACCGACAGACGACGATTCCCCAACAGCCCAACAGCGATTGACAAATTTCCAAATGCCATTAAGCAGGCGTTGCATGCGACCAGCCCCAACGACCGGGCAATATACACGGATACTGGATACTTGCCCACATCGGGAGAGGAAGATGGCTAATGGATGATGGCCAACACAAACAGGTGGCCAATAAACACAGCAACAAAGCAGATCGGGCTCGTTGAAGTGCACTCGAAGCAAATGCTAAGATACAATAGGGATGCTCTGTTAGTTGCCTTTATTTGAAATTAAAACATTTAATTCATGACAGAATGGGCGGATTTTTGCAACACAGATAGATATGGGATCTACCCATGTACTATCCAAATTTAGTGTCTTTAGGGTTAAAATTGTATACGTCACAGAATTTCGCGGTTTGCGGGGGTGCGAGGTGTGTTAGCCGATTTTTAAGACAATCTTGTGCTAAACTGGTATCCCAAAATTCTGAATATGCAATTAGTTAGTTTCTATATCTATTATAGTCTCCAAAATCTAGGCGTTTATACGGACAGACGGAAATCGTAAGATCGACTCGGCTGTTAATGCTGATCAAGAAAGCCTACCACTTCCTGTTACATACATTCGTATGATTTCAATTTACATATTTCTTGGAATAATTAGAGCTTAAAATATCTTTCATCTTAAGACCAACAAGCTAGGGAATTGAATTAAAATAAAAGTTAAAATTATATTGCAGTGTGTTTGTAGAACTTTGTAGAACATTTTGTCCTGTGTGCGACTATTGCCGATGTTGCAACACGCCCCGACGGCGTTTGCAATTACCTTGTGGATGCCACCACACAGCCATTAAATCACATTGCTGGAATATTTCATCTGTTTGCAAATTTTCGACAATCAACTTAATCGGAAATGCTCCGTTTTTTATAACTTTATCATCGTCCTGGACTTTGGACACGGCTTGGGATTGGGGCAAGATGCCGCCTAGCTTGTGTTGCTGTTGCTATTGCTGTTGCGGTTGCTAGTTACAAGTTGCAACTTGCAGATTGCAGGTGGCAGACATCATCGCAGCGGTGATAAGAATCTTGTTGCGGCAATCTCTCCTGGGCATCTGTGAATGTACTCATCACCCCCCTTGGCCCATATACCTGAATACTCGTACTTTTTTATGCTTTCTGCAATCTGTGCGAGTCCATTTTGAGGCATGTTTGCTGCCATTTGTTGCTTAATTAATGCTGCAGGTGGCGCTGTTAACGAGATGAAGGCCACGCCCCAAATATAGATACAATATATGTGGCGTGTCCAGGCATTTGTTGCCCGATATTCGAGTCCAGCTAAATCAAATAAATCATTTTTCCGGCGCACATTTTAGGCCAATTAATGCTGCAGGTCTCCAAGCAAGTTATACATAACGTTAACTGTTTTTATACCATGTGCCTTAAGGTACAAATGGTATTAGGTTTGTAAAAATGTGTGTAACAGGGAGAAGGAGACGACTTCAACTTTTGCACCCCAAAAGAATATATATTCTAGCCATGTCTTTCTGTC
Source organism: Drosophila ironensis (assembly GCA_021223825.1). Taxonomy (NCBI): domain Eukaryota; kingdom Metazoa; phylum Arthropoda; class Insecta; order Diptera; family Drosophilidae; genus Drosophila; species Drosophila ironensis. The sequence goes on along the minus strand of JAJJHQ010009131.1, from coordinate 500,361 downwards.
TGTCCGTCTGTGTCGTTCCCCGAGTTGGCAAGATCTAGAGCCATAATTCTTTTTGTTTTATGCCTGTTTAGTATTTATGCAGAATACTTTTATATTGAATTACAGCCACGCCTCCTTCTGCCTCTGAAAACTTCAAAAAACTATATTTTATCCTGCCTAATTGTTATATCTCTGAAATAGTTAGAACGAAAGATATAAATCTTTCTGCTTACAATTAAAAATTTAAATATCTATTCATGTGACAAGTTTTCTCAAGATTGCACAATAAATAATGATGATAAGGCCTTTTCCAGTATCAATGCCTGGGTACATGGTATCTCGTTGCCGAGAAATCTCGACTACACAATTTCTACTGGTTATAAAAAGCTTTTTGGGATCATTTTATCCTGATTAACTCCCTAAAGATTAGCAATTAAAAATTCAAAGCCGCGCCTGAATTGCGAAATTAAGAAAGCCAAAGTTTGCTAGAAATAATCAGCGTGAAATCCAAATTTTTCACTTTTGTCAAAACGATTACCAAAATAGAAAGGCCGCCTAAAAATAGCAGCAAAGATAAAATTATGATATACCACCCAATCGCAATCATTAGACTTCACACAAAAGGGCCGCTAAAAAACAAAAACCCAACTATAGAATTGGGGCGGTGGACGGGGCGGGGTCTGGGCAATACCCAGAATTTTTTGGAAACCCCAAAGTCCAGTCACCTTCACGCACTTTGCATATGAGAAAAGCCGCGGACAAAGCACGGGGCCAAAAATAGATTGCAAATACTCTGTGGCAGCCATTGAAATGGCCAAAGAAATGTTAAACCAATTTTCTGCGGACAAATAGAAATGGCCAAAACAAAAAGCAAATACACAAAGCCCGGGACTAGGCCCTTTTTGACGAAACGCGATGATATAATCCCCCCCGCCCGGTATAATGCGTCTGCGAATGTTAATATCGATAAAAATAAACAGCAAATCGAATCAGAAAACGGCGTTGCAATGCAGACAGACGTTGGGTGTTAGGGAATCGTTTATTTTTTAATCGCATCGAATCGATTTGCACCGAAAAAAAGGTATCAATCATAAGCAGGTGCCTATGTAGCAACATATAGTATGTAGGTATTTTTGTTGGTGTCTGGAGTGTGTGCGATGGTGACAAATGTCAACGAACAGCGAAACGAAGCGAACAAAAGGTTCGATCAAGATTTCAAATTGTCTATTGTTGCCACAAATCGTTTGGGGCGACAATGGCCCAGAAGTAGCACCCAAGTAGCCAAAAAAAGATGCTGCTGCCGCTGCTGCTGCTGCTGCTGAGGAAGATGCTCGGGGAACGGTACTTTGGGGTCCATTCTCTTCAAAACCATCCGCCCCGCCCCCATTTCATCGGGGGCCGCCCATTCTTCGGCTCACTCTCGCCCGACGTCGTCTTCCATTCGCATTAATAGTCAAATATGTGGTCAAATGGCCAAAAGTTCATGTGTCAGGGCGATGGAAAACGAAATCGATTGGCGGCCAGGGGCTCCACAGTGGTAACTGCCTAAGAGAACCATCAGAAGGTTTTTGGGACCAAAAAGGCAGCTCTCCCAAGGCCTAGGCAAATTTTGCCGACTATTGTACGATGAGTGCGCAAGTCTATCGATAAGTTTTATTTAATTCGATAAGTTCGGTGGCACACCAGAATACACATTAATTTTAATAACTCACAAAACCACGTTTTATTAAATCAATTCCTGCTCAAAACAATGTTATTTTCTTAAACTTACACAGAAGACACATCTCTATTGTTAGTAAAACTTAAGAGATATTTGAATCACAAGTTTCTTCCATTATTATTTTGAACATTATAAAGGTACCTTATATTTCACTGTTTATTTAATAATGATACTTGTATAATATAGGGATAATAATATCATATTTTAATTGTCTGCGGACTAACAAAATGAAATAAAGTGTTAACTACTTAGTCTTGGGAAAATACAGAATATCATACACTCATTATACAAGTTTTACAACCTTTTACATTCCAAATATCGAAAAAGACTTAACGAAAACCCCCAGAACCCCAGAGTTAATTAATAAGAGTGTTCCTTAACTTTATTTCCTATGGTCAGCTATTCCCTTCAGATCGTTCGCCACCTCTAGAAGCTCCACTGTTCATTTAGCTATCACTATCATATGAGAGCTCTATTGGAGTCTTTGACAAACTTTATTTATGTTTTTCTTCACGCTCGACCGTTAAGTTAACTGCACATTCGCTTTGTTTGGCTTATTGGCAGCTTATTGTTTTAACTCCCTGATCTCTGAACTCCAATCTGGCGGCGGCCCTCCGACATGATTTGTTTCCCTTCGTCACCATCAAAGGGAATGTTTTTAATTATTATCTCGGGTGGAGCAGTGCCAGCGCCCAAGGGAAGGCCGACCAATCGACTGATTAATGCCTCTTTAAATAGGCACCTAGAACCCCAAGAGAACCTCTTCGAATTTAGATATCTTTTGGCGATTCGCCACGCCCCATCGATCGCCTTCAGAGCGACGGGACGGGACGGGATGGGTTGAGCTTAGGTGTCGCCGCAAACGCCCAAATGAATAACCAATATTCCCCTAAACACCCGTCGGCCCGGCTAATGCCTGTCACTAAGTAGGCGTGTCCCATTGGCCAAAGAATAGGCCTGTAATTGCCGCCGGGGATGTAAAGAAGCCGGCACGTGTGGGAAGATGCTTAAATGCGGCAAAGATCGGGAATAACTAAGAATTGTTGGGGGATAGACTATTGATTAAATGGATATTTGAGGCTATACTTACGTAATACGTATAAGAAGTTAAAACGGCTCTATCAAATAATTTGTTCTTAGTTTTTGGCTAATACTGTCAAAAATGAATTTACAAAAATGCAATGATTTTCCTGTAGGAGTGCTCCTATCGAGTAATCACCCCATTTTTCCATGAAAAGCTTTAAATGTCGCAATCTAGGTGAAGGAAGTGAAAAGGGCCGAAAAATCAAAAATCTATAAAATTCCTCAACTTTGGGGTATCATAACTTTTACAAAAAAAATCGCAAAATAAAGGAAAGTACCTCAATCGAAAGCTGATTTCTTTACGAATCCGTGCAAATTTACAGAAAAAAAGATCGAAGCCGTATCAGCTGAGAAATTTGGCAAACGGATTAAGGCCAAATTTTCGTACCTTTGCCTAACTTTGGCAGATCCAAACTAGAATATTCGGTAGCGTATTGAAAAAACAGTGATAAGAATAGATAATTGGACTCTCCAAGAAGATTTTAAGATATGGATCTTTGAATTCGGGTAAAAATTGGCCGAGATGTGGCACATAGTTCTGGGAAAAACTTTAAACGGCCAAAAGGAGTGATAGGTGAAGGAGGGCTCTAAAGGGAAACCCTTTCTAATCAAAACATGGAGGTAGAAATTGTAAAAATAAAAAAGTCCAAATAAGTATGAGGAAATTAACCAACTATAAGTGCAAATCTTAAAGTGCTGAATTAAATGATGCTCACATAATTGCCCAATAAATAGAAACAATAAAGAAGTTGCAGGCTTGCAACTACATGCAGCCACTTGCCACAATATTGCCGCAACAGTCATTTGAGCAGAATTTCCAGTAGTCGGACGACGGCCACTATTTTCCCAAAGCCCCCGGACATGTCCGTCTTTGGTGACTTCTGCTTCTGATTTGTTCTGAAAAGCCTCGTCCGCTTATGGGAGCGACTTCCCCCTTTTCCACTCGCAGGTGTGTGCGGCTAAAATAGTTGACTAATTAATTTATAATGCAATTTTGCAGCGATAGTCGCGGCGATGGCAAGAGAATCGGAGTTCAGCAGTGGCAAGATGATCGCTACCATTTGCAACATGGAAACCGTTTTAATACACACCACAACTTGCACCACCACCAATTGCGCCGATAATAATGCACTGAGAGCTCCAAGTTAAAACTCTTAAAAAGTCACATCGATCGGGAAGAGTTTGCCTCTGGAAAAAGATGTTTACAGAAGGTATACCATTTTATACTAGTATCTATTGTACGATTCAAGTTGATATGTAAATACTGCATTTAAATAGTATCTCTTTTTTTACATTTCTTTTAAAATTGTTTAAAAAATTTGTCAAGTTTAAGGTGCGACAAACTTTGAATTCCACAAGCAACCAATGGACTTGAAATCGATTCTACTTTGATGGTTTTCCGATTAAGAAAAATATAAAGTAACATAAAACTAATTTACCTGTGACTGTTGGTAATTGAAAACTGTAATTTTATATTCCCAAAACCAAACAGGAAAATAAATATGCGATAAGAAATGTTTAGTTTTAAAGATTTGTCAGCTAAAAGCGGGACACCTTTCCTTGAGATGGAAGGATGGTTTGAGGAGTTGAGCCGGCGTGGCAGACCCGAAATTTGCGGCAAGAGTTTTCGGTATTTTCTTCGAGTGTGGCAGCATCACCGCCAGCAGCCGCCTAATCATTGTTTATGACATGGTTAGCCACTGGCCAAGCATTTGGCTGGAGGCTAAAAAACCGAGCCAAAGACTCGCGCCTCTCGCTCTTTCTGCTTCAAAATCCACGGACTGTGTGGTCTTGCCCCCCCCTTGGCCCGTTTGCAAGGGAAATTTATGCAAATGGCCGGACAGATCTTTGCAAAGCATTTGCGCAATTATCCCCACAGAACACAGACCTCACCTGCTGCTGCCGCCTGAGCTTGGGCTTGGGCTTGGGCTTGGACTCTTTGCTGGTTGTTTTTTTTGCGCTGTCTCCAGCATTTGATTGAACTCAAGTGTGCCAGATGCGTAATGAGTTGATGGGGCAAGGGACCCGACCCACCTGAGAATGGGAATGGTAATGCGATAGGGGATGGGGATATGACGAAAAGGGTACAGACCCAAGGGGGGCCGGGGACAGGAGCCGGAAGCCCAACACGTGATCGAAAATCGAAAAACGAAACTGAAGATCAATTGGAATTTCCAATGACTACCAGAAGAAAATTCAAAACAAGCAGCCAGAAGAAAACCACTTGCATGTGGGTGCCACTCACTGTGGTGGAGATTGTGAAAAATTTGCACATAAAAATTCGCTTGGTTTCAAGTTTACTTTCGTCTATAAAACCATAAATCAAGATGTCATATTTATAATTTCCCGTTGAGCTTTAGGTCCAAAAATACTTGCTCAAAAACAGTAAACAAAAGGCGTCTTTTGGCTGTAAATCTATTTTTAATTTAAGGTTTCCTTAGCTAAACAACCAAAATATTAATAAGGAATATTAAATTCACACGAAAGATATGACAGGGAAAACAGCCAAGGCGTTATAGCCGTGTCCGTCTGTCCGCAAGAACGCCTAAAACTTGGATATTATAATAAATAGACAACAAACAATGGCATATTCCGCTTCTGGGAATATATATTATTGATCACCATAACATCCAAGGCGTTAAAGCCATGTCCATCTGTCCGTCTGTCCGTAAGAACGCTTAGATCTTGGATATTATAATAGATAGACTAAAAACAATTGTATATTCTGCTTCGGGGGATACCAGTTCTGCCTAAGACTATATGAGAATATATCATATCTATGGTATTATGGCTTTTGTTTAGGGGTTTTAGCTCCGATCCGCAAATACTTTCAAGTACCGGCCAATGTGCGGACAACGGCATTTGTGCAACAATTGTTGCTGAAACCTCCAGCGATTCTGCTTAACCCGGGCCAATGGCCGACATGCAAATCGCCTCGGAGCAATCGAACTGGAGTACTCGATATATCTGAATCAGATGTCCCCCCCTTTTCCATCCCAGACCCCTTTTCGAGCCCATTGAAGTTGACAATTTGGTCGATGGTCGCGCCAAGGCTTTTCCTTGCGACTCGGGAAACCGCTAGACCCGCAGATTGCACCGATTGCACAGTGGCATCACAACTAGTTGAAACTTTGCAAAAATCCATCCAGTCTTCTCGTAATTTTATCTGCGATTTCAAATTGACTTGGTGGGTTCATAAAAAGTTTGAGTTTTTTTGTGCCAGGTAAAACCCTTGCAGGATGGGGTTTTCTACAAAATGTACCTTAACAATTAGGGTTTATTTTCGTACAGAATATAATTGGGCTAAACTTTCAATTGCTATTTCATTTCGCAGCTCAATATTTCCATCCAACAGCAACGAATGCGACCCAATGTAGACCAGATGAATGGGCATTTGGATCTGGTACTCGGATTTGGATTTCGAGTCGGATATCGGCAACAGCGAATCGCAAATTAGGTTTTGCAATGTGGATGGAAATTAGGCGGGTAACGCACGCCAGGTAGACGCAGGTGACCACATCGGATGGAGGGTTGCAACGTGATCGTCGATGCGAAATTCAAAGTGAGGAGGAGGCGTTGATTCAAACTTCAAGTGCTTAGTTAACTCATATTATTGAAGAACCTTATTTCATTTAGAACTTGACTCTCTAACAACTCGTACACGTACACAGTGTTTAAACAATACAAAACGATGCCACCGCCCGAAAAATTCCATTAGTTTGTAAGTTTTATGGCAGCTTGCAAACCTCTATACTGTAAGTAACATTTGTATATCCCTTGCACCTTCCACCAATTATTCGAGTTGCAGTTTGTAAATTCATTAGGCGTTCTGAACCTCTTCGGATGAAGGGTTGCAACATGATCGTCGATGCTAAATTCAAAGTGAGAAGGAGGCGTTGATTCAAACTTCAAGTGCTTAGTTAACTTATATTATTGAAGAACTTCATTTCATTTAAGAACTTGACTCTCTAACAACTAGTACACATACACAGTGTTTTAACAATACAAAACGATGCCACCGCCCGGAAAATTCCATTAGTTTGTAAGATTATGGCAGCTTGCAAACCTCTATACTGTAAGTAACATTTGTATATCCCTTGCACCTTCCACCAATTATTCGAGTTGCAGTTTGTAAATTCATTTGGCGTTCTGAACCTTTTCGGATGAAGGGTTGCAACATGATCGTCGATGCTAAATTCAAAGTGAGAAGGAGGCGTTGATTCAAACTTCAAGTGCTTAGTTAACTTATATTATTGAAGAACTTCATTTCATTTAAGAACTTGATTCTCGAACCACTCATACACGTACACAGTGTTTTAACAATACAAAACGATGCCACCGCCCGGAAACATTTGTATATCCCTTGCACCTTCCACCAATCATTCGAGTTTGTAAGTTTTGTGGCAGCTCGCAAACCCTCTATACTGTAAGTAATATTGGATGTTATATCCCTTGCACCTTCCACCAATTATTCGAGTTGCAGTTTGTAAATTCGCTTGGCGTTCTGGAGCTTTATAATTTGTGGACCCGTATTTCTGGGCCAGGACGGGAATGAGCTCTCCGGTCACAATTCTGCAGATCAAGTTTACGCTGTGGTTGTCCAGGATGCGTAGTCCGCCCATATGGTGCATGCCCTAGCCCATGGCATCCTCTTTGCTCTCCATCCTCATCAATGCCCGCGATCTCCAGTCATCCGCCCATGATCGAGTCCAGCAACGATCCCAGCAGCCCGGCCGGGCCGCAAGAGGCGATGATCGGATTCATAAGCGGACTAACCATTAGCATCTTGGTGTCCACGGTGTAGCCTGACGTAGAAGCTCAGCCCAACTAGAGATCCTTCTAGCAGGCCACAAAAACAAATTGTCAGTTATAAAATTATGTTTTAAATAAAAAAATAATATAAAAAATCGTATTAATTTAATAAGAATTATAGAAACATTTCAAGGGAATTCTTAGATACTGATCATTACTGATCATTCTAAATTTACAGGGCCCGGCACTCGAAGTGTAACCGATTACAGGGGCCATAAATTCAGTTTGGAAAGTTGTTTCCTTTAAAAATACTAAATGCAAATTGAAATTTCAAAATTAATTAATATAAAAACTTTAGAAACAATTCACTTTTGCTCGATTTGACCACCTGGAGAAGGTCCAAGGAATTGCTTCGCTTATCCAACTAAATCTGTGGCCCCTTCCATTGGTTTCATTTCGAGTGCCGGACCCTGTAGAAGGAAACATCCACCAAGAAGTTAATTTTTTGATTCCCCGCCACTCTGAGAAAAATTCGGTAGGTTGACGATTGGATTATAAAATGTGTATTGCAAAAAACTGGCCCAAAAATACGAAAACGAACGGCTATGTGGATGGAGGGACGGAGGGATTGTGGGAACCCCGGCAGATCTGCCCCGATACATAAAAGCAAACAATGCGTTAATACAATTTAAGTACTCGACGTGGATCATGCGATGGCCAGGAGCAAGGCCAGCGATAATGCTGCAAAGGAAGACGTTACGTTCCGTTCCCCTCCAGAAAACACTGCACTCGGTCGAGGAGCTGTGGCGCTTGCTGCCGCCGCCGCCAGCCAACAAATCGATGAATCTTTATGACTGCGGATTATGGGGCATAAACTTTAACGATTCGCGCTGGCCGGAGGAGCTCTGGCAGCTGGCGATGCAGCCAAAGACAAACCCAAAGCCAGAGCCAGAGCAGAAGCAGCATTAGTTTCACCGGCCCGGACGAGAGGCGGGCGGCCCGACTTGGGCAGAACGTATAGTGAATGATGCCGACCTTGGCCTGCAGGACATCCTTGAGATCGCCCTCGGACGAGAACTGCTGCTCGACGCACTCCGACATAAGCTCATCCGGTAGCTGGATGTGAAACGGAAAGCAGTAGATGGCAGTCTTGTCGAGCAATATGGTGTCATTGCCATTGTTGTCCAGGCACTGGAACACGTTCACGTCTCTGACCTGGAAGCGGGAGCACTCCTGCAGCGTTGACTTCTTCATCAGCACCATGACCTGGTCGAGGGACTTGGGCATGTACAAGGCGTACGGCTCGCCGGCCTGAATGAATGTGTCCCGGAACTTGTTGTTGGCAATCACGGGGAAGTTGGCGATGCACTTGCGCTCGAATATCTTCAACTCGGCAACCAGGAATTCGCAGCGCTGCGGCAGACTGTAGAACTTGACAACGTTCAATGGGTCATCGTTGTGGAAGCCCTTGGCGGAGTCCAGCAGCAGGATCAGCAGCCAGAGCCGGAAAAGGAGCAGGAGCTGGAAGCGATTCGAGTGCTTCCTGGCCGTTAGGCCTCGCTCCATTTACCACGTCCGAATTTCGCCTTCTGTTGCTGTTTGGATTTTAATTAATGTAGTTTGCTGGCTGATCGGGGTTATCTCGTCCGGGTGTCTCGTGTTCCTCTCGAAATCGATTCATATCGACCAATGCCCCTCGGACAGCTGCTCAAAAGATTGCTACGCATTGTCAAATGACTTTTAGTTTAAAATTCTTAATTGTTGAGGCTCAAAAAGCTCTCAGGAGGGTGCCCAGGATAATTGTAACCAAAATCTTAACAAACTTTCAAAGTGGCCCAAAGTGTATTCTAAGAATGATTCTAACCAAAAACCTAGAAAAATTTAGGCAATATGTAGATCTATTGATCTTTGCATTATTCATTTGGCGGTGGCTCCGACTTGCAAAGGTTTAATTGATTGTATTCTAAGGATAATTCATACAAAAATACTCTATTATTTGGGTATTTTTTGTAAGATATGTATCATCTCGCCACATTAGATCTCTCCTTCTAGGCAATATTTATTTAGCATTGCCACTGACTTGCTTTAGTTTAATTGATTGCAAAATGTACTCCAAAGATAATTCTAAACAAATTCTTAACAAACTTTTGAGGTGGCCCAAAGTGTTCTCTAAGAATAATTCTAACAAAATTCTAGAAAAATTGTCTTTTCTATTATTTAGGCAGTAGAACTATTTTTCTTTGCATTATTCATTTGGCGGTGGCTCCGACTTGTATTCTAAGGATAATTCATACAAAAATCCTCTATTATTTGGGTATTTTTTGTAAGATATCATCTCGCCACATTAGATCTCTCCTTCTAGGCAATATTTATTTAGCATTGCCACTGACTTGCTTTAGTTTAATTGATTGCAAAATGTACTCCAAAGATAATTCTAAGCAAATTCTTAACAAACTTTTCAGGTGGCCCAAAATGTTCTCTAAGAATAATTCTAAAAAAATTCTAGAATTGTCTTCTCTATTATTTAGGCAATATGTAGATATATGGATCTGTTGGCAGTGGCTCCCACTTGCTTTAGTTTAATTGATTGCATTTTTTGGCATGACATGACACGCCGGAGTCGGAGTCGGAGTCGGGGAGCTATCATCGATAATTATGATGGATATGAGTGCGATTCTGATTCGCCTGACTTGCTGAGTGCGATTAAGGCAACGGCAGTCTGCAGACTGCAGACTGCAAGCTGCAGAGAAAAACAGTTTCCTTCGGTCACCGATTGATTGAGTGATTGACTGATTGACTTTTCCGGAAGAGAGCACTCCCCAGATTGTGATTGCATAATCCGTTCGAATGCGTTTGCCATTTATTTGTAATTAGTCACGTTTAATTGAAAAATTCCAACCCAGATGCTCTCGGCTTAGTCTTAGCCTATAGATTCTTGAACTTGGGTGATCATCTCTTGATTCATCGCCCGCCCCTCTCCCCCGCTGGGCGGAGGGTCTTTAATTTAATATTTGTTTAAACGAACACTATATGGGCTTTTGGTCGAAATGCCAGCTGATTTAACGGCATACCGTCGCCTGGCTTGTATTGTGTTCTGTTTGTTTTCTTGATTTCTGGTGTGTGTGTGTGTTTCTGCCTTGATGGAAATATGAATTTATTGATTTTGTCATTAATGGGATTTCCTTTCGGGCGCAGCAGGTGGCAATTGTCATGCTCAGCCAGTGTTGTCAACATTCGGCCCCCCCTAAGCCCCTCCCGACCACCTCTACCCAACTGATTTATGGCTCGGCCTCCTCATCCACAGCGCGCTGCCTTAACGTAAAGCTTTCGATCTTGGTTTTTGTGAGGTAACTGGTAAATTATATGGCCGCACATATGATCGGAAGTTGGCACTCCATGTGCGGCAAGTGCTGCTGTCGTTGGCCATATTAATATTGAGTCGTCGCATGCCGCCGCTTCCGCCACCCTCTTTCTCATTTCGGAATTGTGTCACGGAGAATCGGGGAATCGGAGAATCGGGGAGTCAGAGAATCGGGGAGTCGGAGAATCGGGAAGTCGGAGAATTCGAAATGTAGAATCGGAAGCGTTCAATATGCGCACATTGTCCCAGATTTTGGGCTACAGGGTATGTCGTACCTACAGGGTACCCGCCAATCCTATGTTGTTCCATCAATTAGACGCTTTCGGATGATATTCCTATAGGTAACCCCAACCTCCCAAGCTTAAAACAAAAGTCTATAACCGTTTTAGATTGTTTTCTTAAAGGAAATTGGAAATATATTTTGCCAAATTGTTCTATAACATCTAACTAGTTTATGTTACTTTAATTCTAGAAGCTAGATAGCTAGGATTCTAGGAAATATTTTCTATGCAATTATTTCTCAGCCAAGTATCAGCTTTCAGTATTATTTGGTTCCAGGGTACTGCCTGGGTCGCCCTTAACTTCCTTTAGACTGCGGATATCTGTTGTTTCCGTTTTATTTTTGCAATTTTCTTGGATAGTTATAATCAATTTTGGATACCATCGGCTTATGGTTTATTGCACTTAATATTGCCCATTGTTTTGGCGGATGGATGTGCCGGTAAACAGTTGATTCTCTTGTATTTATTATTTATTATATGAAGTTTTTTGTTTTTTTTTTTTGTCGACCTTCCAATGGCCAATGGAATGGAGTTCGTTGGCCACTTGGCTGCCGGCGATTTTGGTGTGTTAATTTTTTGTAAGCATTTTGGCTTGCTTCGTTTTTCATTTCGATTTTTTTTTACCGAATTGCCTGGCGTTTTTTGTGGATCGGTTGGTTGATTAGTAGCTTGGAGAACCGTTAAACTTTTGCCCCTCTGCCTTGACACCTGACACTTGACACATGACACATGACACCTGACACAGGCGACGACAGCAAAAACTAAAAAATCACTCGCAATGCCTTTGGGCGCCAATGAAATCGCTGGAATTTCGGTGGATTCGGTGGACAGCGGCTTTGGCTTTAACTTTAACTTTAACTTTGGCTTGGGATTTGGATTTGTATTTGTATTTGGATTCTTGCTTCATTAATCGCTCGCAATTAAGCGCCACTTTATTTCGAACTTCACACTTTGTTGTCGGTCGGCGATTTGTTCGCTTTGATTGTTTACTTTCGCAGCTCTCCCCCCTTTCATTGGCTTTTTGTTTTCCGGCGTTTTGTTTTTGGTTTTTGGGTTTTGGTTTTCGGTTTTCGGTTTTGGGTTTTGGGTTTTCGGTTTCGAATGCATTCAATCAGCGCAATTGATTGATGTCTCGCTCTGCTGTGCGGCTGCGCGGCTGCGCGGTTGCTCGTTTGTTTCTTGTCCGGCTTGGCACGTGTCGGGCTCTTTCTTCCAGGGTTTCACATTCCAAAGCCGCTAACGGATACCGAAAGCCTATTGAGCGGTGCCCCTCGGAGCTGGCCGAGATTAATGGACCCCAAAGGGCGAGAAGGTGGCCGATGAAAAGGCCTAGGAAAGCGCCGAACCAGATTCACTGGATTTGTATGCAAACAAAACGGTTGGGTGCTGTCACGAATCCTGTGAATAAATTCACAAGCCCAGATAACAAATAATGAGACATTAATAAGAGCATTACATATTTGAAGGTTGTCGCTTAATTGAAAACTTGAGGGTCGAATGGTATAAGTAGGTATTATCAAAAAAAATTCTTCTTGAGGTGGACACATATTTGTTGGTCGTAACTTTATTATTTATTGTCATAACTAGATAGATATTATAATTTTTAGCACGAAGCAAAACGATTTATATTTCTTGCTCTAACCATTTTGGAGAAACAGACAAATATTTCCAATAAATACAGTTTTAAGCAAATTACGAAAGCGTACGCATATTATGGACCTAAAGTAAAAAGAATTACGTCTCTAGCTCTTACCATCTTCGAGAACGGGGTGTTCATACATACAGACAGACGGACAGACGGACATGGCTATATCGAATCGGCTGTTGATGCTGATCAAGAATATATATACTTTATAGGGTCGTAAAAGCTTCCTTCTCCCACGAACCCAATATACCCTTTTGGAACCGGTTATAAATATTATTCAAATTGTTGACAATTTATTATAGCAGACGTTGCCAAAGACGTTATATACAATTGTTATATAATTTGAAAGCGTTGAATAATGAGTCCTAAAATGCATCTTCTCAGGCGTTTGTTTCTGGTTCATCTTGAAATTTGACATTTAAAAAAAAGGCGACATGCCATTTGTCTCTTTTGACAATGCGTAGATAATTTTATAAAAAAAAATTTGCCTTAAAAAAGTTATAAGCGATCGCTGAGATCTTCCAAAGGATATACTGAGCCATCGGGAAAGACAAGTATTGCAATAATCGGATCCGGGGTCCAATCGATCGAATGGGCGCCAATAACCTCCTCATACAGCTCCCACTTTTCGTAACCATTTTCGGAGCACACCAAGCGTCTGCACAATCGCCGGGATTGGCGTGGGTTATAGTGTACGGCTTCCTTCCTGGGCTTAATCTTGTAAGTCTTGGGTCGCATCTTCTTGCTTTTGGGCGACATGGCATTGCTCGTCGTGGGTTCTGCCAATAAAGGGAATATCGTTGACCAATTCGCATAGTTACTTTATCCCTTATGTATGTACTCGTATATGCCTACCTTCCTCGTTGCCGCGTTCCATTTGAAAAATCTTTTAGATGAATTACAAAATAATTTTTTTGATCAAAAAACGTTCGAAAGCAAATGCGCGTCTTGGGTGTACTGTGAAAATCAACCCCTGAGATGCCTTGTCAGGGGTTTCAGCCAAATATCGAAGCCTACTTGGATGTCCCGGACCCGGACACAATATAACCCAAGAGGTTTAAAATGGGGTGGACGGGGTGTTTCATCCATGACATGGTCGCTGTTTTTGCTGTTTCAACAAGTTATTCTAACTATACGACTTAGTGTAAAGATTGTAGAGCCCACAGTATTAGGTGTTTTGGTGGGGTTCCGAAAGAGATAGCCAGGTTGTTAAACAAACTTGTGCTTAACTGGTACCACTTGCATCTAAATATTTACATATGTGAATATTTATTCTATATCCAGCATAGTTCCTTAAATCTAGGCATTTATGTAAACATGGCTATATATACATATATTCTTTATGGGGTCGGAAAAGCTTCCTTCTCCCTGTTGCCTACATTCGCACGAAACCAATAAACCCTTTTTAGAACCGATTATAATTATTATTCAAATTGTTGACAATTTATTATAGCAGACGTTGCCAAAGACGTTATATACAATTGTTATATAATTTGAAAGCGTTGAATAATGAGTCCTAAAATGCATATTCTCAGGCGTTTGTTACTATTAGTTCATCTTAAAATTTGACATTTAAAAAAAAAGCGACATGCCATTTGTCTTGTGACAATGCGTAGAAATTTTGCAAATTTTTAAAAATTTGCCTTAAAAAAGTTATAGGCGATCGCTGTGATCTTCCATAGGATATACTGAGCCATCGGGAAAGACAACTATTGCAATAATCGGATTCGGGATCCAATCGATCGAATGGGCGCCAATAACCTTCTCATACAGCTCCCACTTTTCGTAACCATCGGGGCAAACCAAGCGTCTGCACAATCGCCGGGATTGGCGTGGGTTATAATGCACGGCTTCCTTCCTGGGCTTAATCTTGTAAGTCTTGGGGCGCATCTTCTTGCTTTTGGGCGACATGGCATTGCTTGCCTTGGGTTCTGCCAATAAAGGGAATATCGTTAACCAATTCGCATAGTTACTTTATCCCTGATGTATGTACTCGTATATGCCTACCTTCCTCGTTGCCGCGTTCCATTTGAAAAATCTTTTGGATGAATTACAAAATAATTTTTTTGATCAAAAAACGTTCGAAAGCAAATGTGTGTTTAAAGTGTTCTATGAAAATCGAACCCTGAGATGCCTTGTCAGGGGTTTCAGCCAAATATCGAAGCCTACTTGGATGTTTCAACGAGTTTTTGAAACATAATAGCACAGACGGACGGACAGACGGACAGACAGACAGACATGGCCAGATTGACTCGGCGTTTGATCCTGATCAAGAATATATATATTTTGTAGGGTCGGAAATGCCTTCTTCTCCCTGTTTAATACATTTGCACAAACTTAATACAATTTGTATTTTTGCCTTAAATATCATCTTGTCTCGTACCCATAATACCATCCAAAATACGGCAAAAATTTCATACCAGATAGTATGATAGATGTGAATAATTTCGTGACCCCAGATCGGGGTAGTTATTGCGTTCCATCCACCAACAATGGGTTGTCCCTTACCCTGTCTAAATTCATGAATTTCATATAGATTTCGTGTCCAACTTTTGTTGGTTATTGCTCCGCAACTACCATTCACCTTTTGAGAGTAATTAATTCGGGCAAAAGGTTCTGCAAAAGTTTCTGCAAAAGTAAAAACCAGCCGTGTGCTTGGCTTGGTTCTTAATTGAGAGAATCTGCCTCCTCAATTGCCGGAAGACGGATGGATGCGATCTTGCGCCACAGATGACTGCTCCAGCTACCTATAAATGTGCTATATCTTGCCATATACAGCACATACGAGTGGTATAGCTCGGCTGTTTTTGTATTCCTATAAACTTGTGTGGCTGGGTGTATCTGAAGAGGCGCACTTTAATCTGGTTCTGCGCACTGAGCGCATTAATTATGCGTTCCAAAGCGATGTCTGCGATGTACGAGGCATATGTGCTTTTTTGGTTTGCTGGGTAGCAAATAAAAGAAAAAATATAGAAAAAAAAGAAGGTAGGAAGAAATACTTGGCACGAGTTGGTTAATTAATTTAATTAATGTTTTACCAAAGGCAAGCGTCGACTTTGACGCCGCCAGCACAGGCGCTGGGCCACACGCTGCTGAGCAGAGCCCCTCGGTCCCATCCATTCCCCTTCTGGGCTCTGAAGATTCTAACGGTAGCATGAATATTAAAACCAGAAAAATCTACAAAAAAAAACACACACACACACACAAAAAATGGAAAAAATGGACAAGAGGGGCCCATAAAGTCGATGGTAGTAGTAGGAGTGAGTTTATCCCCCGCGATGTAGATATACGCTAGTTTATGATCCCCTCGTTTTTCGGCTTTTCCACGCCACTTTGGCCGCGACTGCTCTACTAAAAGTTTTCATCAAAAATTATTTAAATTTCATTTCGTTTTCAATAACTCCCTGTCTATGGCCTATGGCCGCCGGCCCCGATGCGGTCCCGATGCGATTCGGTTTTTATTTTCAATTAGAGCCAAGTTTTATATCAACAACAGCCATAAAGTTTCTTATCAATCCGATGCTGCTGCCGCTTGCATTTCTAATGAGAATTTATGGAACACATCGCCGGCTGCGGGCCTCTGTTGATTTTTGATTTTCTGACTTTTTCTGTCAATTTCGGAATTTCGAAATTGGTGGATGGCATTTAAAACTTGTTCCACTGATTCTTATCACTATGGTAACTGGTAGCTCTAAACTTTCTTTCACTCGCCCCAAACGCGTTTCCCACTCGTAAAAATTGCAATTTGTTGTCCCTAATCCAAAACCGAATAAAATGACATTAAAAATTTTTTAGCTCCTGATAAGCTGGAATATTCTTGGATCTGGCAAAGGCATATTTTTTGGACGGGGGAAATATTCAGGCGAAGGAGACAGGTGTTTCCAAACTGAGGTATTTCACTAGGTTCTATGGGTCGGTTAAAACAAGACTTTGAACATGAAAAGTTTAAATAAAATGTGTAATTTCTAATATTATCAATGCATTAATAATTCATGGTACAAGCCAATTTCTGGATAATATGGTGTTCCAATTTATTCAAGTTAAAAGTTTGGGGGCAGGGAAATTCTCAATGGTTTTTCCACGACTTGTCCTCCTTCGAAAGTTTTTCGGTTGCTGATGTTGCAGTTGCTGCTGCCGATGTTGCATCTACTTGGCTGTAGCTTCTGCTTGTTCTTCCGTCTTTTGCTGCTGCTGCTGCTGCTGTTGCTGCCGCTGCTGCACTTTTATTGATTTATGCGAATGCGGCGATCATCAAAGCGAAATTCAAGGCATGACTGCAACCACAACGACGATTACAATTCAGCCTGCGACTTTGTGGGTTCTGGGACACAAAAATGTGGAAGTGCCAATCCACGCTCTCTTCTGTCCAAGAGCTTATAAGCTTGGCCAAGCTATAAATGTACAAAATATCAAAAATATATACCAAAATTTAGCGAAAATATACCGAAAAAATATTAATAAGAGGGATTTAATAAGGGGAATTTCATTTTATAGTAAACAAGTTAACAAAATAAAACAAAACCTAATATTTGGATTAGTTGCAAACAAACATTTACAAATATCAAACACATTTCAGGGGATTTTTAAAGATTTGACAATTTTTTAAATGAAATTCTAATTTTAACTTTAGTTTTGATAACAAAACATCTATTCAGAAACCTCTAAATTTCCACACAAGTTTCAAACACATTAAATGAATTTAAAGACATTTCGTATATAAATCACCTAACTACACACCTCTGTAATTAGAGCTTATGAAGCATTTAAACTAATGGAATATATTTCCATATAATTTTGTAAGGCTATTTAGAAAGTGCTTCTATTTTTTCCACCACAACTGTGGGCTCGCATTCGCATACAAGAGCACATGCAACTGCTCTTCGCTCTGCGTTCTGTGGCAATTGTAGATTATCAATTCTCTTCGTTTTTGAAATTATAGCATAAAAATGCCTTTTGGGCAGGCAGGCAGGCCGGCAAACGCGGCGTATACGTAATGTGTGGCACAGGAGATATGATAAGTGCGAAGGGGGAAGAGTCGGTGGCAGTGGCATTGGCATTGGCATTGGCAATGGCAATAGCAATGCCAGCAAAAAGCCAGAATTAACGCAAATTCACCGCTACAGAGCATTGACACTTGGGCATAACATCATCATTATCATTATCAGGAGTTGGCTGAGCAAGGGGTTATATACTAGCATAGTATTTTTGAGATGGATGGCTGCCGGCACTTGAGTCGAGCGACTATTGACAGCCTGCTAACCGCCGCTTTGGCAGAATTTATCTTTCAAGCATCATAAATCATATAGCACCGACCAACGAAAATATTAAGAATCCGGCAGAGCAGGTGTTAACCTCGAGAGTCTTGCAACCCACGATCTACCCTGGATGCAAATACTTACTTAAAAGCCTCTTTTTGTGTGAGACGTTGCAACATTACAACCATCCTTAACTATATTGTTAAAAGAATAGTTTTTAAAGAATAAAATCCACTTGGAAGTATATATTTTATACTTAAAACTAAACATAATAATGCCTATCATATTTCCTCAATATTTAACGCATTTCCTTTATTATTATCCATGAATAAATGTTAGTAGTCTACACCTTTCAATTGCCTAGCTATCACATTTAATACTTAAGAAAGAAAATATTAATACCCATCATAAGAATCGTATTTCCCTTATTATTTGATTAAATTTACATATGTTCAAGTTCTATTAAGAAAAGGTAATATTTTGCACAACCTTTGCACATATGGTGTTAGATGTTTCTGAACCTTTCAAACATCTATCATAAGGATCATATTTTTGTTAGTATTTGATATAGTTCCTATTAAATTTTTATTGAAAAAAGGTAATATTTTGTACAAGCAGTAGAAGTTTTGTCTAAGCTTTTCAATTGCCCAGCATTCCCTCCTAATTTCATGGGCTAAAAACTCGTGCTTGGTGAAAAATTATATAATTTTGCAAGCACGAGTGCAAGGGCAAAGTCGAGCACTTGCCACGCTCATTGCCCCGCTACCGACTCTTGAGTTCCACGCTGAAGACCATGTAACATTTTAGTATATAAAATAATATAGCAATAATTATGGTGTGCTCATCGTCATCCACTGCTCCATCCGCCACATCTTTGCGTTTTTTGACTGATTAGGAAAATGAAAATGCAGCCAAGCGTCAGAAACTGCGCCTGATAAATGAAAATCACATAGAGCCGCACAACGGCCACGAAATTTTGTTGATTTATTCTCACACGTAATTGCAAAACACAATCGCCTTGTATTTTAAACCTATTTTAATTAGCAAACAATCAATTTAAGGGGATAAGTCGCCGTACAGCTTGCACAATGCGCATCCTTAGGCCAATATTTGCATAGAATTCGCACTTTAATTTGTCCATTACTCATGCATGGTAAATTGTTTTATTGCCCCATAAGTTGAGGCAACAAAAGGCAGCACAGCTGGGCCCCCTTGCCCCCAGGCGGCATGTGGCATATGGCATATGGCATATGGCATACGACATATATATACGACTGTCGTCTAATCATATTTCAGGGGCTTATCGCAGTTCTAGGCATCTCCAGTTTCGTTTCGTTCCGTTTCGTTTCGATTCGTTTCGTTGGGATTCGAATCCAAAATCTAGAGAGGATGCTCATGGAGATGCGGGGAAAAGGTGGGGCAACTTGCCACATCTTGTTGCAACTTGTGGGCAAAACGCTGAGGCCGACTGCTGTCGTCGACCGTAAACTTGCGACAAAATGTCGCGTGCTCTAAACTGCAGTTATCTAACTTTACTATGCCTGACAACTCGCCGGCAACTGGCTCATAAAATCAGCAGCTTTATCGCAATAAAGGAGTGAGCACCCCATACACCCCATGGCCCTTGTCCCGGCCAAGTCCTTGCCTCCAATTGCGGATTCGACTGCTAGCGATTCTGCAGGCGATCGTTAATTCCTGATTGACAAATTATTGGCCAAATTGTTTGCTCTTTGCTCTGCTTCCGCCTTTGGCGTTTTTCGTGTATCTATGAGAAAGAAAGGAGTATCACTGCGGAAAATTCCACAAGAGCCTATACTTTATGCCCAAGAATTGCTCCAATTTTTATACCATGTAACATCTGTCCGTTTGTATGTATAAACACGTCGTTCTCCGAGCTGGTAGAAGCTAAAGACTTAATTCTTTTTGCTTTAGAAGCGTTTAGTAAAAACACAAAATAAATTATTTATACAGTTTTGTCACGCCCCTTTGCTCCTTTGGTATTTTCCAATAAACAGAATCTGTCTACATTTTTGTCCATATCTCCAAANTCACGCCCCTTTGCTCCTTTGGTATTTTCCAAAAAACTGAATTTGCCCCTACATTTTTGTCCATATCTCCAAAATGGTTAGACCTAGATATCTATTTCTTTTTACTTACAGCTACCAATTGTAATATCTTGCCATGTGGCAAGTTTTATAAAGATCGGTGCATAAATAATGAAGATACCGCCCCTTTCTTTCAGTGCCTGGCGGACCATGCAACTTGCTCCTCGCAAGGCTGAAGCAATTAAAAACAATTTTCCCCGCAGTAAAGTGTGCAGCACACACAGCAAAATGATTGAAAAGCGACGACACCTGATAATAAACGCTGCCACATGCTAAATTCAAATTCAGGCCAGCTAACAAAATGCAAAAAAAAAAAACGAGGAGGAGGCATAAAAAACAAGGCGGAGAAACAGGGGGGGCCAAGACGGGGTGGGCGGGCCTGATGTGGAGCATCAACTGACAGGCCGGCGTGGGTGTTAAATTACAGGGGCCGGGGGCGCACTCCATTGCAATCTCCGCTCCTGACAGACAACTCCCATGCCCGGCCGAGATTGAGGATTCAAATTCGAATTCAGGTCCCGGCTGCAACATCCACGTCCAGATGGATGCCCCTCCGCTTGCCACGCGCGTCAATGTCATCCGCATTACGCCCGCGGTGGTGGCACTGCAAAAAATAATCCCTGCTTTCATCTAGGAATTTTTGAGACTCTTTTTGAGCCATATTACAGAGATCGAAGCAAGGTAATGCTAGGTATTTCTTCTTAAAATGCCTTAGATAGCAGGTTAAATTTGTACCCGAAGATATGAACAATTTTGTATTTGTCTTATAATTTTTGGCTTAAAATGTAATCATTTTTTCAAGATATTATATCTAACTTTGTCGGGATAAATGTGTTTGTATTATATAAGCCCCTGCCCATTTGTTAATTAAATAAATTGATGAGGGATTTCTGTGATATTTTGGATATGCCTGTTTAATTTATATTTGGTAAAAACTATTAACTTTCCTTATAATTTACACATTTATTCAGCTCATTAATCAATGTAATTTTGATTATAATTGCCTCAAGTCCTGTAGGCGAAAAACTTGTTTATGTTTCTATAAAATATTTGTGAAATATTTCATTTTGAAGTAATATTATTTAAAATTTTAATCCCAACCAAGAGTGGATACTTAGAAACGTGCAATCCAATTGCTTGGCTGTGTTTTGTGCAAGTGCATGGCGGCACAATTTGCCAAATTGATCACAGCCCCAGACACTGGGTATCGGAATAGTTAATAATTGTGATTTGGCGCTCTTGTGGGCCGCAGGGGGCGTGGCAGCAGCAGCGGCAGCATCCCGGCTTCCTTGACACTTTGCAGTTAATTGCATGAGGAGCAGCAGAAGCAGAAGCAGCAGCAGCAGCAACAGCACTTTAGTTGCCGCCTCACGTGGCGTATACGTAATGTGCGGCATTTGCTGGCCCAGGCAAAGTCAAAGTCAAAGCCAAAGCCAAAGAGTCAGAGCCAAAGCTCGGATCGATCGATCCTCCACAGAGACAATCATTAAGGCCCGGCCACATAATTTGACCAAAAGCAGCCGCAGTGGCAACTCGCACTGCAAAATGCAACAACTCAAACCAAGACTCGAGGCCGGCGCGACAAACTCAAGCTCAAAGTCAATAAAAATTCTAGAGAGTCGGCAAAGATGAGAAAGCTGCTGCTGCTGCTGCTGCTGCAAAAAAGCGCACAAATAAATGCAGGCGAACTTCGATCGCAAAAGATCCGAGATCCGAGTGCCGGCCAACAGAGCCGGCTAAATTAGTTGTCATGGGAATTTATTGTGCTCAAGTGTGAGACGAAGACAAAGTCGGAGGCCCCGGGCAGCGGGCACCGGGCACCAGGCACCGGGATCGGGCATCGAGCATCAAGAATCGGGAATCGGAAATCGCGGAGACTGCTGTGGTAACCCTAATGTGCCCACATGCATCTCATCCCATCCCAACCCAACTCATCCCATCCCATCGCATCCCAAAGATCATGTGCATGATTAGCTGGCAAAAAACAAAAAGCTAAACAAAAACATTCAAGAACACCAACTCGCCAAATGAAAAGAACACAGAGTTGCAGAACTTTTGGTTCTCAGACTAGAGATGGTCATTGGCGGCTAAGTGTTTGGTGTAAATACATTTATAGCCCCTTAGTTCAGACCCAAATTAACCCAAAATTTGAGTATTTTCCCCACTCACTCTATATAAATTCATAACCTTTTAATACTTTAGTCCTTGGAACCTTATGTAATTTAATTATAACCAAGCTAGTTTATTGTAACTCAATTTAAATGATGTGATCCTAATAAACACTTGCATGTTTTCAGTGTGACCATAATAAATACTCGAATATTCAAATAGTGATATGGACTTTATAAGGATCAGATGCTTAAGGGCCAACGAATTCAAATAAAATCATAAGAACTTCAAAAATGGTAAAATATGTATCCCTAAACCTTTTTGTTATTGATGAAATCACCAATTTATAAAGGCACATTGTGTTGTTAACTGACAACTAGAGGCAATTGGTTATAATTTAAATTTGTTATAATTTAAAAGAGTTCAAAGGTTTAAGAGCACTAACAACTAAAAGTACAACTAAAAGATTAAGCAGAGGGGAAATATGCAAATACATGGATATTGTAATACCCAATTCTTGGATGGATGGACAGTCACGAGGCCATCGCTGGCGTGCGAAAGTCCGCGTCCAAGTGTCCCAGTGTCCGAGTGTCCCAGCGAATGTGTGGCCGTCCAAGCGCAAATTGTTTGAGTTGCCAATTTGTATTAAAGTTGAATTATGCAAATAATGCAGAAGACTCGGCGGCGATGAACTCGCAACTGCCGGCTCTTCGCTTCTTCGGCTTCTACGGCTGCGCGGCGTTGTCTTCGTCTCCTAACTGTCAACTGTCACACAAAACACTTAAAAAAATCAAGAAGGCAAAGCGCACACACGCTCTGCCGCGGAGTCTGCAAAATTTGTTTACTGGCCAACATCATTTGTCTCAGGGCAACTCATCTCTCTGCATGGCAGCTCCGTCTTAATCTACTGTTGTCGTCGCCGACGTCGTAATCTATTATTAAAATGCCATTAGAGCGGTGCAGTCTTCCCCCTGTAACCCCGGCAACCCGGAGCTAACCCCTGTCCACCATCACCCATCATCCGAAGCCCCAAAAGCCTCCCCTCCCCTCCCCTTCCCTTCCCTTCCTCGATCCTCTCCAGCACCTGTGGCACCTGTCGCCCATCTCGCCGCACAACGGCAAATGTAATTATCGATGAAAACAATTTTTCAATAGATTTTCCCAATATCAATGGCCGTCAGAGAGCGGCAACAGTCTGCACACTCTTTCCAGGGAGTTTTTAGGCAAATGTTCTAGTGTTTCTGGAAATCGATCTATATGCAATAGGTATATCATCAAATAAATTATATTTAAACAGCTCTACGTTTGATAGGAATTGTAAATAAATAATATTTACCAATAGGTTCAAATGAGTCTACCTAGGCTTGTTTGTTTCTTGCTTATATGATAAAGAACTTAATTCCGATTAAAGCAAATAGATTTGTATTTTGAAGAACTTTTTTGAAGCTTTGAATGTAGAACAAATGGAAGCTCGCGCTTTGAGCTTTCTAAAGTCCTTCAAGGACTAGATTTAGGACCCTGGATTTTTGAGGCATTTAAAGGCATTTTCATCTAACTTACCCCGAGTAAATGTAGTTGCTAGTCGGTCTTCTTGGAACTCTGACATTTTTTTGCCCAAATGTTGTCAAATTTGGCGCGCGTAAATCGCACGCTTGTCCTCGGGGCGAAAGCTTGTCAGGCCTTTTCTTCGCAGAGCGTGTTGGTTTTTGTGGTGTGGAAATTAATTAGGGGTACGCTTGAAGAGACCTTTGCATAATCAAGCGCTAACCTGGCCAAGTGTCAGAAATAGGTAAGAGCTTAACCCATTAACTGCAATTAAGCCTCCAGTATCATGGGGTCCGGGCAATTAACAGTTCATTAGCTAAAGTTTTTTGGCAAATATTTTAACTTGGTCTTTGGCTTTTTTTCGGTTTTCGGTTTTTGGTTTTTGTAATGGGACAGGGGTTTCCATATCCGAAGTGTTTCGGTGCCCCGGGTCAAATCTGTGTGTTTAAGCGTCGGCAAATCGTTTCAGGCGCTATCGCGAGCCGTTATATAAAATTTAATGCCACCACATTCCCCCCAAATGCGATAGTCCTCAACGCCTCTGGCCCTTGTTTTGCTGCCATGAAATTTCCAAGTCAAAGGTTAACCGAGAATATCCGCCACCGGGTGACCAAGTGGAATGGAATGCTTTCCGATTAGAACTGGGTGGCGACCATCCATTGCAATGGATTGCTTTCCCACAAGTAACCATCGCCAATGGAAGCGGCAGTTGCTATTAATTAACTTGCTTGTTATGCACATCCGTCCAATCTTTGCGATTGGTTTTGCGAATCAAAATCCGTCCGATCGAATAGAAAATTGTGTGTGCATAATTGATTGCTCAGCGTTGCTCACTCATTAAAAGCGCATTAATTTGGCATGAAAATCGGGCACACACATCGCGAAATTCACTTGGTGGCAGCGATCGTGTGGTCTCTGGTCTCTGGTCTCTGGTCTGTGGTCTTTTGGCCCATAAACTGGGCCCCAAATAGCATCCAATGCCATTTATGATCGACAAAAGAGGCATGAGACAATGGTCACACACCGATCGGAATTGGTCCGGAGAGTCGTTAAAAATAATAGAAATAGAAACGATCGGTCGTCGATTGATCGCCTGCGAATCAATTTCATTGTCTTTAAAAACTCTCAAAACATTTCGACTTGCTTTAATAATTTATTTGTTTCTTTCTCCCAAACATGACATAAAGATTTTGAATAGATCGTTCACCACATGCCAGATGGTTGCACAGTAAAAAATGTCTAGACTTTGTCCCACTTCCAGCATGACTTGCAGGAGTTCTGAGTGCATTTAAGCACAAATTAAAATATCAAATTGAGGGTTTACATTTAAGTAATGATTTTGGGTTTGTTTTAAATGGAAAAACGCTTTCAGTTTTGATTTGTTTTCAATTGCAGATTCACAACTAAAGTTCCCAACTGTGAGTAAAAAAGGCAAAAAAAACTTATATTAGGAAGGTTAAAACTTATTCATAATAAGTCCAGAGTATTTTAAAACATACATAGAAAATATCAAGTTAAAAATGTAAATTTATGAATTGGTTTTGGGTTTTAAAATGGGTAAACTAAGGTTCGCAACAGTGAGTAAAATAGGCCAGCAAAAAACAAATAATAGGTATGTGAAAACTTTTGCAACTACCTAGACTATTTGAAAATATATACCTACACTTTTTAAAGACATTTTTCTGCGTGCCTTGGAGGATTTGGGCGGAGAATATTGGCCCGGCCCGCTGTTTGGCTAATTGGCATGCGTAAGGCGGCCAGTTCGGCGGAGTCGCCACCATCGTAGCCCGATTCTCAATCTGAATCCGAGTCCAAGTCCGAGCCGCGGGTCCCAGTCGACGCCTGTCAGCCCAGGAATTTTGTGCACCCAAATTGGCAGCTATTGTTGCTGTCTGCCTTGTTGCCGCTGACCCACTTTGGCGCCAAGGCAGAGGCGCTTTTGGCCAAAATCCAAAAGCAGTCGGAGAACGAGACGGGCAACAACGTTCAGCAAATTGCACTTGAATGCCGCCCCCACCACCACCCACTTCTCCCTTTTTTGTACGGCCGGCTTCAGTTTCTTTTGTTTATTGTTAATTCAGCGGCGTTTTTTTGGCTGTTCATCGATCCTGCCGCCGACCGGCTGACAAATTATAATGGATTTTTTAAGCCACAAACAGGGAAGGCGAAGGGGTCGCTCCCAAAAAGAGGAAACTGCTTTGAAGGCAAGCCATACATGTTAAAATACGAGTACATAAGAACCTATGATCAAAGAACTTTAAAAGAAATAAAGATTTCAAAACCAATGGTATAACACACACTTAACTCTTGGAAATTAAACTGATAATTATACTATATATTATAGAGTAAAGACCCTTAAAAACAACGCCCGTGACTCGCTTAAATTGTACCTTACTTATACCAAATATATACACCAAAAGTATACAAGTTTTATCCCCACACTCCACCGTTGGCCTGCCCAAAAAAGGCTGCAACTTGTGCGTATTAAAATGTTCGACTTTTTGCTTTTTACCTCCATCGCGGCCTTTTTATTTCTTTTGTGTGGCTGATCTTTATTTTCTCTTTGACAGAGTTTAAGTTATAATTGATTGATTTATTGTTTTATTGTTTGCAAAATAAGTCATCTCACTGCCGCAGCGGGCAGGGGCAAAAAGAATTTAGCGCTGTGGCGCTCCATAAAATCGACATTAAATCAAGATCAGCATAAAAACCCCCCAAAAAAGTTGCCATTTCGGTTTCGAAATGAGGCGACGAAGGACATGGATTGCAAAAAATCAAAAAAAAGTTTAAAATGAAACTTGAACAACGGATGCCGACTGACAGGCGGTAAAAAACAAAAACCTTGCCCATCACTTGCCCAGAAACTTGGCTTTTTGTCGATTTTTATTCCCCAAGAAGCTAAAGTCCCGACAAGCTACAAATTGTCATCTGTTTAACTGGGCTTATAGAATATATTGCCTCACTTTAGTTCCCTTTGCACTTGCAACCGCCAAAACGGATTCCTGAGAAGAAGCCTACAACTTTGTATCAGGCAAAACACTTGCACTGAATAGTGCGACAGCACTATGTTAATTATAAGTCTTAGCTTAATTTTAGACACAGAAATCAAGACACAGGTACAGGAATTACACCCCAAAGTATTCATATTCTTGATCAGCATCAAACGGACAAAACTTGGCGAAGGATCTAATAAGTAATTTGGACTTACTTGGTTATAGTCTATTTAAAAAGGACAAAACTAGGTCAAGGATTAAGGTCTCTGGACATACCTTTCTTTCTTAATGTTCTGTCTGCTAGAACCAGTTGGGAATTCTAATCTCTTTAATTTCTGGTACCAAAAAAAGTTAATATGTAAATATTTTATTTATAAAAATTCAAGGTATAAGCGATCAAACGAACAGACGGACGGACAGACACAAATATACAGACACGTTCGCACGAATCGAATACTGGACATAAGAATGTGGACAGGGTAACATATTTTGAAATCGTATAAAATGTTCTGCGACCCCAGCATCATATAGTCGATATAGTCATGTCCGTCCGTCCGTAGGATCGCCTAAATCTTGGGGATTATAATTGATTAAAAAAAAAATAAAAAGCGCGGCTTGTAGCGTATATTGATTCACTTAAGTTTCCTTTGAACTTGCGACAAGTGAATCGAATTCCTGTGGCAAAGATGAATACTTACTTTGTATCATGCAAATCGCTCGCATTGCCTAGTGCGGCAGCATAAATTATAATCTTAGGTACCTGGACTCGTTGAATTTAATCTGTTTGCCGACAGTTCCGTTTAATAACTCATTAGTCTCAGGCAGAGATAAGGAGGCAATTGACACAGTTCCCTCCCAGGTGCAGGTATTCCGTTAATTGTGGGCAAACAAGTGGCATTTGTTTCAGCGCATTGGAGAAAAGATAGAGATAGATAGATACATATATATCTAGATAGATGAATAACGAAACGCGGATGGGCTGGCACCGGACCTGGGGACGGGGTCGTCGGGTAGCGATCTCTAAATGGAGTTGAGTAAGCGCGGCGTCGCCCATCGGATTCATCATCAACAGTTAAATGCATTTAGCTGGCAATTGATTAGCCAAGCGTCGCATAAATAAATAATTGCACAAAAATGCAAACAATTTGCGGCAGCCACAGACAGAGACACGATCGCATCACCCTCCTCCATCTGCTCCACAATCAATCGCAATCGGACTTGCCACTGGGACTTTTCTTGGGACGGTAGTGAGTCGCATGGCCGGAACCGGGCTCATAATCATGCAAATGTGTCGCCAAATGAGATGCGGCGGATGTGTTTGCTCCGTAATCTGCGGCCTGCAAAGCCCAAGCCCCTCTTTAATATTCAATGCGATCCATCGGCGATCAATGTCAATTTTATGTAATGCAAGCACAGCGAGAAAATTATGCAAAATCGCAACGAGAAACAGTGTATTCCCTTATGTAAGGCAACAACGATCGCTTGGATTAAACAGAGTTTTTTCAAGATCAAGAAGGCTGCAATTTATTGGATGCCATTATCTATTTATTATTTGAGATAGACCTGCAATTTATAAGCTATAATAAATTCAAAGTTTACAAACAGCTGGCCACAGTTGTAAATATTCAAATTGAAACCATATATTGTCGTAGCTAATGAATTTAGGTACTATTAGTTCTAGTTATTCCAAAGTAATAACCAGAGAGATAGCTTCAATAAAATATTCTCAATACAATATAGTTTTAGCTTATTGTTAGATTAATTTTTGATTAATTTAAGAGCCTCTTTAATGAATTTCGGAAGCAAATTAAGTTGTTAAAATTGAATAATCTTATATTAACATTTTCCTGTTGAATATTCAAACCCATCTGAATGTTTCCCGTGCATCTAAATGCTCTATTTGTTGGCGCTTTAATTCGCGGCTAATTAAAGGCTAATTCCTAGCCAATTCCAAAGCTAATTTCTGAGCCAGACCCCGCGACCCTTCACCCTCCGCACAGCTTCCGCTTTTATGACGCGGAAACGGAAGTGCGAGAGTGCGAGATGCGAGCGCGATGGGATGGCAGCCGAGTTGTAAAGCGAAATAAAAAGATTTATAATTATCAAACAACCGCCAGCTGTGAGCAAATTCAAAAACGCACCGGTTCTTCCACCTTGCCACGATATTAGTTTATATTTTTGATACTTTTTTGCCAAGTCTCGCCGCTGCGCTGTGTAAACAAGTATTTTAATAACTCAATCAAAATAAATTAGCCCATAAAGGCTGGATGGAACCTGCACGCACGGGCAGCCGAAAGGTGGGGTTCGCCACCCCAGGAAAGGGGGGTGTGGCCAAGCGGTTGAGCAGTTAAGTCGGTGACGGACTGTCAAACGCATGCCAACAACAGTTTAGTGGCAACAATTAGCCACACATTTTGCCAAAGCGCCACAGACGCCAAAGACACTGAAGATGAAGATGAAGCTGGAGCTGAAGCTGAAGCCAAGGCAGGAGACACCGCGAACCTGCCACTTGGCGGGCATTCAACATTGCCCCATCCCGCAGCCTTCCAGGAACGTAACCCAGGACGGGATTCAGGTTCAGTTGCAGGTTCAGTTCCAGGTTCAACCACAGGCTTGACCAAAGCTGAAAGCAGCTCAAGGTGCACTGGCAGAAGTACACGCACAGAACTACAGTATTCACTCTGAATTCTTAAGGTAATATCGATAATATCGATAAAAATCGACGATAATAGTTATCTTCAAAACGAGCAAAACGATTCTGTTCTCAAGAGATTTCCAATGCTTTTCAGATTCATTTAAATTAAAGATACTTTCTTTTAACAACTTTTCAAAATAAATTTATGCAGTCATCGCATAACTTGAGTTTATAGCAAATCTTTTGGTAATAGAAAACATGATCATATCCAGCAAAAGCTAATTTTACATATGTTGTAGTTTAAATGGGGTAAAAAAATATTCTCAACTGAATTTGAGGCCTTTTAAATTGGTTTCACTTCGAGTAAGTTACATGAGCAATCTCTTTTTAGAATACAAATATAACTATGAATAATTTAATTGATTACTTCTTTCAGTTTTTCATAGTATTCATAAATTCCTTCAAAAGGCACTCTCTAAATTTGATTTCTCTATTTGGTAAAGCCTTTAAAAGACAATGATATAGTTTCCCAATATTTCCAAACATTCGCTTTGATTATTCCCTCTAAATTAGGGGACTCTCTATGTAGAATGCTATGAATGTTTATGCTGATAATCTGTTAACCAATTTTCAGCATTCTAGCATTTTGTTCACTGCACATCTGTCGCGGGACATCTGGGTAAAATTGATCTTAATCAAGCGTTAATTCGCCGGCCAACAACGGCGACGGGCAAAGTGAATATTCGTGGCCAAGCGGAAGGGGGGGACGGGATCGTATCAAATGGGATCGCATTGGATCGGATCAGCTCAGCTTGGATCGGATCGGATCGGATCAGATCGGATCGGATGGGATTAGTTTGAATCGGATTGGCTGGGATGCGATTAGACTGGCGGAATGGGAATCCTTTGGGCAATGCCAAGAGTTCAGGAATCCCGCGCACTGCCAACCTGGGGCTGTATGTTTTTTTATCGCCAGAGCGAAAGGTTCAATAACCTAATCAAGTGAGTGATAGAGAAACACACGTTTTGGCATCGAACTAAAAAATAAAGAGCCACCACAGAACCTGATAACAATGAAATCAAATTTTGTATGCAATGACATATTTGTTGTTGCTGGATCGGCTTCCTATTTTGCAAAGCAGATCGAAAAAGTCAACAGACCAGAGGGAGATGGATAGACGCCACTTTAAACTAAAGACAAAACTATCGGTAAAATATAATAAAAATTTATGGCAGGCCATTGTTCACTTTTATTGTTATTATTTCGCTGGCTGTTTCGTTTTTTATTCATCATCATCGTCATCTGTCTTTTTCCCCCGTCAGCTACGGTCTCCCTCTCTCCCTCTTGCTTGTTGCGCATTCTTAAGCAAACGTTTAAAGTTTAAACAATAAAAATTTCAGGACTATTGTCTGGCAATCTAAATCAATACACAAAAGACACGCAAACTTTGTTTCTGTGCGTCCAGAACTTTGCCGGCGAAAGGTTTAATAATTAAAACCGTTAAGCAAGAGCAAAAAAATATATTTTGTGTTATTAACCAATTTTTTTTGGGGGCGTTCCATACTCGCAGCGCTGCCTGGGAAGAAAGTCTTTCCACCAAAATGTCTCAATGAAAAAATATTCCCCCCGCTGGTCTCGTAATCCGAATAAATCGTCATATATTTTAATGTTCTGTCCCATTAACTTTGCATAATTCCGAAATGCCATCAAATGCTTTAATTTATTTAACATTCAGCGGGAGACAAGGCAACCAATGGCCCATGGACCAGCACCATCATCATCATCATCATCAACATCATTGTGAAGTCGCGTTGACAATCTCTTTTTATTTATGACGTTTTTGTTCGGCTTTAGTTTTGCCTTCCTAAATGTAAAGCGTGAAGTTTTATCAATTCCAGCAGACACCTGGCTACCTGGCCGAAAGATAAATGAATGCAAAATCGATTGGCAGTATTGATCAATAGAATGTCAGCGAATCAAGGCAGCGAAAGGTCTCAGTCGAGGCGATAACAATCGCCAAGAAAAGAACTACTAAACATCATCATTAGCATCGCCAAACTTTGTCTGTGTGGTTCGCAAGTGTGAATTATATTAGAGGAGAATGTTAACAAGGTTGTCAAGAATTTCAACAAATTCGTGGAATTAACCAGAAACAAAACAAAGTAAATCGTCTCCATCCAACCGCAATCCAAAGAAACCTTACAGAAACCGTATATATGGTATTATAACCTTATATAGGGAAAACAACTACCCAAAGCGTGCTTAAGGCTTAGTATAACTAATTAAAACAAATAAATAAAACAACAACAAAGTAAATCACATTTCCACATTATCTGTAAAGTTTTAAATTGTTAAATCCAAAATAAAAACCTTTAGAGATTATTACAACATCATAATAACCCCGTCTGCTTTACGATTATCGGAAGGATTTCGAACTCTCTAAGCTGTAAGATTTGAGAAATTTGATTTATAATTATAACTTCCACCTTTTTATGATCAGAAAGTTAGCTTTCGGAGCTGCGATCGATTCAACCGACAAAGATCTACAAGGAAACGAAATCGCTGCTCGCAAACCGGAAAAGAACGTAAATTTCAATTTCCCAGCAACTTTCCGTCATTAACCTTTCACTCCCGTACACAATAAACCGAAATTATCAGTCATAAATATCAATAAAGCACAAGATATACACGCATTATGCTAAAAACTCGACCAAAGATCGTGAGAAATGACAGAACTGAATCGAATCCGAGAATTACGAGTGCAAACAGGAAAATGGGTAAAACGGTGAGGTTATTGTCCATTCACAGACCAAATGCCCTGCATTAAGATTACATAAATTGTTTGGTATTGGCTAAAAAAAAACACACACTCACACTAAATTATAGTAACTATTTCGATCAAACAAAATTAGCATACGCTAGAATGGTCAATGGCACTTTGATTAAGTTGTTCGCTTGGAAAGCCATATCTCCGGCATCTCCATTGGAAAAATCTAGAGGGAAAGGTGTGAAATATTACGGCTTTTCTTCGGCACGCCGGGCAGCGGAAAATGTTTTGATTTCAAACAAAACAAACGCCACAGGAACAGCGAGAACGGGGGACTCGACCCGTCCGTTCAAAAATATTCAAATCATTTTGAAATACGAGTCTGTATTTATTAGCGATTAGGACGGGGGCCATGGGTAGGAGATTAGTTTTTTGGAATTTACTGTGAACTTATGCAAATCGACGTTAACAAATTTTCGAAAGTGTCAAAAGCACTAAGAAATAGAGTCTTTCGAGGGGAATGTCTCAGTTCCAGAACCATGGACCATGGACCCGGCATAGAACACTGGAAACTGATATCTTTATTTGCCATCCTCCTCCATCGGCCGTTCAACGTTCGGGCCTTGTTAGCGGCGATCTGGAATTTATTTAGTCGGTGGAAGGTGTGAAAAGGGCAGAGATCTCAGCTGGAATTGGAGTTGGATTCGGATTCGGAATCGGAATTGGAATTGGAATCGGAATCACTTGGCGCACGCTGCTGAAGTTCAACACACGACGCCGGCTACCCGGCTCTCGAAAATCAATTGAGATGCAAATGCCGCCGACAGCCACAAGTTGAAATATTTAAATACAAAATGACAAATCGTTGAATTATGAATGGAAATCTCGAGCTGGGTTCCAGTGCAGATAAAGGCCCAACAGAAGAGGCTTCTCGAAGAATAGACAACTCGAATGAAATGAAGTATTTCCTTAGAACCGAGCCACACAAAAGTTGAGGGAGCGGGTAAAATGGGTTTAGAACCGAGATGATACTCTAGAGCAGCGATGGGCATGTTGATTCCCTTTTTTTCGAGACATTCACCTGTTTTTGTTTTTGGGAGCCGAAGGAGCCAAAGGCTGCCCATGGCTGGTCTAGAGCTTAGACCTTTCGCAGCATCAATATCCTCAATACCATTTAGGGTATCAGAATCCAATACACATTTAAAGACTTTGATATGAATTAATATGTTTCGAAGGCTATTGTTTCTTTGATCTTCTATTTAGCAAAAAATTATGGATCCAACCAAAGCAGAAGAGAAAGGAAACTAAGCAAAATAATATTCGTAATATTTATACATGATAAAAGCGGTTCCAAGCCGATTAAATATATAAATAGCTATAAAGAAACAAATTAATCATTTTATGCCTGACAAACTGGCCCAAAGAAATTCATATATTATTTACATAGAAACAAAGACTCGCTGTTAATCGAATAAAATATTTTTAATAGGCTGTCAAACTAATAAATATTATATATTTTGTCTGAAACTAATCAACTGAATGGCCATTAAGCTGTAAACGAATGCTTGCATGCAAATTAAGAACTCATTTTATTTATTCTTAAAAGGCCTTATGCAAATTCGTTTATTTTATTAAAGAACTAATGAATCAAAAACATCAATAATAAAGCATTGATCGTTGGCCATTATATACAATTTAAGAGAACAAAGAACCAAATAAATCTTGGGTAATCTATGATGTTCGACACCACTAAAAACATTAATGATTGCCCAGAGATGCATAATTTCGTTGTGCCATGTGGATGCAGTATTTCATGACACGACAGCAGCAGCAGCAGCAACAGCATCGACGCATCTGCAACTGCAACTGCAACAGCATTTACTGCATCTGCGGTGGCTGAAAGCATGCAAGCACGTTGCACGCTGCAAAATCGGAGATT
Organism: Drosophila ironensis; assembly: GCA_021223825.1. Lineage (NCBI taxonomy): Eukaryota > Metazoa > Arthropoda > Insecta > Diptera > Drosophilidae > Drosophila > Drosophila ironensis. The sequence continues at coordinate 466,191 of JAJJHQ010009131.1, read as the reverse complement.
CGGGGAGTAGTCCGCAGCCGTGCGGCAAGTGAAAATATTTATATAGAGACACATTGCACATTGATGCCTCCGCGGGCTAGCGGTAAATGCACTCTATGCAAACATCTTCTCGATCCCTGCCCCAAGCTCCCAGCTCCCAGCTCCCGCTTTTCCATTTACCATTTTGCCGTGGCATCCCCCCCTAATCAGTATGCAGGGGGCACACGTGGCGCATGCGTAATCTGGCGCCAATATTAATTAGCCCTCGAGGTGCTGCCACAAAAAGTGGCAAATAAAACACGGAATTAGACATGCAAAAGTCGAGTTTTGTGCCTGATTAGATTGTTACTGCTCGCAGATAGAGCTGTCGTAAATCACTGGCTTAGTATTTCGGTAATCAAGACATGGCCAGAAGTCCAGCAAATTAGTGGCGATAATGACTCCAAACTGGGGCTCTTAATTCATCGACATATTGAGTACTTGCCGAGGATCTTGCAGCCTAAATTTGGTATTCATTCAATAGTTATTTATTCAAAGTTTTCACCAAACCTTTATCGTATTAACAAATGGTATATTAAGTTTGTCTGTCTGTCATTCCGTCTGTATAAAAATTTATTTTCTTCGACATATTTGACCATATCTCCTAAATGGTAAAAGCTAGAGACATAATTCTTTTTGTTTTAGGTGCGTTTAGTATATATGCAGAATATGTTTATATTGAATTTCAGCCACGCCTCCTTCCGCCTCAGACATTTTCAATAAACTATACCCTGCATATTTGTTGCTCTGAAATAGTTGGAGCAAGATATATATATCTTTCTGGATACAGTTACGAATTTAAACTTTGCCACAAGTTTATTAGGATCGGTCCATAAATTTGTCAGTGTCAATGCCTGTCGAAAAAAAGGTACCTGGTATCTTGTTCTACTTGTTTTGGATACTAAGTATTCAAGACTCTTGAGGAACCTTTTTGGACCACTACTACTTCTAATTGCTATTCTTTAAAATCCCCAGGCCAATCGGTCGTTTTATTAAAACAATTCTCGTGTTTACTGTCGGAAAGCTTCAGCAACCGTTCGTGAATGCATTTCCATCGACTGCAATTTAATTTCTCATAATTTTCCAGCCATTTGCATCGGTTTTAGGCTAATGCTTTTTTCGGATAGCCATGCCTTTTGCTGGCATCGCCAGTGCGTTCCTGTTTTACTTTTTAGCTTTTGATCACCTGTTTGATAAGCCATTAAATGCTGACCAAAGAACAACCTTCACCAATCGAGATTTCTGGTTGCCGCTGCTGCCCGTTTGCCGATAATCTATCGTCGTCTATCAGCATGCATCATGTTGCAAATGCAGCAACTGTTTGGCGAAAATGTTGCAAATGTTGCAAGTGCTTCGCTTGCCTATGCCGTGTGGCGTTATAGTTCGCTGCCGTCTGTTCTGCTGCTGCTGCAGCTGCAACATGTACGTGAATCTGGAGTCCTCTTAACCCAGGCTATGTGGCAGCAAGGCCCCAGACTGCCCCAGAGTGCCCCTCCTGCCCTGGCTCTGGCTTAACCCGCACATGCCCCCGCCTTGTGGCGCGCGCGCACCAATGGCAATCATTCACTTTTAGCCAAAGCATAATAACAATATTTCAACTAGTCGCAGTTGCCTGGCACGCGATCCATCTTGACTTGCCAGCCTCTCAGACGGGGGCTCCGCATCCAGGCGGGAGGGGGCCTCTTTAATTCTTATTTTATTTCGTTTTTTACCCTGCGATGGGGTCTCCCAGGGGGCGGGGCACAGGAGCGGTCAATGGCGCATAGAATTTCGATTTAATCGCGTTCGTGGCTGCTGTCTCAGCTGCACTAAAATAAATCTATTGCACTAAAATTAATAAAATTTAATATATTAGGGGATCATGGATTTCTAAGGGTTTATTGGAAAGTTTTTAGATAATATTCAAAGCTACAATTGAACGCTTTAGGTATATGTTTTCATACAGCAAACCTTACCAAATGTTGCACATTTCGAGGCCTAAGAAATAGGTAAACATTAAGAGGCTTACACATTTGTTTAGCTTGATTACAAGGTTTATGTTTTCCCAAAATAAAAGCCAATTTAGATTTCCTTTTTGTCGTATACCCATTATAAGAAAATCCTTTGTTTGTCACGCTTTAAAGGCATTTCTTTACATCAAAACATCTCTAAATGTGGCACATTGAAATAGCCTATGGAATAACTGAAACATTAAGGGGTTCACAAGGTTTCTTTTCTCCAAAATACAATTCAAGAAAGTGTATTCTTTGTGTTGTAAAATCCGTGAAAGAACATCCCTTACTTTGTCTCAATTTGTTGACATTTCTTTTAGTGCAGTGTTGGTGCTGATGCTGATGCTGCTGCTGCTGCTGCTGATCTGATCTAAGTTGCATTTAATAATCGTCGTCGTCGTCAGCAGCCTCAACAAGTTTACTTGCCACAGACACACAACAGGCAAAACAGGCTGCGAATGCTGCAGATGCTGCATGTTTCTGTTGCTGTTGCCGCTGTCAACGTCAATGTCACAGTATTTGTTGCAAGTTGCAAGTTGCTGGTGCTGCCGTTGCTGTTTCTGTTGCTGTTGCTGTTGCTATTGCTGCTGCTCTTGTTGCTGTGTTGCTATTGCTGTGTTGCGCCTACATTCATATTTCAGCAATTAAAAATCTAATTGACAAATACTTGAGAGACAACGTGAAGGCAGCGGCCTAGACGAGAGACAATTTCCAGTTCACAGTTGTTGCAGCTGCTCCACATGCAACATTGCGTTGCATTGACCGGCTACCATCTCTTTTCATGCCTTCCCCCCTGTGCCCCTCCGTTCCCCGCCTTCAACGGACTCCTTCAACAAGTCTTTCTAATAACTTCATCCAGTTAAAGCCAATCCATGCCACTTTTTCGCATTTCACATTTTAGCCTTCAGTTTTCAGATTTATTTATTAGCTGATTATGCAGAAGGAGCCCGGGCGGGTCAGGGGCGGGGTCAAGTACAGTTGAGCCCCCGGCTTAACGGACGGCTGACTGCCATGATTGTCCGTCAAGCGTGCTCTTGGAAAAGCCGAAGGAAGGAAAATCAACAGTTTGTGTCCAAGAAAACGAAAAGAATGGGAGGCGGGGCAGGCAGCGATGGGCACGCGACCAAAACGAAGACCCAGGTCAGCACGTGGCCCACTAAAAACTAAACACACTACACTCGTACTTGTGCGTTTGATTCCCCCTTTCATCGGACTCTATAGTATCTAATAAATACATCTGACTCTTTAATGGGCATTAATTATGGCAGCCCCGCAGTTGGCTTGTCATTAGCCATTAAATGCGGTCAAAAGTTGGCCAAGAAAGTGGGCCCAAGCCCATCCCCTAAGAATTGCATCTGCACTTGAAGAAATACAACAAATGAAGATAAGAATTGCTTCCTTACATTAGAGAATTCTCGCGGTAAAATATCATAAACTCATGCTTATCTTTTGCTCCTTCCATTAATCGCATTTTCAACAGCAATTTCTATCGAAATAATCGATTTTTATCGATACATATTACTTATAATAACATATTCCTTGTTATATACCTTTTGATATTCCCTATACTCTTCATATTCCTAATTTTCCTAAGAATCATTAAGTAAACCTTATTTATAAGGCAGCATTCAACGCCTCTGTATTACAAAGAATCTTTATAAACCTATAAGTTTTCTTCCTCAAGCCCTAAGCCAACAAAATTTATCTCTGTGCATAACCTGCCACTTCCCAATTCGGGGAAAATCAACAGCTTCATTAAAAATTAAAGCCATGAAAACGCTTTAAACACCCGAGTAAGGGCTTTCGAGCAAGGTTCTTGGAACTGCCAGGTGCGCAGAGTCCGAGGAGAAAGGGTTCAAGTTATTCGGGAAGAAAAAAAGGTAACTTGCTCGGCCGTGTAATGGCTGGGCTGCCCAAACAAAGCATTTCCATAATTTAACTTCATCTATTTAGGGGAATAAATATCAGCACATAACTCGGTTCAACTCGCTGAGCTCATTAGGAGATAAGAATTGTCTGAGCCGATAATCGCTGCCCGAGGGAAAGTGAAAGTGGGTCAAGGACTGCGACCCAGGGATCCTGATTGGCATTTAATTATTTGGCAAGGATAAGGGCGAAAAGTGTCCCATGGCGCGGCAGGGTTCTACCTGTCCGGGGCAACCTTTACCTGGCAGAGGCGTGAATGGGAAATCGAGAAGCGGTCCTTTGTCCGGGGCGGGACTGCTCCTTTTTCCTGCTCTTGTGCCATCGTGAGAACTGTGCTGGCGTTGACAGGATGTGTGCGTTCGACGCTAGAGTGCCTGGCATATGCAATTTTCCCCATCCCCATCAAAAAACCAAAATGCTGCATATATCACACACCTGCGCGGTTCTTTTTCCCATCTCTCTTTGGGGCATAAACATGGGCATATGCATACTCGTATGCCTTATACTTATGAGTAAGTATATCTTCTAATCGTATGCATATGAACTGCAGGCAGACGCATGTAACCGTGAAAACCCATTTTTCTTGTTCATTGACCAAAAAGCAACAGCCAAGCAACAAGCGGCGAACGAGCAGTTTGCCAATGAGTTGTGGCTTCGACGTCGTCCGGGAGGATTCTTTGGACTTGGTTTTGCTTTTGACTTCGACTTTGGTTTCAGTTTGGGACCCGGGCGTGCTCTTAGACATTTGGCTCTTTCACTTGGCCACTTGACTCTGGGCAGGCACTACACCACAAACAATTCAGGGGCCACAGAAACTCAAGGAATATTTGGCAGCAGTTTCCAATATTTCAGGGGAATTGCTGGGTCCATAATTGATTTTCTTGCAAGAGTCTTAACACTCTATATATTGGATAAACTCTACATATTAGTTAAAATATAAGTGCTTAAAAGATGCTCTCAACTATTCACTTAGTTCCTAAAATACTATGTTTATTATAGTACCGAAATTGTGTTTCTAAAATTGAATATAGAAACATCTTCCTGTAGGCATTTGGCTAACGATATTCCATTAATCTATTCTTAGGGTTTTCCTTTGTCACTCAAGTAATTTAGTAAAGATCATTTAACTTATTTTAACCAGGCACTTAGTTTCTAAAAGACTATATAATAAAACCAAAATTGAAGGTACAATTATTTATAAAGGAATATAATCATTTGGGCATTTGGCTGAGGAAATATCACTAACATTTTCCATTTAATTTATATGGAATTATCGTTTGATAAACTCTGACTTTTCATGACCACCTCTCAGATGATGCTTTTAAAAATAGATTATTCTGTGATTTTCCCTCCGTCACTCAAGTATTTTCCGATGTGTCATCCTCACCTCTGCCGCTTCTTTGGGCCTATTTCGTCTGTGATTAACGTGGCTCTGGTCTTTGGTCATGGGCTGGTCGTAGCACCCCCTCCTCTCGGAAAACCCCTCGTCCGGTTTTCCTCTGTCTGCGCAGTCAGTCACGAGTTATGACCAACTTGCTGATATTTTTCTGTTGCCATGGCTTTTGCTTTTGAATGTACGCGTGCTGTCTCTTCAATGACAGACCCAAAGCAATCGAAACTCTGCAGGGGATTGCCTGAAGTCGGACATACACTATATTACTGGTTAATTTATAATCAATATTATGGAAAATCGGAGAGGACTCTGCTATTCGAGCTCTAACAGGAAATACCTTTTCTAGACACCATTTATTGGCATGTTTTTGCTTGCAATCGTTGGGACCTTTTCCAAAAGTTTTTTCAAAAAGTTATTAAAATTGTTATTCGTTCACCAAGCATAACTTTTTAAAATATACAAATGAAATGACAATTATTGAAATTTGTTGGTTTTATAAATCCAAAATCAGGAAAAATGGCTTTAAGTTTTGATACTTCTTTGGGTATTTACCCATAACTGCCTTTCAAAAAGTTAGGGCATTTTGGCGGGTATACGACAAACGGTAATCATAGTTTGGTTGGCAAACAAACAGGTGCCCTAATGTCAATAATGTTACTGCTTTTGCTGCCGCTAATGTTGCTGCTGCTGCTGCTGCTGCTGCTGTTGCCTCCGATGTTGCAGATGTTGCTGCTGCTCGTTGTTGGTTTGTTGGTTGTTCGTTGCTGGTTGCTCATGGCATGGCCTAGGTCGGCTCGGTTGTCATAACATGTTGACAAATTGCTTACACATTTTGGCCACATTTCGTTTCGGCTGGAAGTTGTTGGCCAACATTGTTTGCTCGCTGGCAAAGGTAGAGGCTACTGAAGCATGCGCCGTGCTCAAATGTTGACAATATTCCATTATATTTTTTCGAAAGGGTAAAATCAACTGAATGGCAACTTTTATGTTGCCACAAAAGCTTCGACTTATTGTTGAAGAGTAAAAGTTTTTGGTTTTGCAAGCACAAAATGGGTGGCGAAGTTGCTCATTCGAAGAGACATTTCATCAATTCCACAAGCAATTGTATATTTTCAACAATTAATTATGCGCTTAGGGAGACCTACATATATATAATATTATAACTACAGTGAAATAAATTGTAGGCTAAAATTTAAGAGTGAAACCCCAAGAGTATTTACAGCCTCGCCTTGGGAAGGAACTCTCGGGTTTGTAGGGAGTAACAAAAGATATTGCCTTGTGTTTGCCTGCAAAATGAAGAATTGACAATGTTCTTACATTGCTTGTCTGCCTTGGAGCTTCTGTTTCCGATTCGGTGGCTCAGCCTCCTCTTGGGCTCCTCTTGGGGGCCCAGAAATCGTGATTTTCGTGTGATCGTGATTTGTCGATTTGTGTGTCCGTCATTATTGCGGTTGTCGTTGTCTTGTTGCCTCGGTGTCTCGATGTCTCGCTGCCGCTTGGCTGATGTTTCATCAAATCATTTTCGTTAATTGTCAGATCTTTCACTCTTTTGTCCCCCTACTTGGGCCACACACCAGCCCAACAAAAAATGGCCGAAATACCCGGAAAATTATCCAACCCACACGCCCTCGAAGATTCCCACTCGCCGCTGAAAACAAAACGAAATCGGATTAAGCAAATATTTGCAACAATGTTGGCCGGCAAAAGTATCGGGTTTCATATTTTCGGGCGCATTTTTGGAACCAGCACCTGTGCAGGGTTCCCACGAAGGGAAACCCAGGCGGAAAGGCGGAAAAGCGGAAAAGCGGCATGCGAGGGTGCCCTGCGAATGCGAATCAAATTGTGATGATCGATATGTGAGAACTGAACTTGAGCAGCGCATACTATATACATATTCCCTGTTTTTTTGCATCCCCCGTCCGTGGGACAGACACTCCCGGGATGGCGGCAGGTAGGGATCACATCGGATATTCACCTATTCGAGCGTTGTCTACCTGCGACAGATCCCGACAGACCTAGACAACAGATGATCGAGGGTGCGCTGCCCCGCCGAAAAAACCTTCAAAAGTGTAAACCAGAAGGGTTGACGGTCCATGGGAATCTATCGTATCGGAGGAGCGAAGCTCTGATTTCAAATGTGGGAACTCGAGTGGAAAAGGTGGAGCAGGGGCGGCAACCGTTTTGGGCTAGAAATTGTCCCAAGTTGTTGTTCTTTTCAGGGGCTAACTTCCGCAAAACAGAAGCGGAAATCCCTCAAACGCTGAAGCGGTAAAAATACAGAAGATACCCCAAATATAAAGGATTTTACCCTAAGAACAACATGATTTTTGCACTGCTTACAGCATCACCAAAACAAGTTTTCTCGACAACGAGATACCGTGTACCTATTTTCATTATCAAGCAATTTTTTGTATTAATAATTCAACTCTAAATTACCTATGTAGCGGGTGAGTATGATGACTATGACAAAGGGCGGGTGAATTTTGAATTGCCCGTATTATCGTTGCTTGTTGTCCAATTCTTATGAAACTTTTCAGATGGGTAAATAATAAAATTTTTAATAGTAGGCAAAAAAATTCTGCCCCTGGCTCATACCATTTTGAAGATACGCAGATTGCTAAGCCTGAAGTTGGCGTGGCAGAAATTTGAAACAAACTCTGTCTGCTTACATATATAACGAACTTAAAGCAGAAAGAATTACGTCTCTAGGTAAAACCATCTCGGAGAACGACAGACGGACATGGCTAGATCGACTTGCCTGTTGTTACTGATCAAGACCACCCTGTAACATACATTTGCACAAGCTTAATATACCCTTTGTAGCAAAGGTTACATGGTATAAATACCTTACAACCTATTCGGTGTAATACGCTGAATAAAAAGTGGAACAAAGAACCAAATGGCAGGGATATAAAAGAGTTCTGCCGTCCCGAAAAAGATTTCAACAATCTCTTTTACGATGCTGTTTGGCAGTGCTACCCCGGCCCTTTAACAATCCATTATTGTATACTTAAATATCGCTCAAGAATGCAAACAATGACTAAACAGGCAGGTGAAGTATTGGGCCTAGACCCGCGATCCGATTTGGCCATTCTTATGCAAACTAAAGACTTGCTAAAAACGGCCGATCAGAAGTTGTTCTCATTTTATGTCACCCCAAAAAAGGGCCGACCATAAAGACCAAAGTCCGACAAGAAAAGCTCGACATTTTATTTGCATTTGTTTTGTTTGGCTTTAGAAGGGTTTGTTTACCTTTTCCCCCCCATTGGTGCTGCAATCCATTTTGAAGGCGACCTTGCTTACCTTTCCTCACCTTCGATGTTGATTTTGATTTGATTGAATCCCCGACTCCCATTCCGATTCCAACTCCGATTCCGACTCCGAGTGGAGGTTTCCCAATTAGAAATCCATAAAAATCAATCCCCAACAATGGGGCGTACGGTGGTATTGGGAATTGCATTCATTAAAATCCAATAAAACGAAATAAACCCATTGGCTTTCTATAGAAAATCCTAATTGGGCAACAAAAACCAAAGGGGGACAATTAAAAAATGAAAAGAAACAATGGCCCAGAGCCAGCGAAATGAAAAGAATAATGAAACGAGTTGAATTTCGATCAGAGTCCGAATCGGAATCTTAAGAAGAGAAAATAAAGCACCAAGCAGGGCAATAATATAAATAATATGTACGCATATATTTTCGGTGTTGCTCTTTTTTTTAACGAATGCAACCGGGCCTACAGTGCCACCCGAAAATCTATGGCAGTAAGGCAAGGCCATAAAACTTTCCCGCTCTTTTAGGGTCCATGTTCTGTTCTGAAAAAAAAAAAAAAACAGTCCAAAGGCCGCGACAATAAAGCAGATGAATCTGCATTATCAATTTACATTTTTTGTCTCGATTTTGTCGGCGAACAAGGAAACACTTTTAGAGGTCTCTCTTCAAATGGAAATGGGATCGGAAAATTGGTTGACGGCAGCAGCCGGCGCTCATCAAGTCCAAATCGAATGAATTAAATACAATTCACTGCGATCTCAATTAATTGAGATGAGCACAGATGAGAGTCGGATGATTTATTTGGCGAAAGAAAGCCGCGCAGCTGGCTGGCTTGGCAAAAAATGGCAAATGAAAAAAATATTCAACTCGAAGCTAAAGCTGCGACTGGGGCTGGGGATGGCCAATGAATTGAAATTCGCTCCGCCAGGCTGGGACTGGCCAATGCTGGCTAATTGAGCCTGAGAACAATCCGATTCCCAATCTAAGCCCCAGCCGAGATCCCAATCCCAATACCAATCCCGGTCCCAGAGCCTCATCCCAAGTGGGCCAGGCCAAAATGTTGTAGCGGTACACACAGGCCGGACCACAGCATTGCATATACTTTACAATAATCATAAGTATATGATAAATCAATTGCAGGCAGACCCTCGGGCCAGCTTTTGCATTCGCTTTATTTTCCCGTCTTTTTTCGGGGATATCAAGTGTTTTTTCGGCCAAACTTTTTCTTTGGCATCTAGCGAATTTTTAATGCTCTGTGAATTACCAAAAACAAAGCACACCAAATTTTTTAAAAGCCAAAGAAACTTGTAAGAAAGTGGAAGCATCTACAAGTCTTATCAAAATACGTGGCAAATATCTAAATATATAAGCATATTTTATAACTAAATTTTAGTTGCTAACAGAGCAAATCGAAATATTTGACTTAAGACCTCGATAATGCATTCAATTTTCAGTTATAAGCTTGGGTATTTCCTTTTTGATTGCCTTTTTGCTTGAGTTTATGTCTGAGAAGCAACTATGTTATATATTATGTTAATATAAATTATATTTTAAGCCCACAATTTTGTAGCCCTTTATGTTGTCTGTTGTCTTAGATTAGTAGAGTCACAGACCTTCCCGAAATGCACTCTCCAAACAAGGCAAGACAAACCTCACCTCACCGAACCGATCGAAACGAAACACCTTCCTCATGGATCCCAGAGCGATCTCCTGGCCGATCGGAGGAGATCACATTGATGATGCGATTAGAAGGGGGAAANAGCAAATCGAAATATTTGACTTAAGACCTCTATAATGCATTCAATTTTCAGTTATAAACTATAAAACACTTGGGTATTTCCATTTTGTTTGCCTTTTTGCCTGAGTTTATGTCTGGGAAGCTATATAAATTATATTTTGTAGCCCTTTCTGTTGTCTTAAGTAAAAAGGCATCAGCTTAGATTAGTAGAGTCACAGACCTTCCCGAAATGCACTCTCCAAACAAGGCAAGACAAACCTCACCTCACCGAACCGATCGAAACGAAACACCTTCCTCATGGATCCCAGAGCGATCTCCTGGCCGATCGGAGGAGATCACATTGATGATGCGATTAGAAGGGGGAAAAAGATGAAATGAGGGCGGACGAGGCTAGCGGCTGGTAGATGGGAGATGGGTGCTGGGAGCTGGGGGAGGGCAAAGAGATGCACATATTTAAGCGCAAATACGACAGTTATTATTGTTGGCCAAGCAATTGCTGAGAATGCAATCAATTAATTGACAAACTGCGATGATCGGCATCAGCCGAGAAACAGAAAACGGAGGAGCCGGCAGATGTGGCTAAAAGGCGACGACGACGACGATGATCAGCTTTTTATTGGCTCTTTCGGCGCACAGACGGACAGACGGGCAGACCGACAGGCGGACAGACGGACAGACGGACAGGCGGACAGACGGATAGATCGGTGCGGGCTGGTAATTGGCATTGCTAGAGTGGTACTTGTGCTTGGTACTTGTGCAGCCATCGGGTTGCCTATTGCCCGTTGTCTGTTGTCTGTTGGCTTTGTCTCACTTCGACCACGTCCTCGTAATTGAAAAATAAAAGAGGAAAATGCGCGAAAATGCGCGAAAATCCCAAACGCATTTGCTTGGCCCAACATTTTCCTGGCAGCGAAGCGTGCGAACAATTTGCTATCCATTCGATCCGAACCGATCCCCGGGGCCAGGGACTGGTGTGGGAGAGGGGCGCAGGTTTTTTGCTAAAAAACAAAATATAAAAAATTAAGAAAAGTGGGCTCTGCGATTTTGCATTCGTAATTTGTATGCGTGCATCGTCGACGGGCCGACGGGCAAGAAATGAGAAACGCTGCTGGCTTTTGGCGCCTTTCGACTTGGCCATGGTCACGGATGCGGACACTTCGCCACCTGACTCTTCCCCGTTCCCTGCACATTCCCAGCCCCAAGTCTGAGTTTCAGTCCCAGTCGAGGTACGCTGAATCGGAATTTTCCCCCCCAATCCCCGTCAGAGTGGCCAAGAGGTTCCTTATTAAATAACGGTTGCAATCGATCGCTTGCCAAAATTCGGGATTGCCTATCAAAATGATTGAGGACTTTTTATTGCATTAGAAACCATTTTTATTTTTAATTTCTACCCATTAAAGTTTTCTTAAGTTTAAATGCCGATTTATGATTTGATATCTAACGCACATTTTACATTAAACCATTTAAAGATCGGCCATGTTTTGCCCAAGATATCGTACATTTGCTGGGATGAAAAATTCGCAAATTTTGTAAAGTGTGCCATCACAAGCATTAACTTTATATAATTTTCTTACTGTGGATACAATTATTTTATTTATAGTTTACATTTAGATTAAAAATAGTGCATTTTAAGGTGTTCCAATTGAAGATATGCTTAACTTAGCCTAAGATATGCAACTTTTTCTATAATCATAAAATCACTAATTTAGTGAGAGGTGGCTTTACCAAATTTTTCAAATTTCTACCAAAAAATCGATTTTTAAGTAAGATTGCAGATTGATAATAGGAACTCTTCTGCACCTTTTAAAGTATGACACTTGAAGATTGGATTAATTTTAACCAACCTATGCAACTTTTACTGCAACGCCAAAATTGCTAAATTGGCTAGGGATACCATCATTAATGTTTAAATTATTAAATGGTAGCAATTTTGCCTCCCGAAATTTAAATGCAAATCTTTAGTGGAAACTCTCCAGCAAATTTAAAATAAACCTTTTAAAAATCGGCTAAGCTTAGGCCAACTTCTGCAACGTTTACTACATTCGTATACCTCACCACAGATATGTATCGTTTAAACATTCCATGGCATTTAAGGATTATTTTTTCTATCGACTTAATCGATTTTTCATCCATTTATTGGCCTATTTATTTTATTATCTATATCAATACCACTCAATAATAAATACTTATTCGATTAGGAAATGGTTTCCGCAAGTGCTTTGAATGCATTAAAAACTCGTACCAGATTATCATGCCATTGAGTGTCGTTTGCTAATACGACACTTTGCAAATGAAGCTGCAGAGGTTGCTGCCGCACAAACTTGGCCAACTGGGCGAGCAGGAAAATTAGCATGGGAGATTAACCAAAGCGGGAGTGGGTGGGCCGGGTGGATGGATCGATCGCCAAACCACTTTTTGGTCCACTGCCAAAATGGCTAAAGGAACGCGCCACCCGGCGCTTTGGAGGCGCCTCCATTCCTGGACAACTCCTCCTTCTCCTTGTGTTTGGGTAACAGTAATTTGGTGTCTTGCTTGTTCTTGCGCGCCGGCAATCACACCTATGGGAATGTCTCTTACACCTGTCCCCATGACCATGTCCATGTCCACGTCCACGTCCACGTCCCATCCCATCCTCCCATCTCGACGATCGTCATCATCGCGCGCATTATTAGTATCATTATTATGTCGGGGGGACGGCTTTAACTTCGGCCTCGGCATCGGCTTCGGCTTTGGCTTTGACTGGATGCCAGCATGCACTTTGGACAACATATTAGAGATCCCCGAGAGCCACCGCCATCATTAAAAATTTATCAGTTGATTGGAAAATTATAATTCTTTGCCTTTACGCTTTGCTAGCGCCATGATTTTTACAAGTCCAAAGCGGAGAGCTGGGTATATCTCGATGCACAGAAACAAAAAACAGATATAACTAGGAATTACATAAAAAAAGGAAAGTTTTCTTTGATATCTAATCAATACAACTCTTTAGTTTAAGATATGCAATCTCATAGATTCTAAAATAATACGAGTATTCCCATTCCCATGCGCTGGTAAATCCAGAATAAAGCTCAGATATTTATCTGTATAAAAAGACCACTGTTTTTTCACTGTGTCCCCATTGGCCATCCTGCCTGCTGTTATGCAACAACTACCCCTCCGACTTCGTCTAGTGCTGCTACTATTTCTTATGGTCACATTTAATAACTGACTGACTGACAAACTGACAAACAGACTGACTGGGTGACTGACTGACTGAGTCATGAGGCCGGTGGATCCGCGATGCTCTGATGGATGCACTCCGCCGATCCATCCGATCCGATTCAATCCGATCCTAACTTCCATTTCTGTTTTTCAGCCACCTTCTCATCTGCGAATCGCTTTCGTTGCTTGCCACCCATTAGTAGTATTGCTATTGGGGTAGATCTGTGATATAAAAGGATATACAATCTAGGTTTTTCCTTTAGCTTACAAGCCATTTAAGATCTGAAAGACTTCAAGACCTGTAAAAGAAATATAAAAAACAATTGAATTCTGGAAAACTTTCCAGATAAAAGCTTTGAATTTCTCATCTTAATACTTCTTACAATCCTTTAAATTCAGCCTTGGTAGAATGCCTACCTATAACACCATTCATTTTCTTTATAATGTCCTAAAGGCAATACTAAGGTCTACCTACAGGATACCTTTTGGTCGATTAATCGGCCTCTTGGCATTATTTTTTATGTGCTCGCTTCTCCACTTAGTTCCAGATGCGGAAATAAATGCTCTTGAATTCCTCGACTTGTTACATAAATCGTAATTTTCTACAGACTTGTTCTATATCTAATGTATATTGCATTATTCGCTACTCGTTTTCCCGCATCCCCCCCGGTTTCTGTTTCTGTTTCTGTTTTTTAGTTCGTCTTATTATTATTTTTATTATTTTACGATCTGGCATTTTCCGCGCTTCTCCGCAGATGCTGCCGCAAAGATTTGACCGGGCCAAGTCAACTCCAGATGGGTCTGCGAATATCTTTGTATCTTTGTATCTCAGCGTCTGACTTTGTCTGGCTTCTCGCGCACTTGAACTTCCTGCATGACCAAAGCTTCCAGGCAGGGGGCAAGTGTGGCAAGGTAGCAAGGTGGCAAGGGGCACGGCCGGGCGGGGCGAGGCGAGGCGGATCAGCAGCTCATGTGAACTTTTATGGCCATCATCGGTCATCACTCGTCTTGGATGTAATTAGGCATCTTAGCGGTACAAATCTCGGTTCTCAGCCAAGAAGACTCTTCTTTTCTTATGCAAAAGCGCAAAAAACAAAATAACAAAAGCAAGAAAGATATTACCTGACTCTGGTACATAGTGGGAACAAAAATAGTATTAAATCATAGTGTTGCGCCATCCAAATATATTATATATATTATATTATATCATTATAACATCTATATATTATATCATCATAGAAACATTTATATTTATCGTTCAATTCTTGGAACTGCTATCATTTGAACTTAGTTGTGTGAGGGTTTCTTACCTCCTTTGAATACAATTTGTCAAATATTTGGACCAGCTAGGCCTTAATCAATATTGGCTCAAAGTGACCTCATTCCTGGGTTTTCGTATCCTACGACCGCTCAAATGCCTAAACGTTTTCTTAGAGACCTGCGAAATTCCTCATGTGACAATTGAGCATTCAGCGGATTCCTCAATGACTCGATGGCTCCAAATGGCCAAATGGGATGGCGAACTTGGCTAAAAGCCTGTCAATCGCTGTTGCCAAAGCGAAAAGCACTGAAAACAAATAGGTTGCCACGAAATTCGTTAAGTATGCAATTATCAATGAGCTCTACTTTGATCTTTAAGCTGATATATTTGGCAACAAATTTGTGATTTGGTTTTGGGTTCTAAATTTCGCATTTCATTTTATTTAAGGCTTACACCAGCAAATCTAAAAGCAAAGTGTTTTACGTCTGTTTCACAGAGTAATATCTTTTTTAGGTATTAAAATAAAAGATTACAAAGGAAACTCGGTGGGATAATATTAGGTATTTCAAATTAGAAACCTAAGGATTTGAAAGTTTAAAGCTTAAATCTATCAAATGCTCTCCTGATAGTTGGCAAACGTTTCTCGCCCTGTAAAATAGAATTGGTTGGCCTGTCGGGGATGGGATCTGGGGATCTTCGAGGCTTCGACGCTTCGACTCTTCGGAGTCTTCGGAGACAAATGCCCTAAGCAGGAGACCCGAATCTCTGGCAAGCAATTAGCAAAGCTGGGAGCCCAGAAGAGCGATCACCGCAGAGACCGCAGTTCGGGGGCACCAATTGCAATTGCCGGAGTGTGGAGTCGGTTCTTGCCCAAAAAGCCGCATCTTTTGGTCCAAGAAGACTCGAGTGGAGTGCTGGCACCGAACCAGACAGCCAGACAGACCGACAGACAGACAGACAGACAGACAGACAGACAGAAGCGGGATTTATCAGAGACAGAGCTGCTGAGATGGAGATGGAGAAAAGCAATTCTGCGGCTGACGGTTTTCGCAGAAAATTACAACTTGCGGGTAAACAAAGTCAACTGCCGGCAATGCTGGCGGCCATGGGAGAAAAGGGGTGGTGAAGGGGGAGAAAGGCCAGCGAAGAAATGGGCTGGAGAAGAGGGCCGCCTAGAAGAATTGGCGATGAAGCCACACGCCAAAGTAAGCCCACAAGCCTCATTCTTCTCCACCTCCTGGCTTCACTTTTTTTTCCCCCTGGTTGGTTGTTGTGCTGGCTCGTTGTTTCCTATTATTTTTTTTGGTTTTCTTGTTGCTGCCGGACTTCATGTGGAGTGGATGTGTTTCTGTTGGACTCCGATGGGGCTGCGATGTGGATGTGGCTGCCGCTCGGGATGTGGGTGCGCAATTATGCCGCCAGAGCAACTGGGTAACCATAAATTTTCTTATCAGCGCCAAACTCAAACGCCAGGAGCGGGCCCAGCTTTATAGGGGGTAAGGACAGCCCATCGAATTACCTGAAAATGCTCAAACAACCTGGACAAAAGGCCACAGAAAGGAAGATAACACTAAATGGTCCGAGAATCCAAGTTTTCACATCTTTAGGGTGGTTACAAGGATAGTTTTATATGATTAATAACTCTGTAATTTTTGCATGATCCCCAACACTCTTTGGAAGGCCTAATCATCTTTCTATTCCATACAAAATCCAATTGAATTACCAGAAGATACCAAAATTACCCAGAAAAAAGCCCATAGAAAGGTTGATAACAATAAATGGTCCAAGAATCCAAGCTTTCACATCTTTAAGGTGGTTACAAGGCAAGCTTTAAATGATTATAGCTCTGCATTTTTCCCATGATCTCCAAGACTTTTTGGAAGATCCCGATCTGCTCTCTAGTTTTTTTCGATATTAGGGATATAGGATTTTATAGGGATTTGGAGATTCAGCAGCTAAGACCTTGGCTATACATTTTTACCTGAGCTTTGAAACTGTATCCCAAAGCCAAGCATTAAGTGAAAGACGAAGTCTACTCAATTTAATATATAAGCCTTTAGGCAGTCTATTATAAATTGGATTTATTTCCTTTTTTTAACGATTTCTAACAAACATTTTGTAAGTGTTCAAGCTTAAGATATTAATTCCTAAGTTACAACAAATCGTGGACTACAAAAATGTTGTTCATCACACTGACATTATATAGTTAATAGATTTACGGGCATTATAAAGTTTTGAAGACCAGAAGGTGCTGCCAAATGCGCTCCTGGTCTCCGGGGCGAGTGAAAAAAATTGCCAACAAATAGTGGGAGAAAAGTGGAAAAGTCAAACAAAGCAACAGCAACAAAGAAAAGTAAGAAAAGCCAGAAAAAAAGCCACCAGCACACGGGTAGTACATCATTTTGGACTTTATCAGCAAAACAGGCAGCCGAGCAATGAGCGCGTGGGCAGCGCAGAGTGAAATTCCAAAGCCGCCAACGCTTCCCCGCTTCCAGCAACATCAGCAACAGCAACAACAGCAACAATCGCAAGTTGCAACAACAATTGAGGCAGCAGCAACAGCTACAGCAACAGCAACAACAACTGCAATTGCAACTTAATTGAGGCTTGTCTATGCAGCCTTTGCCAAAAGTAACTGCGGTTGCGGCTGCTCCGTCTATCTTGTTGTGCTGCTCGTGTGTTGCCCCTCCAAGTGGCATGTTCGAGTGTGTGTGTGTGTGTATGCAACCTATACACACACGATCTGCTGTCGCCCATTGCGAACTTGATGCCTCGCTGCCCCAGTGCCTTGATGCTCCACAGACGACCAGACAACTGCAACAACAGCAGCAACATCAGCGGCAACAGCAACAGCAATAGCAACAGCAACATCAACGGCGGCACTGCAACTGCAACTGCAACTGCAATAGCATTAACCGCAGCAACAACAGCAACATCAGCCGCATAATAACGTACCGAGGGCGTTGAGGCAACAACATGCAACCACACTGCAAGATACAAAGGTAAATCTTCAAAGTTAACAGCAGATCTAAGGGATATCTATGAGGATTTACCAACAGAACAAAGGATATTTTTAACAAGGTTATGTTGAATTCGTATGAATATATGTAACAGGGAAAAGGAAGCTTGATCACTTGATCACTATCAACAGACGAGTCGATCGAGTCATGACCGTCTGTCCATATTATATGGGTAGAGCCAATATCTATCTTTGTTGCCAAAATCAGCCAGTAACGCTCAAGAACACCTTACAACCGTTGGCAACTAATTGGAAACGATATCATAATATTTGGTTTTCATAACATTATTTACCCGCAAACCTCTTCCAGAATTAGGTTAATAGATGTGGTATATATAAAAGTAGATATATTTTAAATTAATTCTACAACTTATACTTCTTATACCTTAATTAAGGTATAAGAGAGCCATCCTCTAGGTTTTTTTTTGCGTGTTATTTGGCAACTGCGGGGAGAAGTTCAGGGGCTGGTTGGGTGGCAGAATCAGCCAGCGAAGCCATCATCGTGGCCACCACCAAAACCGACCTGCACCAGTCCACCGATCCAGCGATCCGGCGATTCCGACGATCCAGCGATCCAGCACCACATCCCCCCCGCGGCCATAGACAATTTAAGCTCATTCACTTGCCGCTGATTGCTGCTGGCATTTGTTGCTGTTGCTGTTGCTGTTGCTGATGCAGTTGCTGCTGCAATTGTTGCTACCTCTTCTGGTTTTCGGCTTAGGCTTTAGCTTTGGCTTGTTGTCTAGCAAATTCACAAGTTCAAGACCACGAGCCCGGCAAAGTTGTAGGGTCTGCGTGTTGCTGCTGCTGCTGTTGCTGTTGCTGCTGCAATACATGCAACCAAATTGCATGCAATGCAAGATGCACTTATCTCTGATGTGGCAGCAGTGGGTGATGTCTAGAGAGGATCGACCGGGCAAGGGGGTGGCGGCATGAAGCGTGGCAATTGCTATTGCAATTTGCATTCTACTCGTACATTCTGGATTTCGCGCCGGGCGTTGTCAAATGACCATCCTCCCGCCGAACTGTCGGAATGGCTTCTTAATGGCCGCCCCAATGTGGGTTAAGCCCGGCTCAGGCACAGCGCTAATAGATCGAGCAGATCCCAGCGGGATAATAATCCACTGGATTGAATACATCGCCAACTCAACGCACGAACATCAAAGGCCTTGCAGGCTTTGAGGGTGAGCACTTGAAGTTTGCTTCATTTGCCGGATTTTATGGCCAAAAAGAGCTGGCCAGAACAAAACTGCCAACTAGCATGTCAATAGAACATCACTCTTCACTTAAGTTCAACTTTGTATGGGAAGCATATAAGAAAATCTGTATAATTTGTGCCCAGTAAGAACAGTCAAGTTTCGGGGGAAAAACAACTGAAATTTTAATATTTCTTGACCTTATTTTCACAAATAAGTTGAAGATTTTCCTAACAATATGACTTAATCGACTTAATATGACTTAACTTAATCGAAAAGCAAGGAGTATATAAGTATATTTTATTAGATTAGGCTTTTCCAGTTACAATTTTCAACTCATAATGGTTTGGATGTATTTATTTCCTATAAATAACTTTGGGATCATTTGAAGAGATTTTAAGATTCTATATATGCATACCTTTCAATGTTGCCAAAAACATCCTTTCAATATTAAGCAAGTATTTAGATATGTACAAAAATTTTAAAATTTATCCTTTACCTTCCTCTCTTTTTTGGGTTTAACTTTTAAATGTGTGGCTCACAAAAGACATATCTTAACTCGAAAAAAATATACTTTTGGACCGGCTTTTCTAGCTGGGCTCCACTGTAACCACCCTTGCACCCCGGAATGGGATGGCAACCTGCAAGTTCCCTTTCGATGCGGCTGCATTCCTGGTTGAACTTGGTCGTGGTCTTCGACGTGGTCTTCGTCTTGGTCTTGGTCTTGAGTTTGGCTCCTTCCCCTATGATTTATTATGGTTACATCTAATTAAAACGGTTCTGCAGTGCCGCGATGTGAGAGAGGATGGCCGAAGCCGGCAAACATGGGCCGACGTAATGAAGCTAAATGTTCCGCACTACGGTCAATTGGTATTGACCATAAGACATGGCCAGGTCTATGGTTCCAGCTCTGGCCATGGCCAAAGCTCGGGGACTCTGCCGCAAAGTTGGCCAGCAGGCTGGACGGATGGATGGCTAGATGGCTAGATGGCTGGCATTCTGTTTCTGTTTTTGCTTTCAGCTGCGATGATGGAGAAGAAGTCAATTAAGCCAAACGCTAAAAGGCCACAAAAGATAAATGACAAATGACGTGTCTTAAACTGTGCCCAGTATCCATCTGGCTGCCAAAGAGGACACAAATGCTACATTGGGGCAGCTTCACTGTGGCCATGTTGTACACGTAATTTCCAGCAAAGAAATATCGCACAACAAGTGCAAATGCAATTAGTCGCGAGCTTTATTTGTTTCAACGAATGCCGGCTCGACTCGGCCGCCTGACAGACGCGATCAGCATCGCATATCGCCGCATATCGCTATCCGATTGCCATCAGATTCGATTGGATCATATGATCATCGAGCCGAAGAGTAGATCGATCCGATGCATCTGTTCATGCCTGCTGTTCTTAGAACTTGTTGCCGGCCATTTAGCTATAGATGCCTTATAATTGCTGCCATGATTTTCGCTGTATTTGGCCAACGCAGCCCATTAAGATGGCTCAAATGCCAACCCAATCGCATGCGATGCCGGTGCTGGGAAATTCGAAGATCTCATCGAAATTTGTCCCGCGGTTCTCGGATATCTCAACCATTTCCCAGGCGCGGCGACCCCGGCGGCATTGCAAACAAATTTATTTCAACCGAATAATTTAAAGCATGCTTATGTTTTGGGCAGGCCAATAAGAGGTATAAGAGCATTCACAGTTACCCCAAAAATATGCAACGAATTCGATTCAAATATTAAACAACCTGCCATGTAGATGTTGTGTAAAACATGGACATGTAAAATGTAATTCTAAGAAAAGATATATTTATTCATTTTCACGATTAAAGCATTCCTTCACCTAGTTTGGACTCCCTTTAAAAAAAAGCCCAAAGTATATGGAATTCGTAGTTATGTATGTAACAGACAACAGGGAGCTTTTCCGAGCTCTGATTTGGCGGCAAAAATTCCTCAAATCCTTCATCGATGGGTAAACACTGCAATCATGCTCTCGCAAGGTTTGGGGAACCCGTTTATCACAACTTTGGATGCAAATATCTCACCCAATACTGTTCCGATCCTGGAATGCCCCTACCTCCTACCCCGGGGAAAGATTCTCAATCGATCGGCAACCCAACTTTCCCGATTCCTGCCAAAAAATTTTTCGCCGAAAATCAGCAAAAATTGTGATGTTACCCCTTACCAAAAATGCGAAAATCGGGTCGAATTTAGGGTTGCCAGGTTTTGATGCCAAACGATGGTCCTCGATGAGTAGATTTCGGGAAGGTATGGCATTCCGCCCTCCGGGCCTTTTTGTCTGAGTTATGAGCCCGAAAAGTTGCGAAATCTCATAACTTTTACAAAAAAAAAACGCAGAACCACGGGGAATGCCTCGATGGAAAGCTGATTTCCTCACGAATCCGTGGAGGTACAGCAATTTAGGAACGGAGATGTATCCGCTGAGTAATTTAGGGAAAATTTTGCTATCTTTTGCCAAACTTTGCCAGCTCATAACTAAAATAAATGGCAGCGAATTGAAAAAATAGTGATAGGGAAAGATCTCTTGTACATGGTATAAAAACGCAGAACCACGGGGAATACCTCGATGGAAATACAGGTTACTTATAATCAACACTCTTGACCATAACCGTTTCTACTTTCTAGCAATTCCTCGTGTGTACCAGAACGTTATCGTTTGAATAGTAATCGTAACGTTATCGTTTGATTTGTGGAAATATACCTGAACATATGATTTTTTAAATTATGCCAATTATGCCACGAGCATTTGTGACCCTTTATTTCTAGAATCTAATGCACCACTCGAATTTCGTGTTCCCTTCAACAACTTAAGCCCCAACAAAAAATTGACTTGCTTATTGTTTGATCGTTTCCTCAATATAGATTTATTGATCTTTCGCACTGATAAAATATAATCAAATAATTAAATACAGTAAAATAAATGCTAAGGCCTCCGGCTGCGTTGTGTTAATATTGCTTTTGCTGTTTGGCAAGACGGAGGAATAAATATGGTTTAAAAAGTCAAAAAAGTCAAATGTTTTGAGACAGCGGCCAAACAGCAGTGGAAATCCTAGGCAGCAGCCGGAGCAAACATTTTGTTGACTAAGCCGGGACTAAGGGCTATCGATAAACGTAGCTAAACTATAATAATAATAAACATAATACAGGATCATTTAAAGTAAATATTACATAATAATAATATAGCAATAGTAATCGTAATATCGATCGACGAGCACTCAACTAATTCGAAACAAAATTTACAAACAGATCAAACGGAGATAAACTCAAGGACAGATACAATAGGCATATAGATACAATTTAAAATTAAAATTAAATGTTTACAGTATACAGAGTGGAGGATACAGAGTACAGAGACAAGATAGTATTTAGGTAACCTGAAGCTTAAGTTTACGCTCTTGTTGGTTTGGTCTAATTTGGCGGCATTACAGCTTTACACAATTAAATAAGCAGGCTAGCTAGCTCTTCTATGGCAAACAAGCGGTATAATAATGGCACAGGCCAGGCCACAGATGACATTCGTTTGGTTGCCTTCCAATCCTTTACGCAGCTCCCGCTCCTGCGACCGGGGGGGACCTAGTGGCGGCCACAAAACTCAACTCATTTGACAACAGCAACACAGCACACACTCTCCGAATGCCGTTGAAGTAGACAAATCACATCCAGCACATCACAGGCAGATTTTTCGTACAGTATATATATAGTATGCGTAAAATGGTAAAAAAAAAAAAATAAGTCATAATAATAATAACCATAGGTACTATCGTATCGTTTGTATAGCCGCTTGGGGGTACCGTCCTCAGATTCCCGTCTCAGCTATGCCTTCGTCGTCTGGAAAACGTTTAAAACGCCCAAATTATTAGCACTTTCAATTGGAACTCGACAAAGGCCCAGTTTACATTCCAAATGCAAAATATCGAACAAACAAAAACCAAGACAGGCACTAATGCGGGTGGGTTGGAATCCAAAACTTTAACCATAAAATAACCATACGGGCATGAATGGCATATGTACATACGCTCGGAAATGTTAGTTTCTTTAGGCCTTTGCAGTTAGTTTTTAGGGGGGTGTGGGGATGGGGGATAAAAAGCAATTAGTTAGCAACTCAAAATTTGATACAAAATTTTACAAAAAGCAACAGCAGGCAAGTGTTGCGGGTAATTCTTTTCGGGGGGGGTTGTGGATTGTGTGGTGTGTTGTGGTTTGTTGTTGTTGTTCTGTATGTAGGGTACAAACCTAAGGAAGCGCACTCTCAATCTATCAATACCACCAGCCATCCTCCTCGTGCTCCTCCTCATCCTTGTCCGCCACAGCCCCGTCCTCGGCCGCATGCGAGGGATCATCATAGTCGGAGTCAGTGTCGGAACTCTTTTGGGTCTCCGTATCACTATTTTTCTCCACCTTGCCCGCCTGATCCAGAGGCTGCCCCTGACTGGCGAGGCTACCGCTGGCGGACGACAAAGTGGCTGTCGTCTCATTGTTCAAGGGCTGCTGGTCATCGTCCTCATCATCATCCTCATCTTCCTCGTCATCGTCATCGTCATCGTCGGCCTGCTCTTTTTTGTCCCGATTGTCATCGCTTTTCGCAACGCTCACCGACAGCTCCGTTTGCGAATCCTTTTCCGCGGAAAGCAGATCCTGGTCCATGTCCATGTCCAGGTCCTCGGCCTTGGCCAAAGATGCTCGTATGGGCAGCGTTCCCATTTTTATTTGCGGTTGTTGCGGACGCTCTAAGTAAATTTTAGTCACTTTTTTTTTGGGTTGGTGTTTTGAGGTAAGCAATTGTTTGAGCAATGAAATATGATTTTATATTTTGTTAAGCGTTTCGTGTGCGATTTACAATTGTGTATGATGTGTGGTTGTGTGAATGTGAAAAGAAAAAAGAAAATAAATTATTCAAAATATATTATTTGGTTAGTGACAAATTAAGATAAACGCAAGTAAATAAAACCTCAGCCTGAACAAAATTAATCGAAAATCCAACAAGCTTCACCATTTAATATTTAAACCATAAACCGAGACCAGACTGTGTTTTGATTCTTTGTTGGTTGTGTGCTTTTGTGTTTTCTCTTTTTTCAGACTTTTAGCCGTGGCAGAAATAATAGGAAATACTTTAAATTGTTTTTAGTAAGCAGCGAGTGGAGATTTGGAATAGAACCGAGTAATATATATAGTAAAAGAAGAAAACAGTTGGCAGAGGGAGAGGACGGGCAGCGGGTAGCGAATTCCGGCAAGTAGTTTCCGCTAAGACTTACCTTCGTAGCCATCGTTGGTATCCAACTCCAAGGAATCGGCCAGCAGGTGCTCCTTGCCCTCCAGCACCGCCAGCAAGCACTGATGGATGCAAATGTACTGCTGCTCCGTCTGCACCATGAAAACTCGCTCTAAAAAAAAAAGAATTTCAATTAAATGCTTGATATAGCAGCAAATGAAAGCATACCTTTTCGCATGGCAAACACAATGCCAAAGATGTCCACATAGTCGGACTTGCGGATGTGCTGCAATATGCGATCGAGGGCTATGAAGGTGCCCGACCTGCCAACTCCTGCGCTGCAATGGACGATGATGGGACGCATCTCCGTGCCGATCACATCGCGGAAGGCACGAACGAACCGTACCAGCGATTGCGGTGGCTCTGGCACTCCAAAGTCTGGCCACGTGGTGAAGTGGAAGTGCCGCATTATCCGCGACTCGCAGTTCTGCAAATAATATTAAAGTATCAGACATTTTGTTAACATTATTCAATGGCAAACTCGGCTAAAAACTGTCTGTCCGTTTGTGTTGTCTGTCCGTCTGTTCCTTTGTGTCTGTCTGTCCGTTTGATCGCCAGTAAACGAAATATATTTTTGGTATTTCCGACACATCCGCATTATTAGAATTCCCAACTAGTTCTAGCAAACAGAAGATTACTTAAGCTTCATCGAGCCCGATTTTTTGGGTAAGTAAACTAATTTTTTCCCTCCCCTCTCCCTCCAGTACCCCACAAGTTCCCCTCGCCAGACGTTGAAAATGGAGGATCACTGCCCCCTTTGACGTCATCTTCCGCCTTTTGGACCTGGCTGCCGCTTTCACTGCATCACCTTCAATATCCCAGAATCTGCTACATCATGTCACCATCATCTCCAAGTGGAGAGCCGCTGCATCAGAGAAAGGAGATCGAGATCGAGAGGACCACCCTCCTTTGGCCCCGCCTAACGGACTCGGCTGGTAACTTGCACTGGAAGTGATACAAGGAAATCATCACCCAAATCATCGGCCTAAAGCAGTGTATCCAAGCGATCCGCTGCATCAAAACTCAACTGTGAACCTTCCTACTTATTATTTAGAGAGCTGAGATACCTCTGACAACTACATAATTCCCATAGTTAGATACCTCCTAAAATTTCACGATTCCCATAATTTAATCTTTGAGCGAGAATAAGTTTACCCTGCAAAAGTAGTGCCACTCACCCGCGAGACCATGAACTCGGAGATGCTCCAGTCGTGGAAGTGCGTGTCGATGATCAACTGCACCTTGATGTCGCCGTAGAACATGGCAACGCGATCCACGGGCCAGTACTGGTCGCACTTCTCACGACCCTTCTCGAAGCACCGCGTGAGCATGACGATGGCCCGGGAGTTGCTCTCCCAGCACATGCGCCAGAACCCCTCGCGCGTGGAGTGCAACGGGCCCTGGGTGACGATGAACTCACGCGGCGAATTGTGGCCCGGCATGTAGTTGGCGTTGATGTAATCGGAGCCATCGTCGTCATCGACCGGCTGGAGCTTGAACCTCGAGTGATCGAAGGGCAGGATGTTGGTGAATCGATTCTTGGGGCGGTTGCAGGGCAGATTCGCAAAGCTGCAGGCCTGATCCCGGCCCACATGCTTCAAAGCCTCGAACTCCTCGCTGAAGCGGAAGTCCGAGTCCGCCGACATCAGGCGATAATGTTCGGCAAAGTCTTTCACATGAATCGGCCGATTGGTGGTCACATAGGCCTCGGGCATGGCCGCCAGCTCGTCCTGCATCATGGCCAGCTTAGAGTCGCGCCGTAGCAGATACCCGCGACAGCACCACAGCAGCACAGCCACCAGCACGGTGGCGCAGAAGAAGGAGACCACAATTAGCGTGGCCACGCTGCGTTCCGTGGCTATCGGTTCGCTGTACGCCGTATCCGTAAACTTGTCCTCGTCGGTGAATGCGCGCACCTTGATCCGGTACGTCGTGCCGGCCCTCAAAGGTCCATTGCAGTAGCCCGTCTGGTGTTTCTCGCAGTTAGCCGTTCCAATCACAAAACTCTCGGACTCCTGGCCGATGCTGCGAGCGCTCCGATTGCCGGACTTGAAGGGATTGTAGGGCTCCACTGCCTGATAGGGCAGCCACACGGTGTACGCCTGCACGTCCTGCCAGCTGGGCATCTCCAGGCCGGAGGCATTCTTGCCCACATCCTCGGCCACAATGATCGTGTAGGACCGCACCAGGCCATGGGCATTGGAGAAGTAATTCTGACGGAAACTGATCTCGATGGTGGTGCTCGTTCGTGCCATGGCCGTGGGCGTGACATTCGGATCGGGTGTCGGAGGCGCCAATATCGGCATGCGCTGCACGAACTCCCGCTCGGCCCCGAAGCCCAGGGCGGACTTTGCCTGTATGCGAAAGAGGTAGCTGTTTCCCGGCACCAGGTCACCAATGCGGCCCTGCGTGGCATTTGCCGCAAACTCGTTGCTCGTCTCGTCGGCGGCATCCTCTACATTCTGGCAGATGATGCGGAAGTACTCGATGGGTCCGTGCTCTTCGCCGGGCTCCAGCAACCACTCCAGCGTCACCTCGCTCGGCTGCACGTCACTGGGCTGGAAGAACTCGACTCTGCCGGGCGGAGCGGCCAGTGTCTTATAGCTCGCCGAGATGGGGGCACTGCTGCGCATCAGCGTGCTGCCGGCGGCACTTGCATCCGATCCGTCTCCGGTCGTCGCACCCGTCGAACCGGCACGCACCACCACCGTGAATGTGTAGTTGTGATAGGGCCGCAGCCCCAGCAGCGTTATCTCCGTTTTTCGCGTCACATTCTGCAGCAGTTGCGGCGCCTCGTCGGCGCTCAAATACTGCAGCTCAAAGTCGGTGTACTCCCCCACGGGCGCCGTCCAGCGCAGGCTTATCTCTCGGGCAGCCAGCTGGGTGGCCTCCAGATTGCTGATGGGACGCGGGTGCAGGCGATACAGCCGCTGGACGGGCAGGCTGGCCACGCCCCCGCTCACTGTCCAAACAGTCACGTTGTAGAGCTGTCCGGGCGTCAGGCCGGTGAAGCTCAGCTTGCGCTCCGTGTCGTTGGCCAGCTTCTCCTTGTCCTTGATCTGGGGATCGCCCATCGAGAAGCGGTAGATGTCGAAGCGGGTGCTATCCGCAGGCGTGGGCGTGTAGCTCAGCGTTACCGTCTCGTCCTGGCCCTGTTCGTGCCCAGCGTTGGCGATGAACACATCCGACTGGATGAGCGGCATGGTGCGCGTGGAGAGATGCGTGACGCCCGAGCGTATACCGTTCGAGCTGGCCTGCACTTCGAAGCGATACTGCCGGCCGGGTGACAAATCTTCGATGGGCATCCGCAGGCTGGGAGAGTTCACTACAAAAGGGAGAGGTCGTGGCAAAACGCCCGAATATCAATGGGAGTCTTGGGAGAGTTGGGTGCTGCACTTACGTGGCTCCAGTTGGCTCATGTTCTTCACCTCCACCTTGTCCGGCTCGTCGGTGGGCCACCACTTCAGCGTGTAAAAGTCCACATGACCGTCGGGCCGGGGCCATTCCAGGGTGAGATTGTGTGAGTCCACCAGCGGCACAACATTGGACACCGGTTGCGGCGGCATCGTCACGTTCAGCTCCTGGGGATGCAGACTCTCCAGGCCAAAGCTGACGGTGTTCACCTGCACCAGATACCGCTCGCCGTGGTGCATGTCCTCGATCCTCGCCTCGCTGTCGTGCAGTGCGGGAATTACCTGCCATGGCGAGGCGTCCGTGCGATAGCGCACCACGTACTCGCTGAAGTCACTGCCGTGAGGTGGCTGCCAATGCAGCACCACCAGATTGGTGTTCACCGTTTGCAGGGTCAGGTTCTGCGGTGGCTCCGGAACTGTACAAAATATTGAGATATTAGCAAGAACAATCCCAATGCGTATGCAATTTAAAACGCAAATTTAGATGCAAACAATCGGACAGATATGACGTACGAAAGAGCCATAAAACTAAAACCAGTTCTTCAAATTATTCTAATTGGGTGGTTGATTTGAAGGTGCATCCATTGTGTTTGTGGCCAACAGGCTTATGGCATATATTATCGATCGTTGTCGTGCAAGAACAATAAGCAAATTAATTGCCCAACGCATTCGGCTAATGTTAATATTAGGCAGGCACACGCGGGCACCGAATTTCTAGACTGTATGGCAGAGAAAAGGCTCTGTTTTTTGCCTTCCCAAGAGATCAAAAACAGACACCCCCTAAACCAAAGAACACGCTTTGAAAAAGTTATAACACTTAAGTTATTGGAATACAAAAAATCTACACAAATTGCAAACAGCCTTTCAGCTGAAAGTCATCCTTTTTTACGAGATTTCTTGTAACCAATCTATTAAAAATACCTACAACTTTCTTATCCAATATAATCTACCATCTAGAAGCATAAATCTTGAAGAATTGCAAGATCTATGCTGACTAAACTGAAAAATCAACGGATGTAGTATACTCACAAACAGGCTGGAAATAGGAGTGCGGCTCGCTCTTGATGCCGTGACTGATGGCGTACACCTTCACCTCGTAACTGGAGCCCGGATGCAGGTAGTTGATGATCAGATTCGTCTCGTTGGTGGAGATTGTGCGCTCCTCCCGGGTCCCGTTCCGCTGGTAGTGGACCTCGTAGCGGTCCTGCCGCGAGTCCGGATCAGTGTGCCAATTGATCACCAGTCCCTGTTCGATGCTGCGCAGCTCTTGGATGATCGGAGCCGCCGGCCGGGTGTACCGCGTAATGTGGCTGGCATTCGAGGGCACACCGCGCGACAGAGCCTCCACAGAGATGAGGTAACGTCGCCCGGGCAGCAGAGAGCCGAGAGTGTACTCTGTCAGATTCGTCTCGACTTCGGTTGTCTCCGGCAGCGTCGATGTGGTTGCATTATCCTGCACATGGTACCTGGAGGGAGGGACATCGGTTAACCTTCGTGACTGCTAACCCTTCGCGACACTCACCTTATCAGATAGGCATCCTGCCGTCCTACTTCCGCCGGCTCCCAAGAGACGTGCAGGGCATTTTTGCGATCGTCGAGATAGGCCCCCAAGCTCCGGACCGGACGTGGATGCAATGTCACCGATCCCGTGGCTGGCCAGGAGTTCACATTCTCCGCTATCGTCTTCACAATCACCTCGTAGCTGCGTCCCGGCTCGAGGACATCCGGATAGTCGAAGTAGACGGACTCGCCCTCCATGCGGGGCACATTGAAGATGCGTCGCGAGGTGGAGAGCGACACCTGGTAGCCATCGAACTCGCTGTATGTGCGCGGCGGCTCCCAGCGCACGCGGAACGAGCTGGTGGTGGTGTATCTCTCGTCGAAGGTCACATTCAGCACGCGCTCCGGCACGGTGAGGTAGCACGCTGTGGTGGGCATGGAACCGGTGTCATCCTCGGAGACCGTCTGCACGGATATGTTGTATTCGCGGCCCGGTACAAGGCCCTTGAATGCCGCCTGGGCCGGGCCTGGGGGCTCGCCCTCGCGCTCCACATACAACACACTCTGGATGGCATCGTCCGGCGTTATGGACACCTTGTAGTGGGTATAGATGCCAGCGGGAAACGGCGGCTGCCACAGCACCAGAAGTGTCGTCTCGTTGCGGAACCACACGATGAACTTGCCGGGCGTGTTGGGTTCTGTTCCGGTTCGGAGACGGAGATGAAGCGAAACGGAAAAGGGTTGAGGACGGGATCGGAGATGTGATGCAAGTTTAGACAATGATTACTACAAAGTTAGCCGCCATGAGGTGGGTGACGCAACGCAACACAACACAACACAACACAACTATCTGGCTGTGCCGTTCCAAGTTTTAATTGTTAAATGTTTAAAATGAGCGAAAGCCAACGGGCAAACAAAGTAAAAGTGATAAGCGATTGATGAATGCCAAAAGTTATACTAGGTTTGCTAATGTTAACGGAAGTATTTCTGATTTACATCGTTGGGGGGGAAATGCAATTAAAAAAAAAAATACCAAAAGAAAGACGCAACACGCCAAACACAGTGGCCCCCGAATCCATTAAGTCCAATCCACACTCCGTACGAGCCACGAAAGGGGCTCCGCAGTTCCAAACGAAAGGGGGGCCACTGCATAATGACGCTACGATTACTCGTTGATAGTACTCTACAGAATTTATTAACCAAAAAACAAAGCCAGGAAGCGAATCAATCGAAATTCTGTGGAATTTGTTACCTTCTCTCCGATCGGTTCACCCCGTCACCGGTCGACTTGGATTGTTAGGTTTTGGCGGTGGAAAACGCGACGAGTGGAAGGGTATATACGAGTATTTGCATGTTTGGTTAGTGTTAGACCCAGCACCGGACACATTCGGATTTCGGATTAGAAGTTGCACCTGCGGTTCGGACTCCGGGTCCCCGTCCGCTGGCCCGACTTACTTGTGGTGAAGTTGCGGCTCGTATAGGCCACCGACTCCTTGTCCTGGTAGACGGAATAGGCCTGCACCTGATAGCTTCCTCCGGGAGTCAGCTCCTTGGCCGACAGCTGGAGCGTCTCGTTGCCCTCCAGCGAGTAGCTGCGCTCGTACGGCTTGTCGGTGAGTCCCAGCACCCGGATCCGGAAGCCAGTGTATTGGCCCTTACCCGGCGGTCGCCACGTGATGTAGGCACTCTTGCTGGAGCGCAGTTGGACACTCAAGTTGGCCGGTGGATCGGGCGCTGTTTTCGATTCAATCAAAACACAAACTCCATTAGAACATTTCTTTTCAAAGGAGTTAACAAGGCTAATAAAGTTGCAGGGTTGAGGCACTCCTGCCTAGGCAGAAGATCAAAGTTTCCCCAAAAGATATTTGTATATTAGCAATGATGCACGTGTTACCTTGGCACCGATCTCTATGATAAAGCTAACACTGAGTAGATGACTGATAGGCTTTCAAATCTCTCGCGGAATTCTTATCCGAGATGTCAACATCTCGCATAGTTCCATTTGCGAACTTGCTTAAGATCTTCGCTAATATAAAGTCATAAGTTACTGGCAACCTTTTTTAGATCCTAAGCAATTAAAAGAAGATTATTTTTCACCGCATACGTTTATATTTAACCGTCCAAAAACTTATAATTTGGTTTTGAAAAGGTCCTTAAATAAATTGATATAAATGGCAATTGAAATCTAAAGACAAGTCTTGTAAGATTATCAGAAAACTTTAAGCAATCCAAAGCCTTTAAACATTATTAATGGATCGCCAAATAGTTTCTAGTTCTTCCAAAAGAATAGTTTATGATTTTTTCCTTTTTGGTTTAAGTGGAAAGGCATAGAGTCTGGGGACACCTAAAATGGTATTCCTTATAATTTATAGTCCTATATTTATGAGTGAATAAATTGATGAGAATTGAAATTGAGATCTTAAGATAGCCAGGTTTTAAACATCCAAAATTGATTAAAAAACTTGAAGCAATCCTGGTCCCAAAAACTCCATTGATAGTTCGCTAAATAGTTTGTAATTCCTCCAAAAGGTATCCTCTATTGATCCTAAAAACCCTGTGTCTGCACTCACCTGTCGTTATGTTCACCGTCCAGGTGAGCAGCTCCTGGTGCGTGGAGTTCGTGTAGTACAGCCAAAAGTTATACTCCGTGCCGGGCAGGGCGCGGGAGAACTTGATGTCCTTGCCGATCTCCCTCGCCGGGATCGTGGTGTTCGGCTCCGGGAAACCGAAGGGCGGACTGTAGTCGATTCTGTAGAAGGCGTTGTCATTGCTGCTCGCATTCGGGACATTTATCACCAAGTCAGCGCCACTCGTGTGCTGTAATTAGTTAAAAACAAACAATAAAGCTCTGGGTTGTGGTACCTTTAAATTGATTGCAAAACCGACCCTAGCAAAAAAGGAAAAAACAGAAGCCGATAAATCAAACACGTTTTACTGCCCGCAATAAACTCCAAAGTGCACAGTAATTGGTGAAAAGTCTGTGGTAACCACTTTTGCTCGGGAGATATCGATAAATAATCATAAAAAAAAAACAATTAAATTAAGACTGAACTAATGCTTTTACAGACTAACCGCAAAAAATTGCGAAAACAGCGTTCGCAAAATGGCTATCCACTTAAGTAAGAGACTGTCTCTCAGAAAAAATAAAAAACACGTCACTTGAACAACTTTTGTGGTCATACTAGTTTTCCTTAAAAAAAAAAAAGAAACATAAAACACAACTTCATAACGTTTGTCAGTGAATATGCATAACCTTTGAAGTATATTGATTTTGGTAAGCTAACAAGAGCAATTTATGAGTTTCCTACTGGACTTCAGCATGAATGCATCCAAAACGACAAATGAATCACTCATTCTAGGTTGCGCACCCTTTTTTTCATCACAGTGTATTTGTTGTACCATTGTCTTCCGGTCTATAGAGTATAAGGTACAGTAAAGATTAAATGCAGTATTTTTACTGTAAAGATCTGTCATGCTACAAATGAGTACCTTCATGCAGAAGTCTATTTCCTACTGTCTTTTCGGGCATATTTATTTATGCTAATGCTACCTTCTCAAAATAGAATGTTTGTAGTTCCAAGACTAACCAAGAAAGTGCCCCTGAACCTGGCGACTGGGAAAAGCCTCTTTTTTTTGTTACATTCCTGACCTACATCTGAATATAATCGCACTGCTGCCCACCGAACCGATCCCCCCATTAATCATCAGCCGTGATAACAAAACCGCATACGGTGGCCCACAAATGGTGGTACCATTCCAGAGAGATAAGAGCGTGGATCTTGGTGGCAGGTTGTGTGTACAACAGTGTAGCAATCGCTTGCAACTGCAATGCCACACAATCATCAAGCTGGGGGCTTTGATTGCATCTCGTGCTGGGCTGGGTGCTGCTGCTTGTAAATTGATGTAAAAAAACCCATCCAAGGGAAAGCTCATGTGACCAGTGACCAGTGACCAGCCTCGACATCAGTTATCGTTGTTGGAATGGCCTTTGGAATGGCCATCCCACATGCAAATGCCTTAATATACAATGCAGCCAAGGGCGAAGCAAGAAACCAGAGCAAAACCAAATCAAAACAAAGCATTTTCATCGCTTTTCCCTCCGGTTTTGCCCGCCAAAGGAATTTGGAAAACAAATAAATGAAAGTGTCAAATCTGTTTACGGCTCTAAGGGAATTTGCACATCTCGTTTTTCCGGTGCAACTCAAAGTAAACGTAAATCTCTCGAGGAATCCAAGTAAATCGAAACTACTCCCCCCGGGCTTCTGGAATTTATGCCTGTTTATTGGAAATTCAAATTGATATCGAAGTTGTAATCTTATCGCATACGATTCATATTATTTCTCATTCCATGACGCGAGTGCACAAAATTAATCCCGCGCGTTTGTTTTCATTTGTAGTTTCAGTGTCTGGCCGTATAATTGGATCTGGTTGAATTTTTGTGTCCAGAACTCGTTGGGAAGGCAAGTTGGGGGAATCATGTTGCACAATTATCGTGCATTGAATTAGATTCCATTACGTGTTAATTAGGCGAAAATACGAAAAACAAAAAATGTCACAATAAAAGTAATACACAAAATTAAATTAATAAACCGCCGCCACACACATTTGTTCTATTTTTATTGTGGCCGCAATGCCTGCTCCTCGTAACTTGTTAATTTTTTATGGTCGGCGATCATCTGATATCGTATGGGAATGATAATGACGCTAATCACGTTTCGATCGTTATTTGGACATTAGTCCAACTGCTGACGCTGCTGACGTCACGCGCATTGTATAATATAGGTATCGTATTTGGTATGGTTTATTTTCGGAGCGCCAAAAAGTCGCGAATCGAATATCATGGGCCCGGAAAATTGCAATTGAAAATTGTGGACAGCGACAAAAGTATGAATGGAAAAAAAGCACACACTCGGAAGTGCATTTTCCTACGCTTGAAGTGAATGCAATTTGAATATGATTTCTTAATTCTGTTTTGCAGTTGTTTATGGTTGTTGTAATTGCATGCGACATGCAAACTGAGTAATAACAATGGCAGCGGGTAACAGCGATTATTATAGCATGTGAAAACGGAAGTTAAATTGCTTTTTAGGCAAATTAAGGCAAGCGATCAGCCCACGGAACCTCCCCCCTTTAGACACCTCACGCCACCTCCTCTGTTTGCCTAAATATCGTATTAATGATAATACTTATACTAAAGCTTATGGAGTGCAAAACAAATATTTAGGGAGATGCCGGGAGTTTCCCCGAGCTTAGAGACTCCAAATTGATAGAGCTTGCTGCGCTTTTGGCAAGCTTTGATTAACTTTTTAATGCTTCAGACTGAGTACCGGGTATCTATGGTCGAGACCTGCCTTTTTTTATGTCCTTCAGATAACAATTTGCAGGGGCATAAAAACCAACAAGCGTAGGTGCGAGCGATTGTGGGGGAAATGAATTGAATGTGACCTTACAGCCCAAATGATCGCACTAATGATCATAATTAGGATGATGTGCGGCCGGTCCATAATGGGACCCAAACTGCCAAGTAATTGTGAACGAATGGGATTTTATAGATACATATTTAACGCAATTAAAGGCAATAAAAAAAGAAGAACGACACTATGGAGAGAGAGTTTCTTCAATTGGTATATTGATAGCCCGTAATATCCATAATTAAACGTAAATAAGTGAAGCAACAATAGCCGCAAATACCGATTGCCCAAACCTTTAACTATCTAAAAACGACGCCAATTCGAACGCTCATGGATAATAGCCCACGATTGCATTCAATTGCAAGAGGTAATTATACATTTTGAATAAAATGATATCCACTTCCTACGAGCAATCGATTAGCCAGCCAGTTGGTGCAATCGATTATTTCCAGCATTATATTTTGCACATACTATCATTATATCTCCATTGGAGAGTTACTTGCATTTGGGTTAAGCCACTTTGATTGACAATTCGAGTTTATTTATAATGCTTTTTTTTGCAATTTTGGTTTTGATTTTGATTTTGGTTTTGGTTTCGATTTTGTTTTTCCTTTTGCCGTTTGCAGCTCTTGCCTTTCACTTTTTTCGGGCCATTGGGGATTTTTGGGAAAGTTTGAACCGATCGAAAAGCACAAATAAAACAGTTTGCACCGAAGAGGTCATAAATGACCTTGAGTCACAGATTCGCAGTGTTGGGCAGCGAAATAAATCAGAACCTCGACGCGACGCCCGGCAAAGGAATCTTCCGCGTTGGCAAAACTTTCTTGGCGCTCTTGTGATCCATCCGATGTTGTTAATTACAAAGCTCAACTTTGGAGCACTACTTTCAACAATGAATTTATTATAGTGCCGGCCACTATGGGAATACAAAATATGAAGCCAGTGCGAAAATATCACGAAAAAGTTGCGCCGCCAATTGAAATCGCAAACGTGGAGTTTGGCCACAAAGGTGCCAAAAGGGGGAGGAAGATGCCTATGCCAGTCAGTGCTGGGCGATTTAAAAAAAAAAAAAACGCTATAGGTTGTTTGCTAATTATTTTTACGGCCAACTTGAGAGCAAGAGCGAGGGAGGGAGATGGGCAGCGGCAACGCATAAAAAATAATAAAAATCCAACTGAAAATCAAAATGCCAAAACCAGTTAGGTGAGCCAGCGCGCAGCTTAGCTTGCTTGAATTGAATTGAATTTGATTTTTTTGTGTGTGCTGCTGCCTGCCGCCTGCCTTATTCATATTTGCGTTCAATAAACAAATTGCCATTTTACGCGCCCCACCCCCCTACCCCATACGCCCTGGCAAGTCATCAAAAAATGCTCAAGCTGAGAAGCAAATGAAACTCTTGTTTTTTGCCAATGAAAAACAAAGTATTTTAGCGTTGGTTGTTATTATACCATCTACCTTAAGGTGCAAATGGTATATTAACTTTGTGCAAATATATAGTAGGTAATAGGGTCCCACAAGTGGACCCCACAACAGCCGAGTCGATCGAGCCATGTCCGTCTGTCCTTTTGTCCGTTAGTACGTATAAACACGTTGTTCTTCGATATGGTAAGACCTAGAGACGTAAATCTTTTTGATATAGGCCCGTTAAATATGTCCGAAAATCGAGTTTATATTAAATTTTTACCATGCCCTCTACCGCCTTCGCAAAGTTCATAAAACTGTATCCACATGGCAGTAGCTAGAGACATCACTTTTTTTTAGCTTTACGTGCACAGAATAAGTCCTTTTGTACAAATCCTTTTGCTTAGTGCTAAAAATTAAAATATCTAGCCAAGTGCCAAGTTTTACAAAGATCGGAAAACAAACAATAAAGATATGACAACAAATTGATGCCGGATGACATCATATAAATTTCTGCATATTGGAATTTAAATATTTAAACGGAAAAACTTATAATGTAAACAGATACATGGTATCACGTTGTCGAGAAATCTCGACAAACGCGTTTCTACTTGTTTCGTTAGGCCTTTGTTCAGGTCGAGTTGGCCCAGTTTTAGTGTTGGCCCCGCAATTAATATCAATTAATTAGTAGTTGCTTTGTCAGAGCGGCGAGAGCTCAAGAATTTGGTACAACAATTAACAAGACCAAAAGATCAGCAAATATTGGTGCCTGTTCAATTTGACATGCAAATAAATGCGAGCGGAAAAATGTACAGTGAGTAATTGGTTTCTAATTGGCGGCAAACGGAGTTCGAAGGCTGTCCAAAAGACGACAGGTTACTCATCAATATAATTGCAGCTGAGGAGATCTTTGTCCGGGGCCAGAGCTATCCAAATGGTAATGCCGCAAGCGTGTGATATCTATTCTTAGAACTCTATGCGCTTGGCTACTTCAATTGATGGGGAATACACTCGGGTGTACAAATAGAGATTAACAAGCCATAAATGGGCAGGGAATGGTGTGTGGTGTACGGTGTGTGGTGTGTAGTGTGTGCGGTGTATAGCGATATAGCGTTTCACTTTGCGCCGCGAATAATTCAATGCTAAAAATGGGTTTCGCTTCCTCTTTGCTGGAGGTGCGCTGCTCTTTTTGTATTACTTTTTGTTTAAACAAAATAAAACACTAGAAGAGCGGGCGGGGCGGGGGAGAGGGGAGGGTGCCGAAGAAAGCAACAGATGCTTCTGGTGTGAATAAATAAGCCAGATTTACAACAAGCCATCAATTGGGGGCCACTGTTCGTTTGGCACTCTTTCAAGACTTGACAGTCGTCTGTCATGCATGCATATATACTCGTATATATTTATATACCCTTCTCGTCTATGGGCAAAAAAAGAAAGGCCCCAAATGGCTGGCAAGAGTTGTAAAGTTCTAGCATTCCGATGGGTGTGCTCCATTTCGCCCGCCCACAGAAGTCAACTCCGCCCGCATGCCAATTAGTGGTAACCATGTTGCCATGTATCTATGTATCTATGCATTTTCTCGCTCCACCCTGGCTGCTTCTTTTTTTTTTATTAGATGGGTTGCTTCTTCAGCTGCCGCATAAACAATCAGCCGGAGCAACAAAAGAAAACATTCTGGTGTCGAAGGAGGCACAAGCAAACAGACCCGGCCAGCGAAAAGAAAGGAGTTCGAAGTACTGCCGCAAAAAGTCCATCGGAAGAAGTTGAACAAGTTCATTTTTCAGATGATAAACAAAAGCAATGTCTGGGGGGAACAAGTGCCCCAAGTTGTTGGATATTTTTGGGAGTTTTCGGGCTCAATTTGGATTTTTGAATGGCTGGGCGATTGGTTAATTTCACTCAGCACTTGGGCCACTTGACACAGCTCGTTGGGGGGACTGTAAAATAAATAAACGGGAGCGGGAGCTGGCTAATTGCCGGCCCTGTGTTTGATCTCTTTGCTTCTAATTGAATTTTTTAACGACACAAAAGCAGTTAGCAATGGATTTGCGGGGTATTTTTAAAACCTAGCAATAGCACAGGGAATGCAAATATTTCAATTCTTTCTTGATCAGCACCAACAGTCCACTAGATATAGCAATGTCCGTCCGTCGGCCCGTATGAACGCCTCGATCTTGGAGACTATAGTAGATAGAGATAAAATAATTGCATATCCCGAATTTTGTGATACCAGCTCAGCACAAGTTTGTATATAAAATCGGCCAACACCCCTCGCACCCTTGCAAACCGCGAAAATCTGTGGCGTCTACAATCTTAACACTAGAGCTACCAAACTCGGATATTAAGTTGGTAGAGCCAATATCTACCTGTGTTGCAAAAGTCAGACGATTACGCGCAAATGACAAAAATGTGTTGCACCCACAAGCTTGTTCATCCACTATGCAACCGGGTGTAATCGTTCCTACATGTTCTCTTTGGCAATGTAATGAGTACTTCCAACAATTAACTGCCTGACTGACTTTTAATACCCTCGCTGGGGTTTTGGCCCATCCACTCCCCAAAAACCTCATCGCATAACCCGCCGAAAAAAAGTGAAATAAAACAAAAGCCGCGCTGATGTCATCGCCACTCTTCGGTGCTGCTTTTTAGATATTTTTTTTTCGGCTTTGGTGACGCTTGATGGTAATACGACTACTTTCGGCCAAGTTCGCCCGATAAGCCGGCACGTAATGACCCGCGATCCGCTATCTGGCAAATGGAAAGATACAAATACAACATAATTCAAGCCAAAGTCAAGGCAGCGGGAGACACGTGAGTTTTAGTGCCCCAAAAGAAATGGATCAAGAAAGCCATTACCCGAAAAGGTTCCGATTTGTAGTAAACCTATAAAAATCCTTAAATAATTATGGTTTTTTTTTTCGTGTGTGGAAAAGGAATCTGGTGCGGTGCGGTGGCGTTGCGATGACACCAACAAGTTGAGAACCCAACCTTGAGTTTTACTTACGATCGCTTTTTTACTTTTCACTTATTGCTTTGGGCTTTTGTGTTTATTTATTATTCTTGGTGTTTTTTATTCGCCGCTTGTGCTTAACAATGCGACAACAATGCAAAGCGAAACGAAACGAAACGAGTTTTGTAAACGAAACAAAAACAGCTAAAACAAAAAGATATACAGCCAATAAAGTCCAGCGGGACTAGGCCCACAAATCACGGCCCATCGCCCGGCATTTGTGCATCATTATCGGCATCATCACTTGCGATTCCTAACATAAAAAAATCCTGTCAAACTTATGTAGCTTTTTGCCAAGATCCACCACAAGATCCACCGCAAACGAAAGCCGATCCAGTGGATCAAATAGCAACTATTCTATGTTAACTTTCCATCTGGTTTAGCCGCGTTTTTAATTTAAGTAATTAGCTTGCGGCTTCATTTTAGCAGCGGCCCGGCCCGGCCCGGCAGGCGGACCGATATTAAAGTAATAGAATAACCACGCCGCCCCAAAACCGGTCCAACGGGTTCCCCCACAAACAAAAGCGTCAACTAAATGAAAAGAGTTTTTCTGGCAACTGATTTTGGTTAAAAGAGTAAGAATGTATTTACGAGAAAACTCCCAAAACCGGGACCTTCCCGGTTTCAGGTGTTTTGAGCTACGTAAACTTCACACGATGGCTCTGGAGGTTTGATCGTCTATCCTATTTTCTATTTCTAAACGGAATTGGGGTATGGAAAGGCTGTCAATCTTGCAATTTCCCTCACAACTCCTGCCACAGGCTGCTCCACGGTCCACTATGTGAAGCGGCTCCTGGATATGATCTTCTCCAT